>OZ001656.1:25122858-25508687 GCA_963924145.1 Pyrausta purpuralis
ATCGTAGTAGCCGTCATCATGGTGATGGTGCTTCTTGTGCCCTCCATGCTCGCCGTAGTGGCCTTTGTGTCCCTCATGGTGGGAGTGTCCCTTCTTGCCGTGTTCGTGCTCGTGGAAGCCCTTGTATCCCTTTTCGCCGTGTCCTCCGTGTTCGTGGTGGTGATCTCCATGATGCTCGGCACCGCCTCCCTTCTCCCAGTGGTTGGAGGCTGCGGCTACCAGGTCCGCGCCCCTCTTGTGCCGCACATCCCTGGCGCACACCGCTACCACCATCGCAGCCAAGCAAACCGCTACACAGGCACGCATCTTCTCCAATTTCCTTTGCTCCGTTGGGCAATGATTGCCAAATGATGCCTGGTACTGTTTTCTCTCAGCTTATATAGTATTGCCAATAATGAAGTAGTGTTTTAATGTCAGGGTAACACGAGTGACCGTCACAGGTACGCTGTTGACCTGGATTAGTTTTTGATAAGTGTTCTATAGAAGTTTCAGAGTTCATTATTCTTTCAACAAAGGTAAATGAAACTGTGGCGCACTAATGTAGCGTCGATGAATTTGATATTTCTACATATTATACGCTTCATTATTAGCTTAGCGCTAAGATATTCAAATCACTTTTTATTCAATCTCATTACGAGCCGATAGTGGCAAAGCCGACTTGCAAAGTAATTAGCCACGAGGATCTGGTCATTTGCGGGTCCAATTAGTGACTATTCGAATTATTAACTACGGATCTGAAAGGCTTCATGTATTCCATATACGACAAAAGCAATATAATTCAAAATTTTAATTAAAGGAATAATAATATTTGTTTGGTATTTATAGCAAGGATAAATAAACATGTAATTTATACAGAAATGATATCTCTAACGATGCACCAGGATTCCCACATTAACGTGGAATATGGCTCTAACGGAGTTTTCACCGAAGTCAAGGGTACGGCGTGTCAAGGTTGTATTGCGTGGACGGCCCGATTTTTTCAGTTGTTTTATTGTGATCGGCTCTTGCGTCACCGTGTCCGGTCCAGCGCGCACGCGCGGCGCGGGCGCAGCGGTCGCGGACGTGACAATTTATATCTATACTAATTGTAGGTACTAATATTATAATGAGTTCATTTTGGGGTAAAAGTTTCAGATTACCTAGTGCTATAGGTTACCTCGTCAGGTTTGTTTTGTAAGGAAAATATTGTTTGTAAAAACATAACCACATAACCATGTCATAAACAATGCGATGTTACCGCCATCATATAACTATGCTTTAAGCATTAAGTCCGCCATTTGTACTTTAGTTTTGTCAGTGTAATAAAGAATTAAAAAAAATAAAAATAAAAAATATATACAATTACAACAGCATCATACTGTTATCGTCCGCTGCTTAACATAGGCCTCCCCCACGGCTTTCCACAGTGACCTATCACTAGCCGTCTGCATCCAGTTTGATCCTGCGATCTATACAAGGTCGTCTCTCAATCTTGTCGGTGGACATCCTACGCTGCGTCTTTGGTCGAAGGGTCTCCAATCTAGAACCTTCCTATCTCAACGGCCATCAGTATGGCAGGCTATGATTACCTTAGTTCTTCTACGTATCTCCTCATTTCGGATTTGATCCCGTAGGGAAACACCCAGCATAGCCCCCTCCATCGCTCGTTGTGTTGTGTAAATAAGTATGGAACGACTGATTTAAAAAATACATTTACATAAATGATTGCCGACATTTTCAAGTAGGCGATTGTTTAATATTTGACGAATATTCCTTATCTGACGTTGGTAAATGACGACGTTTCAAAATAAAGCCGGTCAAGCGCGAGTCGAACTCGCGCATTGAGAGTTCCGTGCCAATTTTAACTGAATAAGAGAATCCACTTACTTTCATATAGCTACAATACCACAATATTTCGTTGACAGCAAATATAACTTTGTTTTTCATAGTGTTTGTATGAAGAACAAAATTTTCACTCTCTTAGTTTGGAAGTTAGGGGTGGGGGGCATTTTACCACTTTGGAAGCGTCTATTTATCAAACTTTAGACTTTGAAAGAAAATGGTTTTACGAACCTCTATGTCATTTTAAAAGATCTATCCGTAAACGCCCCACACGAATAGGTTTGACACAACTTTTTTTTTGGTTTTAGTTTCATGTATCCGCCCCTTCAATATCTTTTTTTTAAATTTTTTTGTATAAGAATCTTAAAACCGTTAACAGGATACATCCTACCAAATTTCAATAGTGTGATGCTTTTAGGTACAGAATAAACATACAGCCAAATCACAGAATAAAGTGGCTATGACAGACTGACAGACAGATTTGACGAAACTATAAGGATTCCGTTTTTTGCCATTCGGCTACGGAATTCTAAAAACGACAAAGACCCTGCATAATTTGATAACATTACAGGCAGGGTAATAGAAGAGACAGAGAGCTTTTTAATAACGGGAGTTGGTATTGTAGACTCTTCGCAGCTGATTGTCTGATTGGAAGTAGATGCGGTAATCATATTTACGATCGCTCTCGGAAGGTGCGTAAGTGATCGCAGCCGACCCTACGGCATTAAGCCCCCTGGCCGCAATCGCTGCTCTCGTTAATTGCTAGCAGCCAGATGTATTGATTTCGTGAAGGTTTATCTTTATAGGGTAGCTGTAGCATGTATGTATGCATGATCGGAAACTAATTTATATATGCAACTATTACTATTACTTACTTACCTCTATTTTAAATACCTATTCAAACTTTAAAATCAATAAGGGCTGATTCAGATAAGACTTATCCGACTGAGACCAGATTTTTCTAAAGTCAGATATAGAATATTCGTCGAATATAATACGAAACTCCTAATTTGAAAACGTCAGGTATTATTATTTGGCAGCAATCATTTATTTGATGTTATTTTGAAATTACTAATAATAATAATAATAATATCTTTTGGACATTCCCACACATCGCCATCTGGTCCTAAAGTAAGCTACTCAAAGCTTGTGTTATGGGTGCCAGACAACGGATATAAAACTTAAATACTTTTTGTTTGTAAATACATACATGATACACATAGAAAACACCCAGACCAATACAAACATACATGTTCATGCACACAAATGTTTGTATTGTGCGGGGATCGAACCCGCAACACCAGACGGGTCGTCAATTGGTCGTTTTATACTTATTCAGTGGGATATACAGTCGTATCGTACGTATTCAGGGCCGATTTTTCAGCCCTGAAAACGTATTAAACGACCGATTTTAAAATGTCATTTACATATTATGATTGCTGACAAATAGGTGACGTTTTCAAACTAGGCGTTTCGTATTATATTCGACGAATATTCTATTTCTGACGTTGGTGAAATCAGGCCTGACAAATATAATTTTTGACTGCAGTATGTAGTTTATTATAAGGATGGATTAAAACCTGGATTTATTTGTGCTATCACTCTTTTTGAGACTTAATAAAGTAAAGGCCGATAAATATAGGTAGGTAAAATATTATCAAACTAAACCTTAAATACCTAGGCTTTAATTATTACGCTGTCCAGTGAGTCGACAAACCGTCTAGGCTGGAATAAAAGTTAAGCTAACTGGCCGTGAAAACGGCATTAACTCCTAAGGCCCGTCCGTTTTGTTTGTCCGAATCACGAGGAGCGCTGAAACTAATTACAGAGGAAATAATCTCTGGTAATCCAAATCTCTGGGAGCCAAATCTGCCATGTTAATCCTTCTCGCGCCCTTCTTGCCAACAGGCAACAGCCAATAAGAAAAAAGTTATATCAATTAAATATCTTGCTATGTTTGTAATTCGTGTCTACGTGGTTGGTTCATAGAAATACAAACATACATTAGTTGCATGCGAATTTATTGAGTACAAGATTTTTTTAAAAAAAATACGATACTATTCGATCTGAAATGAAAGGCTATAATTACGTAGTTAATACTGTAGAATGGATACACTGAAAGAATTGGCCAATATATTTTATTGTGAATATATATGGCTAACTCTTGGTGCTGAGTGAGCGTATATCTTCTAATTACAAATAAAACATCTTGTTCTTACGTTATGACCAAAGCTGTTACTAAATGATTAATATACATTTGATTGAATCTAGTGGTGCACGCGCAAAGAGCCTGCACATCTTATCTATACTAATATTATAAAGCTGAAGAGTTTGTTTGTTTGTTTGTTTGTTTGTTTGTTTGAACGCGCTAATCTCAAAAACTACCGGCCCGATTTGAAAAATTTTTTTTACGTTGGATAGTCCATTTATCGAGGAAGGCTTTAGGCTATATAACATAAAGATACGACTCATAAGACCACAGCAGCAATGAAAAATGTTGCGAAAACGGGAGAAAGATATTCCTTTTGAGAGCTTCCACTGCATACGCTGCAGAAACCGCTTAAGTTACACAAAAATCATGTATGACAGGATTGTTCAGCATTAAGAGTTCTATAATAAAGTCCACGACAGCATATGTCTATCTTTTATGGTTGACTTACTACAACCTTTTTTATGTTAATAAATTGGTAAAAAATAATGCATTATTTTTAGAGGTGTATTATACACACAGGTATTTATTCTTATCAAAATAAATACATTCATCATCACGAGCATGTCATTTAGAACCAAGTTGCCCTTCATATCATTTGATTTCAATAAATATCTTAGGAGCTATCACAGTTTTAACATAACTCCGCACCAAAATAATGTTCGCAGCTTAAGTAACGTGCGCTTGCGCTAATCTATACTAATAATATAAAGCTGAAGAGTTTGTTTGTTTGAACGCGCTTATCTCAGGAACTGCTGGACCGATTTGAAAAAATATTTCTGTGTTGGATAGCTTATTTATCGAGAAAGGCTTTAGGATATAAAACATGACGCTGCGACGGGAGGGGAGGGAGCAAACTCAAAACGCGCGGACGAAGTCGCGGGGGACCGCTAGTTCTGTAATATTTCATATTATTTCATGAGTAACTGACATCTATATAATTAATCTGCTTTGCTTCATAGACGATTTAACTTCTGGCATGCAGTCTGGGGGCCAGGGTGACTCTGTGTATACGGTACACCAAAGCTTTTGATCGGATCGATCACGTGATCTTGCTTCATAAATTGCAGGTAGCTGGTATCCATGGAGATCTGCTTAGATGGTTTGCCTCATACATCTCTGATCGGTGTCAAACAGTCGTGCTTAATGGCTTCTCGTCACATCCACATTACTCTGCCATCCCATCTGGCGTTACTCAGGGCTCGATTCTTGGTCCACTGCTTCTTGTTATTTTCATCAATGACATTCACAATTGTTTTCATCACTCAAATTACCTATTGTTCGCAGATGATTTGAAAATATACAAAAAGATAAATTCTGTCGAGGATTGCGTATTGTTGCAACAAGATCTTGATAGATTTTACGACTATTGTATCAGTAACAAGCTTGACTTGAATATACCGAAATGCTTTTGCATCACCCTCACCAGATCATGTGAATCGCTTAGCTTCGATTATTCATTGAACCAGCAATCACTTCAGCGCACTGATCACATCCGTGACCTGGGTGTTGTCTTGGATGATAAACTGCTCTTCGATAAACACGTGGACCATATAACTTCTATAGTCCTGAAAACACTTGGTTTTGTAATTAGGGTTACCAAAAATTTCACAATGGCTAAGTCATTAAAAATTCTTGACTGCTCTTTGGTAAGGAGACAACTGGAGTATGCAAGCCAAGCATGGAATCCGCAGTACAAAATTAATATTGATAAAATTTGAAAAAAATCAGCGCGAATTTTTAAGATTCCTTAACTACAAACTTAGAATAAAAGCCGACTCCAGTTACCTTGCTTATTGCAGACATCACCATATGCTACCTCTTTCTCTGAGAAGAGAAGCAGCTGACCTGACTTATCTTCATAATGTAGCTTTAGGTATGCATGATTCCAGTGAACTTCTCTCAAAGATTAAGATTCTGGTTCCCTTTCGTACTAATCTTAGAAGAAATTATATAACCGTCCATGTTGAACCGCCGCCGATCACACATTATAGAAAACACTTTTTCTTTAACAGAGTGGCTACTAACTTTAACAAAAATTATACTCAACATATAGACTTATTTACTGCGAGACCAAATCATTTTAAGAAATATATTAACTCTTCTTTTTTTTGAATATACATTATTAACCTATCCAGCTTGGTATGACCTCTCCTTTTTTCTCTTTTTATCTGGTATTGTTCTTCGAACATATTTATAGGAACGATTATTGTCTTCTGTCTATTGTTGTATATTGATGTGTGCGATAAGTTCTATAAGTGAAAACTAGATAGGCATATTAGTTTTATATCTCCCGTAATCATTATACATGTATTATATTGCTGTTTGTTTTCCAACAAGTAAAAATAAAATATATATATAAATAATTATTATACAAATGTAAAGCTTAAACGGATCTGTGATCATTATTAGCACTGCTAACACAATACAGCATTAACGCAAATTGTTAAAATTTTACGAAAATTGACGCAATTTAAATTAAAGCTTAGCTATAGCTTCCTTATATATACCTATAACTATAATATAAGGAAGCTCAAAATCACACAGCGATCGATGGAGATGGCTCAGCTCGGTGTTTCGAGATCGTATTAGAAATCGTACTTAGGTTACACTCATAGCCACAGAAAACAATTTACTAAAGGCTCATAGCCCTGAGAATCAGTAACCTCAAGTGGCACATAGCGCGAAGAGCTGATGGCCGTTTGGGGCAGAATCGTTCTAGATTGTTGACCCTTAGACCAAAACTCGGTGTAGGACGTCCACCGACAAGATGAACAGATGACCTTGTAAAGATCGCAGGACCAAACTGGATGCAGACCGCTTGTGATCGGTCGCTGTAGAAAACCGTAGGGAAGGGCTATGTTTATTATGTACTAACACTAGACTTAAGTTACTAACAATTTATGGATCTAGATGTCCGAAATAAATCATTATTATTATTATGTTCAGCGGTCGACGTCCTTTAGAAGATAATGATGATGAAATAATAATGCATAATATTTACAAATGTAACAATAACATTTACAACAATCATAAATATGAAAATAAGAGCGTTAAGTTTAATAAATAATACTAAAACTACGAGTAGATTTATGGTGATTTGTGGTAGTCGACTTAATAGAGAAATGATTCGTTTTTAATGGCAAACCAAAACGTTAAGCACGTGTCTGGTGAGTAATAAATTTTATTTAAGAAGATTACCTCGTTTTATCTTCATAACTCCTGAAGGGATTTATATGATTATGATACGAAATATGACAGTGGTCTTATGTGACTTTCAAACTGTAACTTTGCGCATGTAAGATACCATTGTTTGAACTTATTTTACTAACAACTTAACTAATGCTGCATTTTTCCATGTTTGCTATAAATACCTTAATAAATACTTATTTGAAAATGGAAATACCGCTTTAGGGAGGAAGGAATGAAAATAAAAAGAGTCATTGTGGCTGAAAAACTGCTATTATTTATTATTTGTATCTGCGGGCGTAGTCTGATGCATCATTTTTGACATTTCACGTCGACAATTTCAATTTTATGATTTTCTAATTCATCAAATATCATTTTATCTTATGTAGCTATATCTTTAATAAATCTTAAAAAATATTTGTATTCCTTTAAGCATCATTCAAAAATACTTCTCAATCAAAAAATACACGAAAACACCAATTTTGTCTCAGAATTTTTTGAGCGCCACCTGGTGGTTTTACATGGAACTATGTCGAGACTTCCGACACTGGTTATGTATTTAAGTATTAAAGGATGACGCCGCTGTCATAATCGTTGTCTGGTATTCGTAACACAAGAAATAAAACTCCTTAGTTTGAAACCAAGACAATTGGTGTGTTGTCTGGCGCACATTTTATTATTTTATTATACGACTCGTACCACCTGCACCCCACTCGTCCATGAGGTCGGCCCTTGCCCAGCGCGGTAGGATATTCACAGGCTATACTACAGGTATATAGGTCCCGGGTTCGATTTCCGGTCTCGGGTCTGGTTGTTGTGGTACCACCGTTGTGTCTGATTTCTACAGCACAAGTACATTAGCTACTTACTTTGGGATCAGAGCAATGTATGTGTTTGGTGTCAAATATTTATTTATTTACTACATCACTACTTTTACCAGTTACTTAACAAAGCCTTATTTGCAAAATTATTATCGACCATCCTTTTTTTCGAAAAAATCACAAAGACCAAAATCCTAATCCAAATAAGGTCACAAAGACGATTACTCGAAACTATTTGACTATCGTAATGTAATAAAGGTTTTCGATAGGTTTGGTATGTCTGTCATGCGAGGAACATTTTAAAATTTTACACAATTAGAAATTACGTCAACTATGTTATTTACCTATGTACGTAGAACATAAGCGAACGTAAATTGTACGATATAATAACTTGTATGGAACGAGAAAGATGGAATACCTTTTACCGACAATATTAAATACGCTGCCGAACTCGTTTCTCGAAGATATTTGTAACTCGAACTCCAAAGAATGCAAAACCCTTGAAAATTTTATATAACATTAAAGCTCGAACTCGCATACTGCGAGATAAACCAACTTGAGGTTTTTTAAAGTAGGCATCAATGTTAATTAGATTAAGTTTTGGTTGTTGTAACAAATTAAATGAAAATAAAATATACGTTAAAAAATAAAACTATTGAAACAAATAAAAAAAGGCGAAACAGCGAGAGTTAGAACTCATCTCGGTTCTCTTTACGCAGGTAGTCCCAAACATTGTGTCGAGACCTTTTTTAAATATGTTTCAATTTATATTTTTAAGGCTAAATTAGAACTGTGGATAAAAATACTTCTTAATCAGCTGGTTCTAGTATTCATGTAATAAAGAAAAAAAAACAGGCATGTATTCGCACCACAGATAACAAAGAAGTGCATTAATACAGAAAAAATAAGTAATCGCACATGGGGGTGATTCACATAGCTCTGATGTTCTACCTCTGGACTTCAGCTTGACACATTATTTATGGGACACCGTGTATATAAATTAATGCTTAATTTAGAATTTCAGAATTTTCTTGTTCGGTCATTTTTAACCATTTAGTGTAGGCTAGGCTACCATAGGTAATAATTAAACCAACAAAAACGTGTACCTACGTAAAAAAACTTACGTCAGTATTAGTTATGCATTGTTGCTGCATAAGGTAATCATGAGCTTCAGATAAATTAATTAAAAAGTAATTCATCGTACTGCAGAAGAATTACCAGTACTTAAAATTTGATCCTGCATCAAATATTATCGATCAATATCAGATTGTAATTAATTACAATTTTGGATAAGATACGAGGTTGCATATAAATTAACTGGTTGACTTTGCGGTCAGTATCATCGACGGATAATCACAATGAAGTCTCTGTTGTGTCTGTTGGGTCTGGTGGCGGCGGTGGCGGCCATGGTGCCTTATGAGCAGCCGATGCGGTACTACCACGAGGCTGCTGGTATCGCGGAGGCCGCTCGCATCAAGCAGCTCGAAGAGGGTCAGGACTTCGATGGCGGTCGCATCGCTGGCGGGTCCGCCGTCGGCGCTGGCGCTGAGCCGCACCTTGTAAGTTATAAACGAACAATTTCTCCATTCTCTACTTGACGTATACCTGTGCACACATCCTGCTAACACTATCGCCCATCCAACACCATCCGATGAGAACTCTTTATGAGACAGAGTATTATCTGTACCGCTGATTGAACGTAGTTTTCCTGATACATTTTCTGCTTATCCGCGTAGCATGTTCGTATTTTACTCAACCTTCAGTTTTTTAGCATAATTTTGAGTCCATTGGTACTTAACCGGTTCCCTAGTTGACCGTTCGATTACCTCAATATCAGATACGATAAGCTCAGCTGTTCATGGCTGTGATTCTCCCGCCATTCGAACTTATTTCGTGTAATTCGATTGCGAGTTTAACTGTTTTACCTAAAGAGTCAAGTAATATAATCACACGTAAAAAATAACTACACCACCAACGAAATTATGAACCCGAGAAAACAAAAACTATTTCTTCTTCGGCAATCAATATTCGATCGATTAACTGTTTTCCTATAGCAATTGCACGAGAACCTGCCATCAGAACACACTTTGTCACATTTTCTAAAATGACAAAGTATGCACAAATACGGCAATCATCATGGCAACGCTTCGAAAGATGCTCCATCTGGCCTCAACTTTTTGTACCACAAAGTTTGTTTAGAATATTTTGTCTAGTGTAGGCAATGATATTGTAAATACAATATTATTGAGTGTAGGTAACGTTGATTGAGGGCCTAACTTTTGTTAAACTACTAAATAAAGTGGTGTGCACATCAATGATGAATGAAACTTGATAACTATGAAAGCTTATTACAGCTATGCCCAAGTTAAGGTTGAATTTCATGTTAATACTTTCCCTTTGAACACAGGGAGGTTTGGTGATCACGCTGACCAATAACCAGCAATCCGTATGCGGCTGCTCCCTCTTGACTAACTCCCGCTCGGTCACCGCGGCTCACTGCTGGTGGGACGGAAGGCAGCAGGCGCGCCAGTTCACCGTGGTCTTCGGCTCCGACCGCCTCTTCAGCGGAGGCACCCGCATCAACACCAACAACGTGCAAATGCACAACAACTGGAACCCCAACCTCATCATCAACGATGTGGCTATTATTTCCCACAACCACGTTGGCTTCAACAGTAAGTTTCTTGTTGAAGATATCAGAACCTAGTGTCATAGGAACAACGTGTTGACATGTATTTGCACTTCCCCCCTACTTTACAGACTAACCCTAGAAGTTGATTACTAAGCTTTTAAGTTCTGCAATAAACATTTTGAGTTCCTTAAAAAATTGCGAAGATAAACCCAGGAAACCTCAAGGTTTTTAATTAAAAATAATTGACAATCAAGCCCAAGTGGTCGGCACACAGCGTGCTGGCGGCCAAGCACTTGGGTCTAAGTGCTATACCTCTAGAAAATGACGTCACTGTTAACACTCGGGCCCGAGAGGGCGGCTCCGCTGGATTGACTCTCGCTCATTCGGGCCCGAGTGCTCGTCACTAAATGTATTACTTTGCGAATTTAATACGAATATTCCAGACAACATCAACCGTATCAACCTGCCGAGCGGCTCCGCAAGCTACGCCGGTCAGACCGCCACCGCCGCTGGCTTCGGTCTCACCGCTGACAGTAAGTACCTACTTCTTTTCCTCACTAGGTCCTGCTATAGGATAGTCCACTACCTTTTATTATCAACTATCCAAAACGCTCTTCTATTCTATATCTTCTATCTTATTTATAAGGTGTTTTAAAATTCTTACATTAATGCGTGCTATGTTATCACTTTCTATCGTTTACAAACCAACGTAAGTTTTACAAAAAAAAAAACACCTTCCCATGACGACAAACTCCGTGTTTCAGACGCGGGCATCAGCCAGAACCAGGGCAAGAGACGTGTGAACCTGCAGGTGATCAGCAACGACGAATGCAGACGCACCTTCGGCCCTCTGATTATTTCCTCGACCATTTGCACCAGCGGCGCCGGCGGCCGCAGCACCTGCCCCGGTGACTCTGGTGGCCCGCTCGCCATCGGCTCCGGCAACAACCGCATCTTGGTCAGTATTACATTTTATCAACGACATGACTGACTGTACTCCATCATCTGCAGCAGTTTACCAACCAACCAATGTAACTTATTGGTTTAGATAGCTGGTAATACCTAAGGGGTTCGAGTCCCAGGTTGAACCGAAAGTTTCTGGGATTTTCTGTATACCTATAAACTACTTTGGAACTGCTCGAAGTCAGTAAGAGTGTTACGCCCCTAGTCTCGGAAAGCACGTCAAACCTTTAGTCTTTCACCTCATCTGTCTTCAGTCAAGTCAGCTGCGCTGAATGATGTGTGAACGAATATAAATGTATGAGGTATTGCGCACATAAATAAATACATATATTTTCCGAGCTGATAACAATCTCCTTAGAGATTGCGGTTGCCCTGGTCAGATTTAGGTAGGAGAAAGTTATTTCAACACTGACACGAAAGAAAAGTGTTATACGTTTGGCGTGTATGTGTCTGCCTGTGTATCATAGCTCTTAAACGAATGGACCAATTTTATATGTTTTTTTGTATTTGATTGCAGATCGGCATCACCTCCTTCGGTTCTGCTCAGGGCTGCACTCGTGGCCACCCCGCCGCCTTCGCACGTGTCACATCTTTCGTCGCCTGGATCCGCGCCAGGATCTAACCTGACTACTGATAAGATGAAATAACAATGAATATAATAAAATACTGATGATCAGTTTACTCAATAAACATGACATGTTACCTAAGACTTCATCCTTGTATTTTTTATTTGGATTTATACGTCATTTATTTACAATATTGGGTGTTTAACAATAGCGGACAAAAAACATGGACTTGAAAAAAATATTTTACTTCACATTCATGCTTTGTGAGTTATTAAGTATGAATAGAAAAAATCTAAAGCTAGAAGCTAGCTAGTTGAAAAGGAGCTAATAATAAGTTATATGTGAGTAACTAATAAACTTTAAGATTTCATCTTTAAAGAACTTGAATTGCATTTTATCATTTATAGTATAGGAGTGAAATTATTTATTGAAAGCGATTGCAATGAACGCCTCTTATACCAGCATTTTAATTTAATTCATTGTAAGGTGGACCTAGTCTTATGACGAGCTAAGTGGCGCAGGATATTAAAAACCATCTTTTAGTCTGTTAATAAAGTGAAATCAGATAGATAATTATTTAATATACAGCTAACCATTATGTAGTTACTCTGTAAGTCAGTTTCTATTCAAATTGAGTTTAAATAACAGAGCACAGTACCTAAAATTACTAAGTAAGAAGCATTGAAAATAGCTTAACTTAAACTGTGTAATATCATTTGTAAAAGCTCGTCTGTTGAGTAAGATG
This sequence comes from Pyrausta purpuralis, assembly GCA_963924145.1. Lineage (NCBI taxonomy): Eukaryota > Metazoa > Arthropoda > Insecta > Lepidoptera > Crambidae > Pyrausta > Pyrausta purpuralis. Next base: position 25,135,805 of record OZ001656.1, read on the forward strand.
AATGTTTATCCACATTATCTTGACTCCCTTTGAAATAATAAGGGTAGAGCCAGGAGATGCCTTGCAACAACTCAAGCAATGATAACACGATCCTAGTTCTGAAAAGCAACACTTTTTGTAGCTTATACTTATGAACTTGTATCTAGCAATTTAATTACGAGCTACACTATTTGTAAAAAATATATAAAGATATAATTATTATTTTTTTGTTTTTATAGTGTTTTGTCACTATACAAACTTAATAATATAAATGGCAAATTGCACTTGTAAAAAGCAACTTCTTGAGTCACAACAGCCGAAGTTGCTTTTTACAAGTGCAATTTGCCATTTATATATATAAAGATAAAATATCCAGACGTAAAAAACTACTATCATCATCATTGAAAGTGTCAGGCAGTATAAAAAGTGGAGTACTTGTAGGTAAAGTAAAATAATAGCAAAAATATTCCGGTGCCTAGTTTCGGTTAGGGTGATCCGAGTTATGATCCCCGTACAATCTTAACGTTCTAAGCTGCTAGTCCAATCTTGCAATAACTTAAATATTAACGCTACATTTAAATCTACTCAAAAATAACCTATCACTTAAAACAGGTGTCTTCCCTGATATTTACAAAAGGTCCATCATTACGCCTATCCACAAGAGTGGGGACAGGTCCAGGGTTGAAAACTACAGACCTATTTCGCTGCTCCCAATTATGTCGAAGATACTTGAGCGGGTCATGAACGAGCGTCTGGTTGGCTTTCTTGACAGTAACAACTTATTGTCTCCATCGCAATATGGCTTTCGGTCAGGGAAATCAACTGATGATGCAGTCCATGAACTAACTGATTATGTGACCAGGGGTTTGGACGCTGGGGACAGAGTTATTGGTGTCTTCCTGGACCTGGCCAAAGCGTTTGACACGGTCTCTATCCCTAGGTTGCTGGATCAATTATTGAGAATTGGCATTCGAGGCGTAGCCCACCAGCTCTTCTCCAGTTACCTGTCAAATCGAACCCAGGCCGTCAAAATTGATAACTGGACAAGTAGTGAACTCCCGGTCACGTTTGGAGTTCCACAGGGTAGCGTCCTTGGGCCAACGCTATTCTTGATATATGTGGATCAACTGTGCAACATCAAATTACGTAACGGCAAACTTATTGCTTTTGCCGACGACACTGCCTTGCTGTTTCGTGCTGGTGATTGGGCTGAAGCCTACCACTGTGCTCAGGAGGGACTTAATAGGGTGTCTGCTTGGCTATCCTCTAACTCATTAGCTCTAAACGTATCTAAAACCTCATACCTAACATTTTCCATCACCATACGTGGGCAGCCAACCGGTCACACACTCAAATGTCACGATAGCAACTGTCGAACTTATTCGCATTGTCTGTGTCCCGATCTGTTCCACTCTACCACAGTCAAGTACTTAGGCGTATCTCTTGATCAACATTTAAATTTCAGCAACCATCTCGATCTCGTATCCACAAGAGTAAGGAAACTGATTTACATTTTTAAAACATTGCGACATCTTACTGATCATAAGACCATAAAAATGGTTTACCAGTCCCTATGTCAATCTCTCTTGGCATATTGCATCTCCTCCTCGGGTGGTGCCTCCAAAACTCACTTATTGAGAATTGAAAGAGCCCAAAGAGCTGTTCTAAAAATTTCTGCATTCTTGCCTATATTGCATCCCACTACCGACGTCTATATCTTCTGGAAGGTACTCACTGTTAGACAACTATTTATTGTATCTATAACGCTTCGTAAACACTCTTCAATTCAGTATGATCCCAAACTAATGCTCAATCGACGGAGGAAAGTGTTGGCTCGTAATAATTTACCACCATTCAGGACCGCTTTTGCCAGGAGGTTCTTTTGCTTTCTGGGTGACTACCTTTATTCTAAGCTCAACTCTAATCTCAACATATACCCATTACCCAGATATAACTGTAAGAAAAAAATTGTTCTGTGGCTCTTAGACCAGGACTATGAGAGAACTGAAGACCTCATTACTATCATAACATAAACAACGCAAGCATGCACACTCACAAACACAAACACTCTCACACACACACACACACACACACACACACACACACACACACACACACACACACACACACACACACACACACACACCGCACACATACATTCTATTACTACTATTACATTTTCTAATTGTCTATCATCATATACATCATTATCTACTATAACCTTTTGTATTCATTCAAGCATTCATACTTAAGTACTTTTGAATAACCTACGGCTGTTCGAAGTAGTGGGAGGCTGGTGACCTGTAATACAGGTATTTTACCTAGCATAGGCACCAGTCTCACACATACACTGCCCCTTAGTGTTAAGCTCCATGTTTATTCGATTGTCTTTGTATGTGTTGAGAAAATAAAGATTATGTTTATGTTTATGTTTAATAACACCATGTCAATGAGACAAAGAGGCGAGGATTTTGGCTGCGTTACCACGTTGGAAAGTAATACTTATCCGTTGACAGAGAAATGAGTCAGCTTATTTTTTATTATAGGCCAAAAGAGAATTTATAGTTAGGCAATTTTTACAAAAAGTAATTAGGCGAATGGTCCCCACAAGTTCAACGTCAAACGGCGCATTTACATAATATTTGCAACTGAACCATACTTACGATGATTGCCGTTTTTATCTAACTCCACGTCTGCTCCAGGTTTATGGACTGACTCCCTGAGATGAGATGGAGCCAAAGTATCAACACAAGTTGCCCGCTTTCAGGGTATCAACGTCTGGCCATCGGGTCTCTTGCCATCATATCTGACCAAGCCACGCGGTTCTAACGTGAAGAGCACGTTAATGTCGGCAAGAGATTTCCTCATGGCATTATTAAGACCAGCATGCCGGGTCAGACGGTCAGCACTTTGGTGGTAACATATACAATGGAGATAAAATTTGTCAATCTCCTTGCCATATAGCCACGTAAAGGTTTCACAGATTGGGATGCCAAAGCGCAGACCCATACACACCCGAAATGCATCAATGTCAAAGAGTGCTAAGTATTTTGGATGGTAGCGCATGAAGCCAGTGGCCTAAACTTTGTCAGAAACTGCCAAGAGCCTTGCACGACTTAAGTGACTTGAAGAATTTTGAAGGAGAGAATTATAGGTATTTTTCGTAATAGAGATATCCTAGAGTTTTCGATGATGAAGTGCGTCTGGGATCTTCGCTTGGACAAAGAACTTGCTAAATATCCTCCTCCTCTCTCACCTCAAGATGCTAGCGAGGATGTTTAAAAGTTTTGCTGACTAAAACAGAAGTGTTATGTAGAGAGGAAATAAACGCGGGGAGGGCAACACTAGAAAATTTTGCAAATACCTCATTATCGAAAAGTAAATAAGACATTACTTCTCCTATAAGAGTGTCAAAAATTTTACATAATGTTTCTTATTCATAAAGATGACATAAGAAACCAAAAATTTGCGCACGGGTGGGACTACAAATTTACGTAGAAATTTGTGGCCTCCTACGTAAGTACGTAGGAGGCCACAAACGTATTTGACGTAAGAAACACAAATTTCGCCATGTCGGACAGACGGCACGGTAGCTCAATTGGTAGAGCGTTTGACCCTGTTAGCCAAGAAGTTGCTGGTTCGATTCCCGCCCGTGCGCAAATTTTTGGTTTCTTATTTCATCTTTATGAATATAAAATATGACACTATGAGTGGTAAAAACATTCTAAAACATAATGTTTCATTTTCAGATTAGTCTTGCATGAAGGTAATACATAAATTTTGGTACAAAAAGACATGATTTTAGTATGGTATAAGCAATGTGAGAATTTAAATTTTCTAAGCTGGTAGCCAAAAGGGTGAAAACATTATAAAGCGACTCAGACTTTAGAATCTTGATGTTTGGAGAAATCAAGTTAAATTTATCATTAGAAGGCAATAGAAGGAACATGATCATTAATGAGAAGTTCACATTTTGCCGGTTCCAATTTTAGACCTATTTTTTTGAAACACTCCATAGCCCGAACGAGACTTGAAAAAGAGAATCTGCTTTGCCTCCAATTGATCCGTCATCCAGATACCAGGTATTGATTTCAGTCTAAATAAAATAACGGGGTGTAAGCTTAGGCATTTAACTACTATTCAGACTAAGGTGTCAGTTTGTGAAAATATTGAGGTAGGTTTCTGAGTAAAGTTGAGGGCGTTTAGGGTTAGAAGTTTGGCTCTTATTACTTTTTGTCACTAAAAGCCATACGATCTCGGTTTTTGGCATTTATTTTTACATTTTTGGAGGAATAATGTTACTTTTAAATGTCAAAAACTTCGTAGACTGACATCTGACATAAACTATTTTATGACAGATCATCATCATACTAAAAATATTATGCAATTCTAGCAATAATGCATCAAACTGATAGCAGTTTATTTTTATTAAGCATGAGCTTCAGATTAATTCAATAAAAAGCAAATCATGGTGTTAAAAAGGATTAACTATCAGTCTCAAAAATGTAATCCATTAAATGTAATCGATCATTATCAGAATGTTATCAATAAATATATTTTTGGGTACGCTAAAAGGTTAGGTATGTTTATTTTGGGTAATTTTCGGAAAAGGAAATAAATTGTACCAAAGATGCTGTTGTTTAAAAAAAAAACAAGTTTAAGCCGACTTAGTAGTTTCCACAAAAGGTAAAGGTTTAATTATCCTTTTCTCTTCTTAAAATATTGCAAATGATGATGAATAATTTTATTTCAAAAAGTTGTCAATACAAGATTAAATCTAGTACTAAAAGTAAATTATGATAAATTACCACTTAACTGTTAATAACAGTAAATTATTTGCGTTGACTTTCGACTGTGATGAGATAGTTAGACTCGTTCTATGGATACGGGCCTAGAGCAGCTGTTCTTAGCAAATACGGTCGAGTCGCCAAGCAATGTTTGCCTGAGGTCTTACACTGGAGCATATTGGCTGTATTTTAAATCTGCCTGTCTGTCTGTCCCTGTCCCGCGCTGGCATAAGTAAAATCTTGTGAAAGAATTGATGGTTATTAGCCATGCCACATCTTAATGAGGCCCTGGGGTCTTAGTTTTAAAATTCGAACATTGATCAAATAATGTTTGATTTTCGAATGAAAGTAAGTTCAAATCCACATGCATGGCAGTGATTAAAATATATGTATCCTAATTAAGTTATACTCCTGTATATTCGAATGAAAATCTCTTATAATATTGACGCGACTGTTTCATAAATAGGAACGCTGGACTTGCTTATTCACAGCACTCTAATATTTGAAGTTATTCCTTATTTCCTGATAAAACAGAAAGAAGAAGTTTATTTACATAAACGTATTTCAGCAAAATAAGCAGCTGACAGAATTTAAAGATGGAATAATCGTATCACCTACTTTAGAATTTTTAGCAGTTTACTAATTTACATAATATTTTTTTAAAAGGTTTTTTTATTTAGTTATTTAAAATGGGTCCGCTCTTGTCTCCAGTCTAGACCAGACGTGGCATAGACAGAGACTACGATAGAGCGACTCACGCAGAAGAAGACTGTTCACTTGGGCTTTGGACATTTTAGGGTTATAATCCATTGGATACACTGATGTGGATAGTGTTCTACATTTTTGATGTGCGCATTAAAAAAAGTTGACGAAAAGCGCTTAGTTCTAATCAGTAGAATGTCAACTAGGTAAGGTTGGTAGCTCTCAATGCGTCTAGATGAGCGATGATAGAAGGGAGCTGGTGGAATGAGCTCATGGAGATCATGTGCACAGTCTCTCAAGTATAGCCTGCGGAAAACAGACAGGCAGGCAACTTGGCGGCAATGAGCCAAGCTATGGTGCTTAGCGCATTAAGTGTACTTAAAACTGTTTCAGGGAGTGCAGTTGTTATCTTGACTTCCAGAATAGAGGCGTTATTAAATAAAATAATATAAATAATAATAAAATAGGAGAATAAAAAAGTTATTATTTTGTGAAAAAAAAACCTAATTAATATAGGTAGACCACTAAGAAGCTTGAACTCCTCAGATTCTCATAGAACATGGAAAAAGTTATCTTGATCATACCCATTAAGATCTGGCACTCTCAACAGCACATCAGCAGAGCATAGGTGAAAACAGGTATCTAGCAAAAAACGTTATTATCTGGGAGAAAAAACACTTATTAATTCAGGTAGACCACTAGGAAGTCTGAACTCTTTGAATACTTATAGTACAGGATAAAAACTACCCTGGTCATAATAAAAAAGGCCTAAAAATCTCAAAAACATGTCGGCAGAGCATAGATGAAGACAAGTATGTAGCGAAATAAACGTAATTGTTTTAAAAACCACTCCAAAGTTCAGGTAGACCACTAGAAAGCCTAAACTCTTAGATATCTAATAAATCATAATCCAATAAATAACCAAGCTATGTAGCTTAGTGCATAAAGTGTACTTAAAACTGTTTCAGAGAGTGCAGTTGTCATCTTAACTTCCAGAATAGAGGCTCTGCAACGGTGCAGCAAATTCTGCTGTGTCCATTGATGATAACAAAGTTATCGCTCCGAGCGAGGCTGTCGGACCTTGCGTGGTTGTTGTTTCGAAAATGTTAAAAAAAAACAGCGATAACATTTTGCTAGCAAAGGCGTAGTTGTTTGTTGTTAACAATAAACTTGGAATTACTTTTTGGTATGGGTAAAAATATGAACGTGTTACCTTGAGGATAATGCTTTTTGTACACTGTTATTAGTGCAATATTAAGATTTGAAATAAATAAGTAATAAACAACTTTAGACCCACTAAGTTTTCGTTATTTTTTTTTAGTCCAAGCCTTTTTAATTTCTGTAAACACAGATTGACATGAGGCGAAATCTTTTTGTGTTTAAGATAGAAAGTGTCTAAAAAAAATGAACTATCAGTACGTAGATACAAAATTATTCAATGGCTTTAAACTTTAATTAACAAAAGAAAATATTGAAACCATAAAATATTCATTGTCAACTAACTACCCTCACTTGAAGTATCGGTAAAAAAACAAATATGAATATAAAAAAATATATCTTTACAAATGTAATGATAATTCCAAAATCCGGCCAAGTGCGAGTCGGAATAGCGAACCAAGGGTTCTGGATTTTAAACATTTTCTTTTATAAAGTGTGTGGTTTTGGTCAGCGACGAGCGACTCAGGGGTGGTTGCACAAACGATACTGATGTCAATGAAAATATAAAGATAATATGTTTATTGTAATGGGAAAAAGCCCTCAAAATCAACACCTGTATGTGTTATTAAACAATTGCTAAATTTCAAGATTAGGTCGGCTGGAAGGACCATTTTGGTTTTGCGTTCGTTTTGAAAAAAAAAACGCACGTTTTGAAAACGCGCTTCAGCATCGCGACTCACGCAATGAACTGATTTAATTTAGCATTGATGCAGTCGCGCGTTAGCATCGAATTCAGTACATAATTTGTCAATTTCCAGCTCCTGCATCACGACTGTATCGATACTAAAAGTAGCTGCACTAAGTCGGGTACATCGTTAACTTATTGCGCTCAAAAGAAAGGGAGATTCGATAAGGTTGTGCAGCAATTAATGTAAAAATAATTGATCTCTTTCAATGCGTCGGCTATGCAAAGAGGGTACGGATTTCATATGGTCACAAGAGTCAGGAACATGACATCTAAGCTGTAGATGTTTTATATATTTAAGACGAATCCGTTCAAAGGAGACCTTTAAAAATACATACCATTCATTCATTTTCATAACATACCTTTTAAAATGATTTTTGAGCTTCTTCTTTTGAGCTTTTTATCTGTGCTAAAAGATGTTGCTTTGTACTAAATTTCAAAATTCTGAGTTCACGGGAAGTACCCTGTAGGTTTTAATTTCCTTGCAAGTGTTGAAAACTTGCGGCATAAACGGATGTATGTTTTGATTATGCTTCAAGGGACCGTAGATCGCAGTTTGTGAAATAAATTCCAGCTTGATGCCTCCAGGGGTTCCTGAGAAAAAGGGTAGGGACATATAGACGGACGGACAACAAAGTGATCCTATGACGGTTCCGTATTTTTCCTTTTTAAGGTTCGGAACCTTCAAAATATCAATAACGTAGGCACCTACATATGATGTTACTAACGAATAATACTCTTTAATTAAATTCAGTGAATCAATTTCAGATTGAGACCAATTTCTTCTAACAGTTAATCACGCCAACTGACTTATTGACACAATACCCAAACACCAGGCAAAGCGGTAAGTGTAGTTGACAGTATGTCGTCCAGACGGCCACAATCAAAACGCAATCAAAATCTTGGGACTGCCGGATGCGGAGAGTGCGGAGTGCGAAGCGCGTCAAGGCATCCGCATGGCGCGGCGCGCGGCGGAAGCTATTAATGAAATTGGAATTGTCCTTGCTCCCCGAGCTCCTCGTTCTCCCCAATTGATTTTCATAGACAAGAATTGTCATTCCGACAGAGAGGCGAATCCTCGGGGTCGGCAATTGTCGTGATATGAAAAGCAGGTGGATCGACCTCCCGTGCCTGGAATACTAAACGCCTTGTTATCATCTCATTGTAGCCGCCAACGAAGGTTAAAATATCTCCCCGTCTCCCTTTGACGTTTCTTTCTGAATTCCGTTTCATTTCAGATTTTCATTTACTTTGCATTCTCCCGGGGCAGCGCTGTGCAGCTGCCGCTTATTTGGTATGCTATGGCGTTGTATAGAACGCAGACTATGCGCTATTCTCTATGCACTTACGTACTGCGGAATGTTTAAATGAGACCAAAGAAAGGACATTAATGCCACCCAAAACACAGAACTTTGTTCAAAGTAGGAAGAACTATACGGCTATAATATTGCAGGCACAATACTTAACGAATTGTTGTAGGTACTCAAAGCAATTTTAATATATTTCAATGCTTGATTGATATTGTTTGTTGCGACGCGAGAAAGTGACTTTCCGCGCTTATAAAATATGTTGAAATTTTACGATCCCCATTAATCCTGTGGTGTGACGTGAATATCCATTCATCGATCATATAAATCGTATTCAAAGAATAGGCACGGTAAACCGTTGTCACCACATGCTTTTAACGGGTTTGCAAAATTTTACACGCATTTGTAAAATTGTGTTTGAGTTTGTTATATTTTTACATAATATCTATATAGATTGAACAACATACATAGTACTACATAATATGTAGTAATTATATTTTTGTGTTTATAGTGTTTTGTCACTTGAAGAAGCAACTGTGTCAGACGATGAATCCAACCCCGTGTCTCACGCTATCCGGGTGTTTGCCTATGCCACTCGGCCACCGACAAATTGGCAAGCCTGTTGAATTTTGCAAGTGCCTTTTATATCCGCGTAAGCTGCGTCACCTCATCAACACATACATATTTAGTTTTAATCCAAATTACCGCATTATAATCGTCGATATCGGTTGTTCGGGCGCGGCGTGTGCGAGTCTCGCACTGACCTCTCGTCGGTCCATGCATTTCTCAGTTCGCTGGGCCAGAATGTATAATATAATTGATTCCAGTATCGCGGCGGGCATGCTAACGAACCTCGAATTTCAATGAAAAGTTTGATCTCTCAGTTGGAAAAGCCGATAGCGTTAACTTTACCGCGACACAACGAAAACCGATTGAATGCCGCATTTAAGCACTTTATTCAAACCTTTTTTCGAATTACGAAATCCACGATGAAAAAGCCAAAAGTCAGTTCATGAAATATTTGAATAATTTTGCTAAATGAAGAAGTAAATTAAATTTAGGAATAAAATGTCTTTTGGGAATTGTAAATCTGTCAAGGGGAATAGCGAATTTAATCAAAAGCAAATAGGACGACTTAAGAAACGTAAAAAATATTTTCTCTTCCTCAAAATGCCAGACGCAGATTCCAGAGTTTATAAAATGTTACTTAAAATAAACATTTCAGAAATCTTGTTTGACAGTTCATGTACCACGTAATTATTGTTACTTCGTTTGTCAAAAACCAAAATACAAAACCTTCCTGTACCGACCTAACCATAACCGTGAGTTATAATCACGAGAACGGAAATTATTGCGAGTTTGAAAAGATATAAAGTAAAATGTGGGTAGTAATCAATTACTGATCGATGGCGAGGGGCGAGTTACATACTTGAACATTTCGTAAAACGTGGCCGCGGCAGCCAGGCAGGTATTAATGGGGGCTTAAATGGAGGTGAAACTTCAGCCAAGTCCCGTTACCGGGGCTATTTGTCAAACAAAAAATATGAGCGAACTTCCAGACCAGGAGCGTTGTCTGACACGACTTATATAAATAACCCGCCACCGCCGCCGGTTAGTCCCAACTTTATAAGACTTTTTTATTTGATAGAATATGCTAGGTATCTCCAGAACTTTTGTGTCTGCGTTGCATAAATTAGTTTCTCTAGTAATGATTATTAATCTTGTTTAAGCGTTTTTTAAATCCACTTCTTATTCTCAGAATAAAATGAACGAGCAGATTTTCGAGTTCGGTAAAAATTAGAGTTTTAAGTTTGATTTAGGAATTTGATTTACGCAGAGAAGGTTAAACGAGTCGTAGACTTAAATATGTTAACTTAAATCATAATTCTAATAATTTATGCAACTCTGGTACTCGCACAGTACTCGCACCTATGAAAGAGTCGTGCTTCTCTCGTCAGATGTTGCTCTCAATATAACTTGCCTAAATTTAAGAAGAAGCTCTCTGAGCTGCTGATTGAGTGATGCGTTATAATACTATTGTTTTCAGTGTTGTTCCATTGTCTTAAATTCTCGATAAAGGTTTTTTTATTAACTTATTTTGACACTTTTCTTATAACCATAATTTCAAAATTGTCCTTAAGTCTAATTGATATAATTAAAAAATTAAAAAAATTGTTTACGGATGAGAAAAACTTTACAATGGAGCAACATTTTAACAAACAAAATGATCGTTTTTATACTTAAACCTCTAAGAAAGCTTCCCAATTAGTCGGCAAAGTGCACCGTTGGCATTACCCGACTTCAGTGATGGTTTGGTGGGGTGTTAGCTATGAAGGAGTGACTGAGCCATATTTTTGTGAAAAAGGTATCAAAACATCGGCACCAGTGTATCAAGATACCATTCTTGAGAAGGTAGTTAAGCCCCTTAACAACACCATGTTCAATAACGAAGCAAGGTCTTTCCAAAAAGACTCGACGCCGAGTCATAAAGCTCGGTCCACGCAGTCTTGGTTAGAAGCGAACGTTTCGGACTTCATCAGAGCTGAAGACTGGCCGTCGTCTAGTCCCGATCTTAATCCGCTGGATTTTGATTTGTGGTCAGTTTTAGAGAGTACGGCTTGCTCTAAACGCTATGATAATTTGGAGTCCCTAAAACAATCCATACGATTGGCAGTGAAGAATTTTCCCATGGAAAGAGTGCGTGCTGAAAACTCGCACACTGTAAAAGTAATAAATATTTTTTGAAAATTTTTCTTTGTTACAATATTTATGGCAAGACTAGGGTATAATGTAGATCTTAACAAATTCTTTCAACGAAAATTGGTTCGGACGGGATCGAACGAGAAGTTTTTGAGATATAGCACATTTTCAACAACCGCTATCATAACTTTGTACTTCATACAAACACTATGTTATATGCTGTCAACAAAATATTGTGGTATTTTACTAGCTGGAAGTAAGTGGATTCCTTAATTCAGTTAAAGTTGGAACGGAACCCTCAGTGTGCGAGGCCGACTCGCACTTGGCCGGTCTTTTGTAACACTCCTGTGTGGCAATATTCTGATTTTAGTAAGAAAATTGGACATTAATCAATACATTCAGACGCCATCTTGATGCGAGTGATTCAAAAATAGGGCCCCTATTTTTTAATAGGATTTATTTATTTAGTTAAATACGATTTGGTTGGATGTACTGAATGCGAGGTTTATGGCTTCATAAAGCTTTTGTTACATTACTCGCCTGTATGATCCACATACCGACGAGCAGTCTTCTCCCGTCACTTTACTAGATGGCGCTAGGATAGCTTTGGGAACATTTTTTTCACGAAAGCGGATAACCATTAGACTAAGGAAAAAAGGAATAAGTAAATATTTTTTTAAATTTTTACTAAAGGTACACCTGAATATTGTTCTACTGTTTATTATTTATCTTAGCAAAAAAATATTTACGCCCGATTATAATACTAATTTATGTTTAATGTTATTTCCTAAAATGACGCTAGCGCCATCTCTCGATGATATAAACATCTAATGAAAAGAAAACTGCTCATTTGCGATTTCATGATAAAAAATATGCTTACAGGGTTACGTCAATACTAAATACTTATAATTACGTAGCAACTCACTAGGATTAAGATTGTCAAACCATGCAATCAGACTTATACAGTTCCTCAGTTACAGTCTTAATGTAGCAAAAGTAGTTACATATTCCTGATTCAAGTAACTTTGGATTTTGAAACTTACCTTTACATACAATGGCTTTGTCAAAGTTATGCCATATCGCTCTTTAATAACTAGCGAACGTTCACGTCGGGACAGAGTGCGGTTCTGTATGTATATTCACATTCAACTCAACTCAATCATTGCGCTTTGTACCCTAATAATAGTATTGTTGTATATGACACGGTTTAGGACCCTTTGCACACTGTAAGTTTGGTAACGATGCAGTCGCGATGCCGCATCGATGAAGTCGCAAAATAACAACCTTGCACACTTGCACTACTTTTAGCATCGATACAGTCGCGATGCTAACGCGCGTTAGTATCGCATGCAGCCGCGATGGACATTGACATAGTATGTTCGGTAGTGTTGGCGAATGCATCGATACTAATGCGCGTTAGCATCGATGCAGTCGCGTTTCTGCTTCGATACTAACGATGCATTGATGCTAATAGTCGCAGTGTGTAAGGGATCTAAGACTGGTGATAAGTTTATGTGAGCAGGGTCCCTATTTTTGAATCATTCGCTTGAATATGGCGTGTAATTTTTGTTTAAAACTGAATTAAAAATCAATGATAATCAAACGAAATAGAAACGTAAGTTCTCACAAAATACAGTTATGTTTTTAACACTCACAGTGTCATATATTATATTTATAAAGATGAAATAAGAAACCAAAAATTTGCGCACTGGCGGGACTTGAACCAGCAACCTTTAGGCAAACCGGGCCAAACGCTCTTACCAATTGAGCTACCGGTCTGTCAGTCCGACCCGGCGAAAGTTGTGGTTTCTAATGAAAACGTCAATTGCGTGACGCTTAGCGCCATCTAGCCGTCTGTTTTTGAAACAGATGGCTCAAGCAGTTATTCTTTACAGAATAAATTCAACTTGGAAATTGATGTCGCTCCGCTATCTAATGCTTTAGAATGTTTTTAACACTCACAGTGTCATATTTAGCGGAGCGACATCAATTTCCAAGTTGAATTTATTCTGTAAAGAATAACTGCTTGAGCCATCTGTTTCATAAACAGACGGCTAGATGGTGCTAAGCGTCACGCAATTGACGTTTTCATAAGAAACCACAAATTTCGCCGGGTCGGACTGACAGCACGGTAGATCAATTGGTAAGAGCGTTTGGCCCGGTCTGCCAAAAGGTTGCTGGTTCAAGTCCCGCCCGTGCGCAAATTTTTGGATTCTTATTTCATCTTTTTGAATATTATACGCATTTTCATTGGAAAATCGTACATTAATCAATGCATATCACACGCCATCTTGACGCGAGTGATTCAAAAATAGGGGCCCAGTGCAACTGCAATGGAGCTGGAGAAGAATGTTAAGAATACCATGGACGGCTAAGAGAACTAACAAGTCGATTTTTGACCAGCTCAAAATTCATTAAATTAAATATCCTTTGGACATTCCCACACATCGCCATCTAGCCCCAAAGTAAGCTACTCAAAGCTTGTGTTATGGGTGCCAGACAACGGATATAATACTTAAATACTTTTTTTTTTGTAAATACATACATGATATACATAGAAAACACCCAGACCAATACAAACAGACATGTTCATGCACACAAATGTTTGTATTGTGCGGGGATCGAACCCGCACCCGCTGCGTAGTAGGCGATTTCTCGACCACTACACCAAACGGTCGTCATCAAAATTAAAACTAGACTCTCCACTGTATGCTATCAGCGCGAACTTACCTACTTTGGCCACATAGCGCGAAGAGAGCCTGACAACCTTGAAAAACTTGTGGTGGTTGGCAAAGTGGAAGGCAAAAGACTCAGAGGCAGATCACCGAGCCGCTGGTCCGACTCTAGAAAAGAAATCACGGGGCTCCCGGTGACTGCCGCTCTTAGACAAGCTGAAGATAGAGCGGCGTGGAAACACCTCGTAAGAGCATACACCAAGGCTTATCAGGACGGGCACGACCTTCAGAAATGAAGAGACGACTAAAAAGAAGCAACTGCAATAGCAGTAGCTAAAAAGCAATAGCTTTGTTGGCCTCACCCTTTTATTTACGCATGTAGGGATCGTAAAACATGATGTATACCGACTTCAAAAAAGAAGGTAATCAATTCAACGTATACGTACCTATGGATTTCGTTGGAATATGATAACTTTGAGTACGTTGATCTAGTAAGCCGTGTGTCACGTGTGCTGAATTTCGTAAGAGCATGTATGTCTGTATGTTTGTATATTTGTATGTCTGTCCATGGGTTTCTCGAAAATGAGAAGTCATAGCGAGATGAGACTATTTGAGTTCAATTAGATATATTTCAACTTAGTGTACAATGTAGCTTTCATCGAAATCGGTTCAGAAGTTTTTGAGATATGGGTTATAACTAAAAATCATAAAATAAAAAATAATTTGAAAAATTACGGGGCCTTCAATTTTTTTTAATAAAAAGCATAAAATAAAGCATTTGCCTTCTATTTCGGAGAAACAAATTCATTTGAAGTCAGTGAATGATGTGCGTAGACGTGTTGGTGTAATTTGATTATCAATTTGATTCTCCTTAGTAGAGGACAAATGCGTTATTTTCAGCTTTTTTAGTAAGTTTTCACGAAGGCGGTTTATTTTTTGTATTACCTCTTAAATAAAGTCAAACAAACTATGGAACTCATTGAAAACTTTCTTCAAGTTTCAACTAATTTTGTTGCTATGACACTAGAATAGGATCAGACTAGACGCCTGGAGCGGGTTTTTGTTGATTATCGCGGCTCCTCTAAATGTAAATTGTTTTGTATAAGCAAAACTAACGCCTACTTAGTAATAAAAAAGTAAGTTCTTTTTCCGTTTTTTTTGTGACTCTAGCTATAATATTTGGATTTTAGATTTATAAGGTACAGACCTTATAAAAAAAGACTTAGGTATTTAAACAAGAATAAATTAAAACTAAGAAATGCAACATACAAATTAAATTAAAACCTACCTATTAAAATACGAAACCATTTCATTTCATTCTTTATTGTATAAAGCTAAAGTAGTTTGATACTGAAATTAAGGTTCATAGTTAGCCTAGTATGAAAGTCTCGACATAGTCAACAGTAAAACCAGGCGGCGCTCGAATAATGTTAAGACAAAATTGGTATTTTCGTGTATTTGTACATTGAGAAGACTTTGAATTACATAAGCTTAAAAATATCAAACATTTTTAAGATTGATTAAAGATACGAGTTTAAGCTATGTAAGTTAAAAGGATATTTGATTCAGCAGAAAATCAGAAAATTGAAGTTGTCTACGCAAAAAGTCAAATATTTTGCTTCAGACTCCCAGCGCTGGTAATATAAGTTCTTGTTTATAATAACGACTATGTTATACTCTTCTAACAATTATAACTGCACTAAATATGTGTCATTAACGTATCAAAATGACAACGAAATAAAGCATTGAATCAAATTTTGAAGTCCTTTGATTACGCTACTTTTTTAACCTTGTTAACCGACTTCAAAAAAGGAGGAGGTTATTGATAACCTCCTCCATCTCGACTGTATGTTTTTTTTGTGGTTGTGTTACCTCATATAACAGTCATTTGAAGACAAATTTAAAAAAAAAAACAACCTAGAAGTTATACTTTCCTTATTGATCACATTGTCCTAAACCACTTAACCGATTATAATAAAATTCGCACACCATGTGCAGTTCGATCCAACTTGAGAGATAGGATAGTTTAAATCTCAATTTATCATAACTGCACCCGTGCGAAGCCGGGGCGGGTCGCTAGTATATTATATTTTTTAACATTACATCTTCTACATACAACAAATAACATTCTTAAGAGGTGTTGAAGTACATATTTATTTTTAAATATAATTAAATATAATTATTTTATGACTATTGCTTATATAATTTTGTCATTAAAAAACTCTTGGATGTTGTAATAACATTTGTTTATGAGGAAAGCTTTCAATGTTGTTGTGAATAATTTTTGGTTTTCATAATTTTTAATATAATTAGGTATGTGGTTGTATATTCTTACTAGCATGTAATGGGGGCTGGACGTAACTAATTCTAATTTAGAAAAAGGAACTATCAGTTTATTTAAATTTCTATTATTTCTTTTCAATCCTGCAATTTTTGTGTAAAATTCTGGGTATTTTTTGACAAATTTACATGATCCTAGTATGTAAATAGAAGTAAGGGTCAATATTTTATTTTTAACAAAATGTGGTCTACATGATTCCATTTGGTCCAAGTTTATTAATATCCTGAGGCACTTCTTTTGTAGGACAAAAACTTTGTCTACATCACACGAGTTTCCCCACAGAATAATGCCATATGTAAGTCTGGAGTGCGCATATGCGTAGTAAGCCGTAAGAGCAGTTTTAAAATCCGTCACTCTTTTTAGATGCAGTAAAGCATATGTAAATGATGACATTTTATTTAATAATTGCTGAATGTGGCCCTTCCAGTTTAGGTGGGTATCCAAGTTTATTCCTAACAAAGTAGCAGTATTTACAGTCTCTAGTAAGATCTGATGATGGGATCTTGGTGCAATCGAGGGAAACCCTCAAATTTTAAAGGCACGTATACTGTTTTGTACTAGAATCTTAATGTTGACGTGTAATTACGTCTGATAGTCAACATTGTGTGGAGCCGAACTGATGGTGAAACTCCTCAACGCTTAAGAGTCAGTTATTTTAATGACAGAACATATGATAGGTAATATATTTTTTTATAAATATCCTTTGGGCTTTCACATCGCCATCTAGTCCCAATGTAAGCTACTCAAAGCTTGTGTGTGCAAACTATCAGAGCAGCAGTTTTTACTGTTTGTTTGTAACTTTTTTTGTTATATGATTACCAAGATCTCATTAGCAAGTTTGCCATGTAAAATACAATTGGTTCTTAGCTAGCGAGTGTTATTAACAAAGTTAAGCGGCGTCAGCTCGAAACGAAACACTTGGCGATTCCTCATATCATATCAAAGCCTGTAATGGCCGCCGCCCGACCGCCCGCAACAAACTACCCACACCTACTATAGAGAACATTTAACGAATTACCCGCGGATTACTAACTTATTTCATTAAGAACTTCGCGCTGCCGAAACGTTATTTTGGATAAATCCCTTAAGTATTATCTTGATGATTGCAGACCGAATCTTATACACTATAAATACACTTTTGTAAAGGTACATCCAATGGTCATTGTAAGAGGAGATTAACTCTAAAACATTCATCTTTATTTTCGGTTCTAGGCGTATTTAAAAGATGTATGAATAACTTGTCAACACATATAGGTACAATACAGACACACACACACTTATTTAACATCAAGATGCCGCAAGATGCACGCCATGACACAGATTTTCAGTGGGTGCCATTTGGGTATAAATAAAACACAAAACAAGACAAACTTAAATATAAGAAAACAAACATAATAATAACACACAATATCCATTCACTTTTTACATTATTATTTACGTAAATACAGGGTGTAACAAAAAGGCGAAATAATATTTAAGGGTATGTATGTATGTAATGTGAACATTAAGTAGTAAAAGTTTTAGTTAAAAATAAAAAGCCTTTTATCACATAATAAGTAAATAAATTGTTTTGTTACCGAAAGTGTTGACAACCCTGAATCTGCGGTCATTCGTTACTGATCCCCGGCCAGCAACCCTCGCCCGCCGCACACACACACACACACCTAACAGCTGATATTTAAGGTTGTCACCGATAAGTTTTTGTTCAAACTTTAGCATCAATTTACTCAGTAATTTATACTCGCACGAGTTTGTGGTTTTGCATAGGAACTACACATTTACAACTCTACATGACCTTTGAATTTTATTTTGCCTTTTTGTTACACCCTGTATAAAAAATAAATAGCATCGCAAGCGCTTCGACAATCTGATTAATTATTTATAGGAGACTGTAAGTTAAATAAATGTCAGATTTCATCCGCGCCTCTCACATACGACCTCCGTGGTCGAGTGGCTAGCTCTCTGGTTTCAAGCGTCGCCATTTCGTGAGGTTCCGGGTTCGATTCCCGGTCGGGTCAATGTAGAAAACGATCTTTTCTATATTGTCTCGGGTCTGGGTGTTGTGGTACCACCGTTGTGTCTGATTTCCATAACACAAGTGCTTTGACTACTTACTTTGGGATCAGAGCAATGTATGTGATTGGTGTCCAATTTTCATTTATATTCATATCTCACCTGTGATACTTCCCGCGGCCGCACCGTGGCGCTGTGCATCGACATTGCAACTGGTATTTATACTGCCGGAGAACTAATTTTCTGTCTTTTGTACATTTCCTATCGATTAAATTCCATTTTAAAATATGGAATTATCAAATTGACCACTCCCATCTGCGAATGCTTGGCACAGAAGGTAAAAGAGCTGAAGTGAGTCCTGATAGTCAAATCCAGTGGTCATTGGTTCAAAATGCAATGGGAAATATTTTTTCTCTTGCTACGGACAGTGGTTGTTTTTTTTTTAAATTTATTTAGGTACATCAACAGTATAACATACAAAGCACTAACTTAGATTAATATACAGTTTAGTTCTAGTACATTACACTAATTATAAACATACACAGTATTTGCAATAACATAAAACAGTGAAAGGAGAGTCACACTACAAAAAAATATATCCAAAAAGTATATATTACTTGGTTGGATATATATATATATCCATTTGTCCATCCATCTATTATATATCTATCTATTATATATCCAACCAAACAATATAAATTACAAACAACACAAATTACAAAGATGCAACAAATTTTAACAATCACCTACGAGAGCCAAGCGCAAACAAACCCCCTCTCTATCGTTGTTTTCATTAATACTACGGTTAATAGTTCTTTATTTGTATTATATGTAAATGTAATCTTGTAAAAACCGCGAGATTACTATCTACCGGTTTTAATACCGGTTGTGATGTGTATATTTATGCTTTTACGCTTTTATTGTTACTTACATGTCAACCTAACACTAAGGATAAACGGGGGAACGTTTATTCTTCACCTACACTGACCCACCGCTTTGCCCAGTGATTCGTTATCCATTTCAGTTTCAATCATAATGTATGAAGTTCGGTAAAGTTCAAAATAAAACGACACCGTTAGATTGTGATCTCGCTGTTTTTTCAATATAACGTTAACATGTACATACATTGCTACAAGGCTACGAGTGTGGCTGTCACACGTGGGCTACATTCGTAGCTTTGTAGCAACGCACGAGTCAACCGTAGCGTTATGCAGTAGCCGTAGTCTGTAGCAAAAGCAAGGGAGGGGATGTACACACGTCAAAAAAGGTTACGATAACTTTAATGAATCATATTTTTTTTGTTACAGTAAATGAAATCATAACGTTTTCTTGATACAGTGTTATTAAAAATAAATACTGCTTATGCTAGTAATCACAAACTTTTTTTTAATGTGAGTAAGCAACCGTAGTCCTTAGCAAGGTAGATTTATGGAGTCTTTAAGTATTGTCTTATACAAGTGCATTACAGACATTAAATAACAGACTGTCTATTTGCAAAATCTTTTTCAATCGCGACGACCATTTTGGTGTATTGGTTAGACTTTTTAACTGCCTCGGTGGCGCAGCGGTACACGGATCGTACTTTAAAGCGACGGCTGCGCCAGAGGTTCCGGGTTCGAATCCCGGGTCGGGCCAAAAATATACACCTGAGTTTTTCTGTTCAGAAATTCTTAATGTTGCCCGGAGTTTGGAAGTTGGCGGTGTTCACCTCCGTGCCTCGGAAAAGCATGTAAAGCCGTTGGTCCTGCGCCTGAACTCTCTCCGGTCGTGTCAGATTGCTGTCCCATCGGGCTATGAGAGTGAAAGGAATATAGAGTGCACCTGTGTTTGCGCACACACTTGTGCACTATCATATGTCCCGCGCAGTCGGTTAGTCGTTGTGACTGGCCACCGTAGTCGAAATCGGCTAGGGGACTATTATTGGTTAGAGCTCCTGACTATTGCGCCGACCGTCGCGGGTTCGAATCCCGCAAGGGGCAAATGTTTGTCTGATGACCACGAACATTTGTACCTAAGTCATGGATGTTTATATATATTTAAATATTTATGGGAGACGCCCCCGTCAAAATCGTTGTCTGGTATTCGTAACTTAAGGAAGAAAATTCCTTACTTCAAAACTACGTCAATTGGTGTTTTGTCTGGCGTATATTTATTTATTTATTTAATCGCCTCCTGACACTCGTACGAGCTTATATAGGAATATTTTAAGCGGGTTCCCATACTTTCAAATACAGTCATTTTTATGGTGTAGATACTCTGAAAACAAGTTGAAATGCTCATACTTTTGGAAACAACAACCACAGACCCTGAAGAGGAAGCCTTGCCAACTTTCGCGGCGCAGACAACAACACCTGAATTTTTAATCGTTATAAAACAGTTTTTCGGAACAAAACACGCCATTACTGATTAAGCAAGACTGCTGAAAGTTATTTAGGAACTCGTAAACTGTCAAGTTGGCAGGAAACTTCTAATATTGTGTTAATATTTATTATTATTTTGTTATGAAAGTTATACTGTAGCATCAGTAATAATGGTCAAGTCAAATCAATTTATTGTTATTATTTTTAAATTCCAAGTGCTTTCGTTTCGATATTTTTGTGTGGTTGATAACACATAGAAGTAAACAACACTAAATAGAAGAAATTTATTGCATTAAATCTAAGCATGGGTTATTTATGTAGACAATTTACTTTTTTATATATTTATTAATTTTGTTTCTTTGTCGCACCGCCCACAATCATTTCCGCTTAGCCCAAAGGCATGACTGGTCGATAATATCATAAGACGTTTAGTCAACCTTTTGTACAAAATTTTATTATTTTGCAATAAAGTATAAATAAATAAATAAATAAAAGAAAAGGAATATCATTGCCAGTTTGAATCACACTATGATACCGTTTTAAGTAGAACAGCACCTCATATTAAGTATTATTGTGGTAAACCCAAAATCTTTCTCCCAAACTAGATATACGTACTATTCACAATTAAAAAGTGGCTCAAACGATACTATCAAAGTAATCCTTAACATATAAAAGGTCAGCCCGGCGGGGCTACCTTAGGCAGCGAAATAAATACGCCCTTCCCAAACATTTCCCCGTGTAATAATTCTTCGGTATATCTCGGCTGCGATGTCCCTTTTGTCCCTTGTCTTTGATCGAAAGCCTTCCCGATTGATGACTCCTATTTGCACGGAGTTCGAGCACCCTCCGGATGACTTTCAGCCCGTCCTCAGAGTTACGCCGATTTGAATATAAAATAGATATAGGTATAGATACCTTCACTTCATGTTTGATGGCTCGTAACGAAGGTACACTATTGTTCTTATTGTTCGCGAGTTATGGAGATGTCCGACAAAATATTGCGACGATAAGGATTATTTCGGGCTGCTTTTGTACAGTCAACAACACATCATTTTTTGTTGAAACTAGCCCTTATTACAAGTGCATAAGCTACCGCAGTGCTTACCTTGATGTGCTGTTGTCCGTACTACAATTGTGCGTCTGTCTGACTAAATAAATATCTAATTGAGATTTTTAACAAAGTGAAATTTTCGGCTATACCAACAAAGGGCCTTATTTGTTTTCAAATACAGCTAACTAGTAAAACAGGTCGATATCATTATTTGAATACGAAAATCCATGGACTGAAAATTGCAAATGTTCTGGGCCAAGATTCTCGCGTCAATAAAACTGTTGCCTTGTAGAAAATCGATTACAAGTTTCATCGTTCAAACCGCAGAAACAAGTAATATAGCCACACGGTACCGCCACGCACCGCACGGAAGATATCGAAATGCATTAAAAACGTGTACCTGGTAAGAACTAACTGCTGTTTCTTCGAAAATTCGTTTCTTGAACTTTTTCGTATGCTTACTGCTCGAGAACTGGCCCCAGGGGCGTAGCGTGCTTTGGTAGGGCCCTGTATAAAAACTTGTTTGGGGGCCCTTATCATGGGTAAAGATTTTTCACAAAAGAAAGAAGTAATTTATATTTTTTTAAATAAATATTTATCCAGATTTTTTACATTCGCAGGCCGCGGCGCGGCTCGTTACAACGTAGTTAAGCGCCCACTTTGAATACCTATTTTTTTTAATATGGTTTGACCTTCAAAACCTCGATAGCATAACAATTTGAAATAATAAGAAAATCACAAACGTTGATGCGGATGTTAATGTTGACGGCGCTTATGATTGCTACTAGTGTCCGGTCGAAGTTCTTAAGTTATTTTTCATCAGCTTATTTCCTGTTAATTATTGTTTGTGCCCCGTATTATTTATACGGCAGATACGGCGCTAGCTACGCCCCTGTATCCTTGTGTATTTGTTGTCAATTAATGTTTCGTTTTATAATGCTCTCTGCAGAGACGAGCGTCGGTCAGCAACACAGTGAGCTTTTTAAATTCAGACCAACTCGGTAAAGTAATTAGAATTTTTCCGACGGCGCCATTGTGCGCGAACTCGGCTCACGCAAACTTTTAATGCGACTTAAATCCAAATGCTATTTTACGGCTTCTCTTTGTGAAGTTGATTTTAATGAAATATCGAGCATGGCAGGATATTGATTGTCTGCTGTTACGATAAAATATGTCTCCGCTTTGATAAATGCGGTTTGATGATTTTCGTTCATTGCAAAAGTTGAGGATCGCATAGGAAAATTCCCCGAAAGTATCAATAAAGTAGGTCAACATTTTTCAGCATAACGTTAACTATTTATCCTTTTAGAACAGCTATGAAATATTATTTAATACGTGCGAAACATTTATTTCTGTATAATTTTAGACCCCTTACACACTGCGACTTTTGAATCAACAGATTTTGCAGTCACCAATATATAATTCATAATTTGTCAATATGCATCGATGCGCGTGCATACGATCAATATGCACGCGCGTTAGCAAGTTTGTCATTTTGCGACTGCATCGTGACTGAATCGCAAGTCGCAGTGTGGAAAGGGTCATAGGAATGTGGTCCAATCGTGCTAAATAACATCGAAGAATGTATCGCCTGTGCGACATGCTTAACCGAATGATGCATCGCGTTAGAAATTTCGTCCGCACCGGTACAAAAAAGCGTTAAAGAGTTCTAAGATCGATGTTTTCCAACAAATAATGAAGTGGAGTGAGCGGGCGAAGTGTTGGCAATTCGCAGCACCCGGCGCTTGTTCACGCGTTTTTCTTGCCGCTTTCTTCAATAAATGTTCGCCTCCAGTGCCCTTCTCACGGCGTTACTCCTGTTATATACACGCCAGATGTCGACTGTAGGCGCGATCCGGATTTTCCCATTTTCATAACGCGGTACAGGGCAGCGTCGCTAACGGCACGCCCACTCATGGAAACGATGGCCTTTTAGTGCTTCTCACTCAGACTTGGTCTTTTAGAAAGAAAGAAAGAAAATAAATTTAGATTGATTCAAACATTTATCAATATAAAAAAAAACTGGCTACTTGAGTCAAAAAGGTAAGCAGGTGGCAGCGGGACGCATAACACGACGCTGATTTTCAGTGGGTGCCTTTGTGGCTAGAATAATAAAAGAATAAAATAAAATAACATAACATTTTTTGATAAATAAAATTAAAAAATGTGTATTCATTTTAAATACAATCATTTTATGGATAATAATTAACAAAACCAATGTCAAAGTTGGCATCATAAAATAGTTATAATGATTTAACCCTTCGGGTCACCTTTGTGGGCTCTGCGGTGTCTTACCTACACCTTTCCCAAAAGAAGTAGAGAAAAAAAGTTTTTGGGTTGGTCGACGCAGCTATAGACAAAATCTTACTAATTTGTGCGTGTGTGTGTTTTACTATGTTCTGGAAGTCCCTACAGTTCCTAGATATCCCATCCTAGATATTTACGACCTCCGTGGTGTAGCGGCTAAGCACGCTGGTTTCAAGGCGTCGCCGCTACTAGGTCCCGGGTTCGATTCCCGGTCGTGTCAATATAGGAATCATTTTTTTCTATATTGTCTCGGATCTGGGTGTTGTGGTACCACCATTGTATCTGATTTCCATAACACAAGTGCATTGCTACTTACTTTGGGATCAGAGCAATGTATGTGATTGGTGTTCTATTTAGATCAAAATTGATCTCTCCCCAATGAAAATAACTAACACATCTGCTTGCATAATACTTGTAATATGTAAAATAAAAAAAAACATTATTTGCTCTTAAAGAGTTTAAGTAGCAATAAGACATAAGAACACAACATTTAAATAAATAATTAATTTAAATAAGTAACTAGATGGTAGCGTATTAAGTGCTGCGTGATGGCACTTTCCACTGTGGTAGTAAAGTTAGCCTGTAACGTCTCACTGTTGGCCAAAGGCCTTACCTCATCTACGAGGTACAGTGTTGTTCCTGACAAATTTAGGGTTGCCGTATTCTAATTCTAAAATTGCCGTATTTTTAGGGAAAACTAAGGAAAATGCCGTATTGTACAAAATGTTTATTTGCAAAGTTTAAATAATAAAAAAAATACAATTGATGTATGTACTATGCGTGTACTACTTTTAAACTTACTTATTTTATTCTTCACCATAAAGGTTTTGAATAGTTTCTAGTACTTCTGATTCTGTCGCATGCAGGTCATACTGTTTTTTATCTTTCATTTTACGAATCATTTCGTTTGGTACTTGAAATTGTGTACAATTACCGTGATTACGGATTGCTTGTCTGGCTAGAAGAGTTCCATTCATAGTTGGAGTTATTAATTTATTTCGAAGTCTCGTTTTCATATTATTTACCTCACTGAAGATACGCTCGCAGTCTGCGTTCGAATGTGGCAAACATAATACATTTAAAGCAAAAGATGCTAATGTTTTTAGTTCTGTTCCATCACGGATTTTAATCCAAAACTCATCGGTTTTCTGTGAGCTAATTTCATATAATGGTAATTTATTTACCACTGGTAGCATTCTCCACTCATCATCAATTTTTTGGAGATCGTCGGCATTATTGACGATTCGTGGCAACTTTTGCATAAGCGGTAAAATGGATGGACAAACGTTTCTTGTTTGATTATTAACTGCTTCTTCAGGTGATAAATATTTTAAAAGTTGAAGTAAATCGACAGAGAAGTCGTACCTTTTTTTTATTTCTTTGCAGCCTGTGATGAGGAAATCTCTGCAGCGAGAGTAAAACTCTTTTAATTGTTCTTTTTTTGCAGATATGTCTGGTTTTTGTGTTTCTATCATAATTTTTACCCCCCCCAATACATTTCAGGGAGGAAATATCGCGTATCTTCTGGGACGATTGACCTGATATTATTTTGTAGGACATGATCCCTTTGCATGTAACACATTAATAATTCTTTGTACGTTACTCTTATGTGTTCATCCAGTTCCACCAATTTTGAGTCTGCGCTTTGAAAATACTCGTTGAGTTTAACAAATTTTGGTAAAATCCATTGCAGAAATAAAAAGTAAAGCTTAATGAAATCGTCATGCAGCTCATGGTAAACTAATTCTGCAGCTGCAGTTTTTTCTTCGAGCCATTTCTGCGTAAAAAACAATTTAAGGCTGTTCCACTGTTCAAGCAGCCTGTTCACAACTGATAGCAGGGAAAGCCACCGAGTTTGTGATGGATGTAAATTCTTGTGGATTTTTGTGGTAGTAAAAACTTGAAATTCCAAATATTGGGCTTGCCGTTTTGAACTTAGTTTAAAAAAACCGTAAATGTTTCGCGCCAAATCTTCGCATCGTCTTGGCAATTTTTTGCATGCCTCACTGGCACACAAATGCATAGAATGGCATATACATTTAAAAATAAAAATCCCCGGCAGATTTTCTCGCAAACGGCTGGCTACTGAATTTTGTGATCCCATCATTACATTGCAGCCATCTGAAGCGAATCCTATTATATTTTCTAATGGGATCCCTCTATCAGTAAATTTCTTTATAATAAGATCATACATGGCTTCTGCTGTAGCTCCCTCTGCTGCCATCGTAAAATCACCTGCTTCAAATAAAGATGCCAGTTCCCATAGTGAGGACATGACTTTTTTTTGCTGCTCATCAAAATAACGGATAATAATGCACATGGTTTTTGTGGCCGAAATATCCGTTGATTCATCGACCAATATGCTGAATTTATCAGTTTTAATAATGTTTTCTAAATAATCTTTTTGGAAATCACCAATAACATTTTTTACCGTAGACGTGCATTTTTTTCGTTTTATGGCAATCTCGGCAGCAATTCTGGAGTCGGGAAAACAAGATTTTAGTACCTCTGATAAATGATCCATAGCCATAAATGATATGTTGTGCTCTGCGACGAATGCACTAAGTTTTATTTCAGCTTCCATTACTTTTCTATTGTGATCAGTTTGTCGATTCTGAAAATAAGTGCTAACGTCTCTTGTAGAAGAGCTCGCTGATGCTTTTCTTACGTGTTGCGTATTTGAAACATGACGTTTTAAAGTTGAAATTTCGCAAGAAAGTTTGACGTCGCACATTGTACATTTTGCCTTGTAGGGGTCATCATTGATAGGGGCAATCCAATTCTTAAATGTTTCATCACTTTCCCATTGCTTTCTGTACTTTTGTTTTATATGTTTACTTTTAACCTTTTTTTTCGGCGTAGGTGGCCCGTCTTCATTGTCACTCATTTTCAATTAAAACTTAAAGAAATCTTCGTAAAATAGCTTTCACTGATAGATCGTACGTAACATTCAACAAAACAAAGAAGCAATGAGAGAATGAGAGAATCTCAATAGGTATAGTACAATAACAATTATTCCGAGGATTCCCACACATCCTAAAACCTACCCGAATAAAAGTGAAGAACCTATCAGAATGAGGAACTAAACATTTTAGACATTAATGACTCGAAGATAAGGTTCCATTTTCTGTTGACGTTTCTTTTCGTGGCGCTTCTACTTTATCTATGGTTTACAAGTTGGTGTGTTCCATTATACGAAATATTTTTTTGTTTACTTTAGTCAATTGCCGTATATTTTAACACGGTAATCAAAGAGCTGCCGTATACCGTATTTATGATGCCTAAGATACCTGAATGCCGTATATTACGGCAATTGCCTTATCAAGAACAACGCTGACGAGGTAGTTCGAGCCATACTCCACCACGCGGGCTCAGTGCGGATTGGTGGAGGGGTGATTTCAAGGCAAGCGACTAACCCTGCTGTTTGATGTTATCAAACCGCCAATAAGGTAATCAACCGATATTAGCCGAGACCAACGGCTTAATAGTTAGGGAGGCGAATAGGGGAATTTTCGGTAATACTCGAGCGTGGCAGTTTAAGATATGAGAGATACCTTGGACCTAATAGAACAACCTTGCATAGTATTTAGCTCTATATGTAGTGACGCGCGCCTAGGATAGACGATCAGATTAGTAAAAAAAATCGATAGTCTGTAATACTCGAGCGCGTCAGATTAAGATATTGGGGGTTGATTTTAGTATTTTAAGACTAAATTTAACTAATCTGACGATAAGTCCTTGACGCCGCCGAGTTATAGGGTCGCGAACTTGTAAAAAAAAAACGTTAATCCGGCATTCTCGAGCGCGATTTTTTTTATTTTTATTTTGAAGAATATAATCTAAAACGTACTAAAAATAAAAAATCTGCCGGTTTCCGCATGACCAGGAGTGTGGAGGAGCCATTTCGTCTTCCGAAAAACGGGTTGCGGCATATAAGTCGCGAACGATACATTTTACAAAAAAAAAGTTTAAATAAACAAAAAGGTAATTTTATTTTACACAAAAAAGGTCTCTTTACATTTTTGTCTAAAGTTAAAACTTTTTGACTTGAAGCTTCATAAAAACTCAAACTTCCGGTTTGTTGAGTATATCTTGAAAACTGAAAGTGTTAAAAAAATGATATGAAATAACGATGATTAAATTATGTTCCTTTAATCTCAAAAAATATTTATTTTTCTAAAGCTTCTCGACAATTTTCGTCGACTTGGAAAAGGTTACGCGTATCTGTATACAAAAGTATTATTAACATGTACAGTTTCATGTATGTATATTATTCAATAGCCTGTTGATCCTCAAATTGTTTTTTGGACGTACCGTCAGCAAAACGAAGTGAAGAATAATTAAAAAGAAAGAAGAAAGGAAAAAACAAGAAACCAAAAAACCTTTCCGGTCAGATTAAGAGAACCCACCAACATTTTTGTCAGATTAAGAAAATATGCTTTCAGGATACCGAGATGAACCTCCCCTATGAAAATCTGACGCGCTCGAGTATTTCAAAATAACTATTTATTTTGCATTTTCAAAAAATCATCATAACTTATGGTCACGCCAAAATCGTCAGTTTTTTTAAGGGAGCTTCCTTGGGGCCTACTTAACACCCCTTCCAAAAATCTGACGCGCTCGAGTAATTTTTTTTTTTTGCATTTTTGACTACTTTATATGCCTACCCCACCACGCAAACCTGCAGATTAGTATACCGTTGTTATCAGAGGCACTTGGGGCATACGTAGTATGAATATCTGACGCGCTCGAGAATGCCCAAGTAACTGTTTTTTTTTACATTTTTGAAAAACCGTACATGCCAAATCCACCGCTAAAATGGTTTTTACCATACGAGCTTTTCTTTTCGAAATTATTTTATCTTTCGATTTTGATAGGTCTCGACGGCGCCGTTGAATTACGCCATTTAGCTACCTCGCCTCCCTAACTATAACGTGCCTTCCGAAAGACGGAGATGCTCGTGATATACGTCACTTATATGGTCAGAATGGCCACCTATCCAAACACGACCGCACTAGTAGAGTAAGTCGTTTATTTTACTAGTTAATTATGTTACTTCTTCAAGGCACATAAATAAGGTAGTTAAAAAATTAGGTACCTAAATGTAAATAGGTTGCCTTATAAATATATTACAATTCTATCAATACATGTAGCTACGCATACAAGTATCACCAGTTTTCTGTTGTTCACAAAAGCCGATGTACTTAAGTAATAACGGATTTCATTTTTCGGGCTTTTTCTCAGTGACAATGTCGTTGAATTAGCAAAGTTTCTCTTTATGTTGAAAAATAATTTGGTTTTATTACAAGCAGCATGAAGATTTTCAAAGTTATTACGAAAATTAAAGAACTTTTTAGCAGAGACAAAGACAAATCTTTTCCAAGTTATGGAAGTTCTGCATAACAATTTACTATAGAATCGAAAAGTCTACGTAACATGGTTTCAGCGCTATATCTTGAAACTAGGTACAAGTGAAATATATAAATAGGTATATGGTGTTCAGGCATGGAATAATACAACTTTAAGACAATAACTACAATGAATTTCATCGAGAAAAATACCCCATATCTTAGTCAATTCCAAAACCCCACCATATGGCAGTATTTTTTTGTTTTTATTTTCACAAAAAATATCATACTCTACATTAACTAATACATTCAAAAAAAAAACGCTTAAAAATGCTTATTTTTCAACAGTAACACAAAACACGTTTTATTTCACTGTTTGACAGACTTACAAAATTAATATTTATCGTGTTTCTGTTGAAGATCAACAAAAACAAAAATAACGAATTACAATACTATTATACTATTGCATTTTATCAAGGAAAATACCCCTGTTCTATAATACTACATAGGGTATTTTACTTTATGAAGTTCATCGTTGATATAACCTTCAAACTTTTATTATTACATGACTTGACACACTGTTTAAATATTTTTTAGATCAATATAGAAAAAAAAATATTTATCATGAATTTTGTATGTTTATCATGGCAACTAAGCAAGCACATAGGAGAGGGTCTGAAATACACACATTTTACAAATTGATTAAAACATCCATGACAAAGTGGCGTATATAAATATTAAAACCTTATTTTCAAAATTAGCCAAGATTGTATGGACAGCATAAACAAAACTATTTTAAGCCATTAAATGTTCATGAGGTTTTGAATTAACTTCAGTTCATCCTCTGCCCACAATAAATTGATCAAAACCTCATTAATTATTTCAGCTCGCAATAATTTTCGCTTTTAAAAATGTCGGATAAAAGGATTTCAAATGACGTTGTACTTAATTCCTGGGGCATTGTTATTCATACGGGTGAATCCGTTACGCGGCGCCGAAAATCCCGAAATAAGGTAGCAAGTGCCCTTTTTTGAATCACTCGCTTGAATATGGCGTGTGATATTTGTTCGGAAACTAATAATAAAACAATTAAAATATAGAAATTAGTACTAACAAAATTCAGTTATCTTTTTTTATCACTCCCGTGTTGAATTATGCAATTTTTTAGTGGAAAATCGGATTTAATCAAGTAATATCACACGTCATCTCGACGCGAGAGATTCAAAATAGGGGCCCTGTAGGTGCGGGCGAGCGGCTACACGCGCCGTTACACCGCTGAAAGCTGTTTAGCAAAGCTGTCCTCTCCCCAGCGAATTAAAATCCACAAAACCCGAGACCAGGTGTTCCCGTGTGTTATGTTTTATAGCCATTATCCTCCGACATCCGTCCGTACCTACTTTCAGACCGTTTCATCTTGCACCCAGACGGGTCAGCGTAATTTATTACCTATTGTGCGGATATTTCATTTATCACGGTGAATTCAATTTACAGAACAATTAATCATTCCACAATACCTACTGGCCGACAGCGGACGGCGCTCGAGACGCCGGAACTACGGTAAAAAAACTTTTCATGTGCTCTCGCACAATAAAAATTGAGTTACGCATTCAGTAAACTGACTCCGTGCCGCACGTCTTGACATTAAATACGCGGTCTTTTTACGCATTTACAGGCAAGCTCTTAAAAAAACATTTTGATTATCATATACGCATTTCATACAAGATAATAAAATACTATTAATTTAAAAAACAATGTTTGGTCTGATTGGTTAAATGAAAACTAAGTAGCATTTTCAAAACACATTCCAACTCTTTGCCTCTTTCAAAAATGATGGATTTCCATTCAAAGATGGATCCATTTCAGAATTGTAAAATCACGTACATGCTGAATGAAGTTAACGTTTCAGTCTTCAGAAATCGCTAGTGCTGTATCATTGTGAGTGGCCGCGATTCCGCGCGAGTGCCATAACGCCCTCGCTTCGTGTTCTCTAGAAAATGTAAGCCCGCACGTTTGTTAGGCGCGGAACAGGGAAAACGGTTAGAGTGGCCGTTTTTCTCCGTTTATATCGATGTATGTGTCGGGTAAGTAGATGGTTTTAGGATATCACAGTGGAATTAAATCAACATATAACAATCAATCCAACAGTGCTGTGATTGGTCCTCAGAATATTTGTCGAATAAAGTATAATGTGCCTAATTCGAAAACGTCACCTACTTGTATGCAATCTTTTGTGTAAACGTTTTGTATGCGGTCGTTTTATATAACGGTAATTATTCAGTCAGACAAGTTTTATCTGATGTTGGAAAAATCTAGTCTTAATTATGATTTATAATCACAATTGGGTTAGGTGCATTTGTCACTCTATGTCAGAGGTCAGTGTCAGTACTCGTATTATGCCGTAGCGGCATTTTCTATAGAATCTGACAAGTCTTGACGTTTGCCGCCGGCAAATCCGATAGCCGGTGTAGATACAACTTAATGTTATCCTTCCATCCTTTTTATTTTAAGATAATTTCAAATCTATGGAATCGAGGTCACCACCGCCTTACCACTATATGAGTCAAAATCGCTTGGACCTCACTTCGTATTTCGTTTGAATTTAAGCCTCTTTTCTGCATGACCTAAAGGTCTTAAGGGCAGAGATTGCTTTAAGCATAAAAGTCTATCTTTGTAAATTTGTGAAATAGTCTTTAAAAAAGCCTGTTGTGGGTCATGCGCGCAAGCAATTTTCATTTGAAAGTGGTTACATGCCAGTGACCACGATAGTTCTAGTTTCACACTAAATAATACGAAGTACGAGTAATTCTGACTGAAACTTTTGAAGCAAGTATTTTTATTCGGAAACATCTCCACGTCAAAATCAGAGGATTTTGCCTTTCAAATTATCCAGCACACATATTAGCACAAGGATAGAATTCGCAAGTTAGCTATGCAGCTTGAATTCCTAATAGTGGCTAGTCGGGCTTACGTCACGGCTATTTTAGTAGGCACCTTCGAGGCTCAGTTTATTTCAGGGTGGTAGTTAGCATTCAGTTCAGCAGAGCGGGATTGAATTAGTCGTTCCTGTGCCTTACGTGCCTTGGGCGACATGTCCGTGTCACGTGATTGCGATCCGCGAATTAAAGCCTCATGCCTCCGTCAAACGTTAACGGAAACGTCGCAGCGGGAAACGCTATTACGGGGTTAATTATTAATCGGTTTGTGCTCACGTCTCAACGTTTGTGAAGTAAATGTTTTATGGTTAAACTAGCAGTCCCCCGCAGCGTCACCCGCGTAATTTTCGGATTTCCCACACGCAAAACACATATTTTCAATGGAAATAACAGGTCAGAAACCTTAGCGGTTAACGCGAGCGTGTTTTTCTTATGCTGCGATCATTTTTATGGTGCGGAGTTCTTTTAAAACTGTAATAGCTTCTAAGATATTTATTGAAATCAAGTGACGCAAAGTGCAATTTTGTATAAAGTGAAATGATCGTGATGATGAATGCCTATGTTTATTTTGATAAGAGTAAATACACACGTGCATTCAAATATCTTTGAAAATAGAAAATTATTCTTTATCAAAAATAATGAACATACATAAGTACGCAACGGAAGTTCTGAAATTGAATATTTTCCCCCCGTTTTTGCGACATTTTTCATTGTTGCTCTGCTATTTAAAGCCTTAAGCTTGTCTCAATAAATAATCTATACAACAGAAAAATATTAATTCTAATCAGTCTAGTAATTTCTGAGATCAGCGCGTTCAAACAAACAAACTTTTCAGCTTTTTAATATTAGTATAGATTGCGAGTTTTACGTAGTTTTCATTTAAAAATAGCGCTTTAATATAATTGTTTTTTTTTAAGTAAAGTAAGAGTTCGATTGTATTCAGGAAGTAAATGGTCAACCTCCTTGTTAGGATAGAGCTGTCTATCTTTTCTGCAATTACTTTCGGCAGAGTGTTTAAGCCGCACACACTCGTAACCTAACGTCATACATAATATTTACCTCATTAAGTAATACTATTAGGGTTGATTTGATTGTATTTCAATTACGTTCTTCAAACTGGGTAAACTACGTTATAACATTTTGCTCTTAATAAACCATTTAAATTTAAATGCAGAGGACAAACAAGCCTAATATTATATGAAACTTGAATGTCCAAAAGCCCTTCTAAAGTAATTACGAAGCTGTAATACGTGGAACTTGTACTTCATATGAAATAATTATGTTTGAATCGGTTTAACTACATATAACGACATAGGCACTAGTTATTACTAATGTAGAAATTTCTGGAAATTGCAGTAGCTTGTTTCTACCTAGCCCATGCGTCTATACCTATTATGTTGTATTCATTCTGTACGAACGAGATAACAAGTTAAGTAAATCCTAAAAAACCGGCCAAGTGCGAGTCGGACTCGCACACTATGGGTTCCGCACTAACTTTAACTGAATAAGAGATCTACTTACTTCCACTTAGCCATAATTCCACAATATTTTCTTGACAACAAGTATAACTTTGATTTTCATAGCGGCTGTTGAAAATGTGTTCTATCGTAAAATCTACTTGTTCGATCTCGTTCAATTTTCGTTGAAAGTCTTTGTCAAGATCTATATTATGTATGTTTTTCAAAATTAACACTCACTTAGTGTAAAAGTTAGATGGGGGGACGGGACGCCCACTATGAAAGCGTTTTTCTCTCAAACGTTAGACTTTTAGAGACAATAGTTTTAGGAACTTCGATGTCATTTTAAAAGACCTATCTATAGACACCCTACACGTATAGGTTTGTCAAAAATCATTTTTTTAGGTTTTAGTTTCAGTCCCTTTAATATCATTATTTTTTATTTTTGTATGAGCACGTAAAGCCGTTAACAGGATACATCTGCCTTCTAGGTAAGTTTTAACTGTGTAATACTAATGGTTTCAGAATAAAGTGCTGTGACATACGGACGGACAGACAGACAGACAGACAAACTTGACGAAACTATAAGAGTTCCGTGTTTTGCTGCCATTAGGCTACGGAACCCTAAAAATTCAATGAAATGGAACATACTTACGCCAAAGAATCTTTTGCAGTGTCGTTCATATAATGAACCTCAATTTCAAGTAAAGGGTGGCCTTAGTGCAATATAACGCGACAATTTTATTTCCAGCGGGCACACTTTCAATTCGAAGCCACTTTGAAGTCTAACTCTTTGAATTGCAAAGTTAGATGGGACTCTTTAGCGTTGACGAATGGCAAGAGGTAACGAATGTGTAAAATCAAAACTTTGAAAAGATTCATTGCCGCAAATTTCGCAACCCAAAAATATGATCCGTCGGAAAGAGTTGAGGGTCCGGGTAGCAAGTTGCAACTTCGTTAACTTATTTCATTTCCTCACTTTATGTATAAATGTAGCGATTTCACAGAAAGCAAGTGCATTACTTAAAAAATATTTAAGCATACTTTGGTAGAAAATTAGAACTATGCAACAACTTTTGAGTTTTTATTGAAGTTGCTATTATCTTACTCAGAAGTTCGAAGCTCGGCAGTCTTTTTCTCGTTAATTACTTTTTTTGTGTCTCGATAAGAATTTAATTGATCAAATTATCCGAACGGTACCTCGAGGGCGGAGATAATATTTCATCCCTTAAAAGGATTTTCAGTTTATTTCACGTTATAAATTTCACTTACATATTGCAAAAGCTGAAACCTATTTTTCGAAAACAACATTCGAATAATTGGTACATCATATGTGTAAATACCATAATTTAAAATTATTTAGGTACTAAAATATATTTTTTTATTTTGTGATCACGCTTCTTAAACGCTTTTGGCGATTTCGCTGAAAGCTACAATATCGAGGAGGAGACTAGGAGTCTTAACTCGTTCTGAGAAAAATGGTTTTTGGTATACTTGTGCTCCTATTCACGCAAAAAGAGGCATGAATTTCTCCATTATCATTAGGCTAGAACTAGCCTAATGATAGCCTAGCCTTCGTTCACTTAATTACATTCTATATTTTTTCGGTGTACTTACTTCTAGAAATTGTTATAACTCATTTTATTAAAGTCATGATAAATCGCTAGCAACGATCTACTTTGAGGTTACGGACAGGAATAATTAATTCTAAACGTGAAACCGAATTTTAAGAGTGTCAATTCGGTAAGTACGTAATTAATTAAAGTACCCCGTCTGATATTAATTTTGAGTCAACTTTTCCATGAATTATACACCTAAAAGTAAAAGGATTGAAGGCGATTTTACACCTCTCGCCTATTTTAACACTTTAAGAAAATTTGCGCTTTGGATAAAATTTCTGGGTTACAGCAGGCAGCGTGTTTTTAATAAAATTTGTCCCGTGCATGCTTGTCACGTACAAAGAGGTTAAATAGCAGCGCTGCTTACTAGGAGACATGCTGCTAAATATTCCTCTTTTGATCGTAAAATGAGAACCATGAAGGTCATTATTTCATCGGGCTGATCGCAAGGTACCACTGACCATCCACCATCGGGGATCCACCGACAAGATGGACGGACGAACTTTTTAAGATCGCGGGATCACACTGGATGCAGACCGCGGTCCACTCGATCGCTGTGGGAAACCGTGGGGGAGGCATAGGCCTGGAAATAGATTCAGCAATGTACTTCCTTTGGCTGATAATGATGATGATGATCATGATCACGAGGTAGAAGTGCCTCGTGATCAGCCCCCTTTTATGATATGTGTTATTTTGCAGTTAAGGAAACTGTATGACGTCTTGTCCCTTTTGACATTATGATAATATATGACATTGCGACTTTTAGCATCGATGCATCGCGATCAGCATCGCGACTTACGCAATAAACATATTTAATTTGGCATCGGTGCAGTTGCCAAAATACAGAACATAATTTTTAATTTCCAGCTCCTGCATCGCGACTGCATAAAGCGTGTTAGCATCGCGACGGCATTGATGCTAAAAGTAGCGCAGTGTGTAAAGGTCACTTTGTGACTGCATCGCTGCTAAAAGTCGCAGTGTTTCAGGAGTCTAAAAAATACTTCA
Source organism: Pyrausta purpuralis (assembly GCA_963924145.1). NCBI lineage: Eukaryota > Metazoa > Arthropoda > Insecta > Lepidoptera > Crambidae > Pyrausta > Pyrausta purpuralis. The sequence goes on from OZ001656.1 coordinate 25,172,292, forward strand.
AAAAGCGGACATGAGAATTTCCATGTAAAATAACATACGCTCATTAACGAGAATGATGTATAAAATGTGCTTCTTAAATAACGCGTACTTTTTAGCAAAAAAAGGCTGAGCTGATAATGTAGGTTAAGTATGTGCCTTTTGCTTGTTTACGTCACAATACAATCGGAAAAATAATGTACACATACGTTTCCTACTCCAACTCCGCTTCAAAAAAACCGGCCAAGTGTGAGTCGGACTCATGTACTGAGGGTTCCGTGCCCATTTCAACTGAATTAGGGAATCCATTTACTTCCACTCGGCTAATTGGCCCTTAAATACCATAATTTTTTATTTTGTGTATAAGAATCGTAAAGCGGTTAACAGGATACATCTTCCTACAAAATTTAGAAAGAAAGAAAGAAAGAAAATGAATTTATTCGACCCAAAAATGAATAACATTAACAAAAATACATGTACTAGTCTACTTAGGCCGAATAAGGCACCCGCTCAGCATTGGTCGTGGCAGCAGCAGAACTCATACCACGACGCTGATTTTCAGCGAGTGCCTTTGTGGGTACAAAAAAATGACATAAAATAGCACAAAAACAAAACATTAATCTATCATTCGAATAATCACAAATTGATTTTGACATATTGTATGAACAATTGCAAATTATAATATAAATAATAAAAACATAAATCAAATCAAATAGCATAACAATTAATTTAATTAATAATAATACACCATTATTTCGGGTCACCTTGGTGAGCCTATTGTGAGCTCTGCGATTTTTACTGCGTTCGTGGAACGGAACGTGGCCAATCTCAAGATTCGGAGAAGAAAAAGTAAAGAAAAAAAAAAAAAAAACAAAAAAAAAGTCTCCGTTCTTCTTGGGCTCGGCTCGTCCGGCAGCCATTTTATTTACGAATCCGACAAAGTCCGAGGTTCACCGAGATAAAAATGCCACGTAAAAGATAGTGCCACGGCTGCCACGTACGTAATTTACCAATACAAGATAAGGAAACACGTTGACATTGATGACTTCAGTCTACAAGGAAGGGGAGCCCTGGATAACCCCAAACAATCGCGCAAAATAACCGGACTGTACGCATGACGGCGACGGACACATGGGGTCCTGAAGGAGCTTACGCGGACAAATCATGTAATGATAAGTGTTTTTCGGCGTGAACGGTGACACGTTGCACGGGCTCAACTATTTTTGGATTTGCGACCCCTTCGCTCGACGCGCATACCCCGTTGGTAAGTGAACGCGTGCTTTTCGTTTTCACGTTGGACTTGTAATAAGTGTTGCTTTAGTTTCATTTTAAACGTTGATTTCACCTTCAGGGCGCGCAACGGCGGGGGCAGCGAGTTCCAGCACCGTGTCGCAGCAAATTTGAAAGAGCCGCGGAAAGTTATTGTGCGGTGTCTTGGGGTCAGAAAGACGCCTACACATTCCCTTCTCCCACGCCCCCTCCCGCCCCGAGCCCATACCAAGTTCTCATGTAAGTAGCTTGGTTTCTGTGTCTTAATGATTTCAAACATCAGGCTTGCTAAGTGGAGTTTTCTGCGAGCCTCCATCCGAAGCATGCTTGCATCACTAATGTATGGGCTGACATGAGTCCGAGGTGGGATAGGATAGCAAAAACGCACGCAGGCATTCTGCACTCGCTGAATCATCTTCGCTGACCTCGCTAGCAGACACGGACCATACACTGTGTCGCAATAATTGAGCTTGGATAGCACGAGTGACTCGCAAAGGGTTTTCCTGATTGCCTCACTCAGATATGGTCTTATTTTGTATAGAAGCCTAAGTCTATAAAAACAGTTTCTCATACATTCTGCTATGTGGCTCTCAAATCTCAGGTTGCTATCAAATAGTAGGCCCAAGTTTCTTGCCCTGTCTACCCTTTCTACTAGTTCTCCATTTATTGTTATATTTATTGAATTGATGTCTAGTTTTGGAATGTTTTTGGGTGTTCCTATAATCAAGAGTTTGGACTTTTTGGGATTGAGTGTGAGACAGTTCTTCTGGCACCACTTGTTTATATTTTCCAGCTCATTATTCACTGTAGTCACTGCACTGCTGCAATGTTTAGGATCAAAAGAGAGGTACAGTTGCAGATCGTCTGCGTAAAGATGGTGGCTACATTGAGTTACACATGTGGTGATATCGGCACTGTACAGGATGTAGAGAATTGGTCCCAAGATTGAGCCCTGAGGGACGCCTCTGCTCACCATTTGTGGTGCAGATTGCTCTTTGACTCCGTCCAATCTACATATCTCCACATACTGCTGTCTCTGGCAAAGATAACTGTGAAACCACCTAACAGCTTTGGAATCTAGTCCGTAATAAGTTAGCTTCGAGAGTAGCAGGGGAATGCTGATGGAGTCAAATGCCCGTGAAAAATCTAGTAGAAGCAAGAATGTGACATTCCCCTGATCCCGTGCAGACAGCAGGTCATCCACCACTTTTGAGAGTGCAGTTCCTGTTCCATGGCCCTTACGGAATCCAGACTGATGGCGAGGTAGCATGTCATTGTCTTCTAGATATTTTGTCAGCTGATCGCAGACTATTCTCTCCAGTACCTTTGACAAACAGGGCAGTATGCTAATAGGGCGAAGGTCCTGCAATGTTTCCGGTGAAGTGATCTTCGGTAGTGGCCTCACAACTGCTACCTTCCAACTGTCAGGGAATGTGTGTTCCATCAAAGATTGGTTTATTATGGAGGTGATGGCATCCAGTGAGTGTGGCAGAGTTAGCAGAAGCATGTCCAATGAGATTTCATCATTCCCCTGAGCATTTGATCGCAGTCGGCTTATAGTCTTCATGACTAGGTCCCTGCTTACAGTCTGAAAAGAGAATAGAGCCCGATCACTGAATCTATGTGTTACAAAATAAGTTAGCTGTGACATAGAAACTTTTCCACAGCCCGGTGCATCCAGAAAGTAAGCATTAATAAGGTTAGGATCATTGAAATGGGGAGGCAAGTCCACAGGTGTCTTTTTATCGGGCAGTATTGTACCCTTCAAATTTTTCCATAGTTTTTTTGGCTCCCTTAGGTTACTATTAATATGTTTGGTAAAGAAACAGGCTTTCTCTCTCTCTATTGCCCCTTGTACTATTTGTTTCATCATCTTATAACTGCCTTTAAGAGATGAGGTGCCATGTCTTTTAAGTTGTTTAAAGTATCTATCCCTGATGCGCATCATTTCCCTGACAGTATCCGTGACCCAAGGGTGTGGAGGATTTCTAAATTTTCTGGTTTTTGTGGGAGCATGCAGATCCATTAGTCCCCGAATGCAAAGTGTAAAGGCATCAACAAGCTTATTGACACCAGCACCGAGTGGTCTCTCAAAAAATTTCCAATCCACTAAAGACAGGTCTTTATTTAGCTGATCCAATAGTATGTTCTTAAGGGGTCTGTATGTTACCCATCTGGGACTAGGTTTGACCTTTTTGATTTTAAACTCTGCCAGGATCATACCATGCGCTCCCATGTCTGGGGAGTACCTCACTACTACCCGAGAAGCAGGTACATCAGTACACACCACATCAATTAGTGTGCTGCTGTGGTCAGTGAAGTGAGTAGGCTCCTCTACTAGCTGTAGTAAATTTAGGGCTTGTATGAACTGAGTGAATGCTCTATATTGGGGGCAACCCTCCTTCAGCTGGTCAATGTTAAAGTCTCCGACCAATATAATACCATCAGCCCCACCAAAAGATATCACAGATTCAGTAACTGCATCAAGGAACACCCTCACACTCTGCCATGGGGGCTTGTATGCCGTGCCAACCACCAAGACCCTGTTATGCAGCCGTAGAGACAGCCACATTTGTTGCACTGTAGTGTCAGTGTTAGGGTGCTGGCATATTCGTGCATTAATGCCTCTGCGAATGTAGAAGCCCACACCCCCCCCACGATCCCTAGGTATGCTACTGGGTCTCGGTATGTGCTTCAGTTGATACCCTGCTAGTCTTGGAGCACGGCAGTCATCCTGGTCTTCCATCCAGGTTTCATTGATAGCTAACAAATCTGGTTCCTCTTCCTCCACTGCCACCATAAGCTCCTCCTGTCTTGTCCCCAGAGAACCCGCATTGAATAGACCAACTACTAGGTTATTTAACCCGCCGCCTGTGTTGTCATGGGTAAGTTAAATAAAAACCAATAAGGCAGTATATTATTGGGCAAAATTACAACAATACAATAGAAGAATGACATCAAATGATTAATTTTAATTAGATGTGAATTAATAATAAAAATTATAACAATACAATAGAAAAATGATATTAAATGATTATTTTTAATTAGATGTGAATGAATAATAGAATTAATTTGAGAATAATTTAAATATAATATAGGAATAATTAGTTGATTGCTATCAGTTACAATAATTATCACAATAATCTCATATGTAATATGTCTTCTTTCTATTTTTAGGTTGACTGAACTAACAAAGTGAATCCGAAGTGTCAATGTTCCAATATCAGTTATGTGCTTGGGCAATACCCTTCCTAAATAACAAGTAATGCATGGAGACAGCAGCAAATTACAAGGTAAGTGACAGGATATTCTAATGCAATCAATTATATGTTTATATTTTACCTTTGTCTTACATGCTTTAATAGTGGAATGTCCTCTTTCAGTGCCTGGTTTCGCCGTGTCCCGACTGGGGCACAGGAGGGAAGACCCTCTCGATGTCACCCATCGTCCGGATCTGATAGACCTGCGCCCCGTCTCCCTTGCGGGCAAAGATGCGGCCTCTTCGCGTCCAGGCGTACCTCCACTGCAGCCGTCGGCTCTCCTCACGCACCCGGTGAAAAAGCTGGCGGTTGGAGCGCGTCAGGCGCTCGTTGACGTACACCCGGCCGCCGCCCTCGGCCACCAGGCCCCGGCGTACGCGCGCGGCGCGCAGCAGCTCGTCGCGCACGTGGCGGCGCGCCAGACGCACAACGACGCGGCGCGCGCGGGCCCCGCTGGCCTCCGCCGGGGGCGCGCCCACGCGCTCCGCGAACACCACGTCGCGCTCCTCCAGCGGCACGCCCAGGCGCCCGGCCAGCACCAGCACGGCGTGCATGACGCTCTCTCCCTTCTGCTCCGGGAGCTGGCCGATCTCGAGGTCGGACAGCAGCGCCTCCTGCTCCCGGTCGTTGAGCTCGAGCTTGAGCTCCGCGACGGTCCGCTCCAGCCCCGCGACGACGCCCGCCTCGGCGTCCGGGTCGGCCTCCGCTCGGCGCCGGTCCGCGGCGTCCAGCCTGTACTCTACGGCGTCGATGCGCGCCCCGACGGCGACGCCGGCGGTGCTGGCGGCCATTTCGATTGCACGGACACGCTCCTCGACGTCACTTAAACGTGCCTCGCAGCGGACGACCCTGCCGGAGAGCGCCAGCACATCATCGCGAAGAGCATCGATCCTGGACTGGGTCGCTTTCGCCTCCGCTCGCATCTCTTCCCTGAATTGGCGCATTTCCACCACGAACAGCTGAAAGTCGGTCAGCTCAACGGACATATTGAGTGCAGTGTCATCGAGCATAGACGCGTCCATCTCTACCGGCCTGGATGCCCCGCGTCGCAGGGTAACTCCGTCTTCACGTCCGACGTCCGCAGCACGCACGGGAGTGTTAGTGTTGTCACCCTTAGGCCGCTTACTCTTGCATGTAACGCAACTCCAGGCGGCCCTGTGCCCTCCCGTTAAGGTGTTATAGAAGCGCTGTTCCGACACACCTGCGCACTCCAGATCGTAGTGCATCTGGCATAGACTGCAAGTGAGGAACCGACGGTGGTCTATTTCCTGCCCGCAGCCACTGCAGCATCTGCGGTCGCAGACGTCATCCAAGCGCGGCATTTCAAAAGCGGAAAAAACACTGTCGCGTTGATATATTGTGGAAGTGATAATGTGTTATGTTTGCACTTTACTTGCACTTGTGTTTGTTGTGATTTTTAATTACGTATTATGCTGTTTTTAATAATAAATATGAGGAGCAAAAATAAGGTATGTCTTTACTCTACCCACTTTTTTTTTTTTTTCTTTTTTTTTTTTTTTTTTTTTTTTTTTTTTTTTTTCAACAGTGTGATGCTTATAGTTACAGAATAAAGTACCTAAGTGACAGACAGATATACTTGACGAAACTGTAAGGGTTTCGTTTTTCGCCATCGGCTACGGAACCCTAAAAAGGAGCGCATTATTAGCGTTTTTGAAATGAATGAAATAAGTAAGAAGAAAATGTATTAAGATCATTTCGAATGGAGACATCCCGTATTTTGCAGGCACACTTTTAAGCAAGACAACCTTTAGAAGCACATGCGTTTCAATGCTAAAACCGAAAAATCCGATACTTATTTTTTGCTGTTCCAGTTTTGTCATTAAACCGGACCAGATTCATTATTAAAATGTCAGTATGCACACCACTGTCAAAGATTAAAAAAAACAGCACGCCCCTTTATTGTTAAGTGCTAGAATTATAGACAGTTGACAGTTCTCAGTTGATGATTGACGGACAACCGTACCTGCAAGAAACCTCCGTGAACTAAATAAATATATCTGCGTGATCCGATAATACAGTTATCCCGCAGAAATGAACTGCCGTTGGAAACGGAAAGAAAATTGACCTAGAAATGGCCAATGCTATTAATTTAATTTAATACATTGCTCAATACCTAGTGTACGTTTTAAGCCTATATTCTGATTGTAAATCAGACAGACCAGAATGACATCTTGATTGAATCGCACTTTTTTTTTAATGTTGCAAGCGTAGTGCAATAGTGTTGTTTCTAAATAATCGAAAAGTAAAAATGGTACCCTACTTACAGCTCTAGTAAGCAGGTTTATTTAGGAATTGTAAAGATTGGCCACCTATCAAATATCATTTTGGTTTGGTCTATCTAATTGAAAACCTGTGTATAGTGTTGACTGTTGTTTTGTGAGGAGCTATCCATAATCGTTAGTCTCGAGTAGATACTCCCAATATTCTTCATAAAGTTCGTTTTTCTTTGCTTGTCAAATAATGTAAACAATCTTTTAATATCTTTTAAAATAACATCAATAAGTTAAAAACATTTACTATCTGATTTAAAAAAGGACTTAGTGCTAAACGATGAATAACCTGTGCAGTTGGTAAGTTTTGTTTTTATCTTATTTTTAAAATGAATTATTTCGGTAAGAAGGATGTCAAGATTGTTTACAATATTCGTCAAGCAAAAAGAAACGGACTTTACAAAATGTGTTGTTTAAGTATTCGTAGAATAGTGCTTACTTTTCGAGTGTATAACAGGTCCTATATAATACTCGTAAGTGTTTGTGCCAGTGACTCCTGTTTGCAGGGAGCGTGGCGTATCTCGCGTTCGCATCTGCCAGCTCATCGGGACAAACGCCTCTTCATACTGGGGTGCTGATTAGCACGTTAGCTCACTGTATACTCGACAATTTTACGCAAAAAATATAACGAGAGAAACTACGTCTTGTTCAATTATCGTTTGTTGCCCATCGATATTGTTTCCTAGTTATTTTTGTAATGAAAGTCATATGAAAAAACAATATTTGATACGAGCTGATGAATAAAACACGCACACGCAAACGCTATTTTGAGTTTATATTAAAACTAGCCACCTGCACTGGCTTCGCACAGGTGCCATGTATTATACATAATTATAAAACTTCCTCTTTAATCACTTGATCAATTAAAAAAAAACTGTTTAAAATGCGTTGCGTAGTTTTAAAGATTTAAGCATACATACATACAGGCAGCGGGAAGCGACTTTGTTTTATACCAAGTGATACGTAATTTTAAATTTTAAGATATCACTGTTATATGCATAAGGTATTATAAGAAACTAATGGTGCCAATAATAAAAATCAATTTCCCACATAACTATTCTCATTGTCAGACATGGGTAGGGTGTGAATAGTGTGTCGAGAATTCTTTTCATTCCATACGTTTCCTTCCGAGAATGAGCCAGCCTGTTCGGAACCGAAAGAAAATAGATCGCTCTATACACACTCCAGAGGGCAATGATAAATAGCTCCATCATACTTATTCATTAACCGCGTGACAAATCGAGGGGAATATATGTGTTGCCGCTGTAATAGGGAGTTATTACGACATTGTGCCTGTCGCGGTAGCGGGGGCAAAAAGTTATTTCCGAGATTCCTTAGCCGTACTTTTATTTTCATTATAATGATTCCGTCTTGGAACGTGGCTTAATGGATTCTCTCTATATCAGCGGAAGCCCTCAATTATGTTATAACTAGGCGTCCGGTACTTGGGCGGGCGGCGCTTCGGCGGGCGGCGCTGCCCTTCTGGCTAGGAAATGTCACGACTTAATGCAACACTCATCCATTAATAAAATGCAAATCTACGACCCCTGAAATACCACAGCTACCACTACTACTTTTGCTACTGAAATCAAGTGAAATGTACTGAAGGAAACTGAAAATGTTCGAGTATTAAAAAAATCAGCTTCATTTCGAGAATTTGAATTCTTTGGCTTTTGTCACATTAAAAACAAAACATGTTTTTATTTTTTGTTAAAGGCTTTTTGATTAAAGCCTTTGACAAAAAATATCAAAGATTAAAGCTTAATAGGGCTAAAAAGGCAAAGTTGACGTTGATTATATTTAATACTATATATTTTTTAATATGCCATATTTTTGTATAATTCTTTAAGTTTTTGATATTGTTTAGTGTTTCGTACAGGCTACGCAATTTGATACATACCCATTTGTATATGCCATCTGTCTCAGTTATACAACATAAGTGCCAAACGACACTTTCGTCATAACGGCTATTGAAATAGCGCGAATAATCTAATATTGGTTTCATAATTGTCATTTACGGCGTCCAATCGATGTTGGGTGCGCAATGATCAAGTCCTCGATGTTGTGGAGGCGTTGGCAGCGCGAGAATTGTGACATCTGCTCTGAACACGCACGAACATCCATTTACGCTGCCAATAACTAACTTTAACTGCCTTGTTTTTTTTTTAAATGGACAACATCACATACATTGCTCCGATCCCAAGCTAAGTAGCTAAAGCACTTGTGTTATGGAAAATCGGAAACAACGGTGGTATTACAACACCCAGACCCGAGACAATATAGAAAAGATCGTTTTCTACATTGACCCGACCGGGAATCGAACCCGGAACCTCACGAGATGGCGACGCTTGGAACCAGCGTGCTAGCCACTCGACCACGGAGGTCGACATTTCTATCACATTATTTTACTACGTATGACGTTTCTATTACATAATTTAGCCATTTTGTAATGATTTCATTAAAACAATATAGTGTACGAAAATAAATGAAAACTGAGTATTCCTACAAACGCCTCCTTCTTTGTTGTTAGCAAAGTTTCGTAAATCTGATTTATTGGTCTATCGCAGATGAAATCGGTCCTAAGAATGGTATTACAATTCATAAGAGTTATAGTTTAATTTAAGAATGTAATATTAATATTATGTTCTGTGTAAAATATCCAGCTCTCTACAATATACTTATCATAAAACTTTTCTGAACACAAAAATCATTAGTATTGGACCTGTTACATTAATGTAATTTTTTGAATGATTTTTAATTATTAATCATAGTTCAAAAACTACTCGACTGATTTTGATGAAACTTACACTTTACCCAAAGTTGAACCATACCTGATTAAATTAAAATAGAATAGTCTCGTTGTGACTTTTTGTTTTCGAGAAATCCTGAGAAAACCATACAAATATACATAACATACACTTACCAAATTTTGCACACGTGCCTTACTCAAATTTTATCAATTTTTTGATGATATCAACATAGTTCTAGTTGAATACTTCCTTTTTTCGAAGTCGGTAAAAAGGTTCAAGTCCATGAGTAGGCACCTCAAGTCACGTCATGTTCGAAGCTTCTAGATTATTAATGGAAGTTCTAAAGGGCGGAACTTGAAAGCTACCGACTATCGAGCTTGCTATGTTTGTTACTATTTTACTGCTCTTTAAATAAATGAGCAAGGTTTACCATTTTTAGTTTAAATTGCTTTTATACATATTCAAATTCAAATGTTTATTTTGCTTACTAAGTGTAACAAGAGTTCCTAAAACAATATCTATACTGTGAATAAAATATATACTGTGTTATATAAATTGCATTTGTAAAAAGCAACATTGGCTGTGACAGACGATGAATCGAACACCGTGTCTTACGCTATCCGAGCGTATGCTTATACCACTCCAACTGTTACATTAGCAATCCTGTTGAATTTTACTTTAACGCGAAGCCTGCGTGACATCATCAATGTCGCGAGATGCTCTCACAATATCCGAAGGAAATATTTTTACTAATATGTAACAATCGGTTAAGTTGAAGGAAGCCAATTTATAATTACATTTTTGTTTGCCACTCTGTCACAGCCAAAGTTGCTTTTTACAAGTGCAATTTATATTATTAAGTTTGTATAGTGACTGCCTCGGTGGCGCAGCGGTAGAAGGGTCGCACTTTAAAGCGACGGCTGCGCCAGAGGTCCCGGGTTCGATCCCCGGGTCGGGCCAAAAATATATACCTAAGTTTTTCTGTTCAGTAATTCTTAGGGTAGCCCGGGGCTTGGAAGTTGGCGGTGTTCACCCCCGTGCCTCGGAAAAGCACGTAAAGCCGTTGGTCCTGCGCCTGAACTCTCTCCGGTCGTATCAGATTGCTGTCCCATCGGGCTATGAGAGTGAAAGGAATAGGGAGTGCACCTGTGTTTGCGCACACACTTGTGCACTATAATATATCCCGCGCAGTCGGTTAGTCGTTGTGACTGGCCACCGTAGTCGAAATCGGCTAGGGGGACTATTATAGTGACAAAACACTATAAAAACAAAAATGTTACTATGTACTGTGTTCTTACAAGTAAACTATTATGTTTACTAGATGTATTTTCGTTATTAATAGACGTGTATTGTAAAACTTATGTACACGTGCTTATTTTTAAAATCACTAACAACGAGGCGCCTAATGGCTAGGTATCAACATACACCTACGAGAATGTTTAATTATGTGTTTTTAATTAAAACAATTATCTAATTACTTTGGTCTTATGCTGTCTCTCAATGAGTTCCGTTAATAAACTTTTTACGATCGCCATGAAATCTTTGGCGTAAAATAGCAACCGAAAGTTGCTCAAGCCGATTTATCTCCAGAGCCAGTAGTAAAATGTATTATTAATAAGCAGCCGATGCAATAAAACTGGTGCTTACGAGCGTACAATTCTATGACACACATAAAACCCGCTGCATCGCTCGTTCGCGCCTTTTACGTCCCACTACCAATTTATATGCCTAAGGAGTTTTTATTTTACTACACACGTAATAAAATAATGTTCGCACTTTGTATTCACGTGTTGTATAAGATGGATTTTATTTTATTGTTGGCTCAGCTCAACACGTTTAATTTTATTTCGAAAAACGATTTACGTCAAATAAAACCAATCTAATTCTTTTGTGTTTCACTAACAAGACGGTTTTAGCACTTAATTACTTTATTTAGGATCTTTAAACGTTAACTGGTAATCACAGTCGACGCCTGGGTGGAAGATGAACGGTTGAGCCAGACCTGAAATTCAGAGAAACTTGAGGTGTATCCACTTATTCGTGAATCAATTGGGGAATCATAGTCTCTGGGACTTATAGTTAAAGGCAAAGGATTATTCTTGATATATCTTTTTTTTCCTTTGGTGTACTATTTTTGTCTAGTGGGAGTGTTAAGTTAAGAGAAAGTAATAAGGAAATTTTAAGTTATGGTAATCCAGACAATTGGAGTGTTGTCTGGCGCATATTATTATTTATTTATATATTTACCAGTGACCCACCTCGGCTTCGTACGGGTGCAATGCTGATTATGCTACAAATACTGTCTTTATACAACGTTCAGAGTTAATGCAACGAAATACAAATATTTTTTCTATACCATGCCATGTGAAAAGCAGTTAACGATCAAATCTTTGCCCCGGCGCCGGCCTGTACCGCCGTAAGGTCGCAACCGCTATCCCTATATTATAATCTGTAATATCTTTGAAAATATTCAGTTAAATGACATTTTATGGGCCAATTTGATCTTTGTTAAATGCATAATAAATTTAAGGTACTTAATTAGATAAGGATTGAAGCTGTATTGCTTATAAAATCGGTCCGTAAATAAGCCATTATTTCCCGTAAAATTTAAAGAATAAAAATGGATATTGTAGGTTATCCCTAATAGGTAGTCCACCGCGAGCTTATAGCCCTTTTTAAGGTATACAATACAATAGTAAAAATGTTTGATCCATCTCGAAAGGTTCAGCCAGCGTTTGTTAATATGTAAGCGCAAAAAATGAGTTTATTTGTGACTTCGCTTGGAAACCTATAGTATATTATGCACGTATTATACGTTTAAACCTTTTTTTTGAATCACTCTATCTATTCAACAAACCGCATCAATATCCGTTGCATAGTTAAAAAAATTTGCATACATACACTTACAGACAGCGGGAAGCGACTTAGTTTTATACTATGTAGCGATTTATTAATGGCCGTAACCCGCCCGGCCAATTCCTCTTAACCAGTAATATATACCACATTCATTCTAACTGTGAGTTCTATTACTTGCTCATTTTCTCGGAAAAGGAAAATACGGTCTGTTACCGCGGCCGCTGTCCAAAACGTAAGTAATTAATTAAATTTACATTTTAACACAAACAATGGAATCGCTGGCAGTCTAAATGTTCCCCCGACGTATCGAGTCCTTTGTGTTCCTCGCGACAAAATTAACTTTCATTAACTACAAGTTGATAACATCTTTTGTTCCATTTACACTGAAACTTGCGTCGTCGACTCGCGGTGTTTATTTATGTTCTTAGGTGAAAACCGCAAAATTAATTGAACGCTATTGTTAAACGGGACATTGAGATCGTAAAATTAATATTTAATTAAATTGCCTCTATGAGTTTTGTTTCTTTATTGTAATAAGCCAGCCTCCGAGAAGATTCCATCAAAGGTCGGGTGATAAGTAAAAGCCTCGAAGTACGAGAAGTATTAGAGGTGTTATGCTTTATGTAGAAGGCAGGTGATTGAGGTCAAACGATTTCACTGGAAATTTTAATTGAGAATCAAAAGAAAGGCGATTGTAGTTTTTTTTATTGGCTCACTACTTACAACATTCAGGCTATTATGGCATTTTTAAACAACAATTATCAACCGCGGGATATAGAATCTGAATAATGAAAAGTAGGTGGCACGGTGGCACCAGAAAGAGCGGAAATTTAAAAATAAATGGTGTAAACAATGTATAACAATTTGATACTTTAATTCATGTTTTTTTTTGTAACAATAGTGTGCAGTTTTCATTTGAGTATAAAGCTGATTTCTTCTGTGAAATGCAGTGTATATGTCGCAGGGATTAGACGTGATATTGTAATTTCACTAGTGAAATAATAAATACACTGATTATTGTCAATGGCTACTGGTTTTTAATGTTACGGGCTCATTCCAGTGATGTTGTTTAATCACTGAAAAAAAAAATAGTTTGTAGTGGGAGCCACACGTGTTTCTATTCGTCAACTGAGTTAATAAGTCACCATTTGCTGATAATTAGTAAGCGTTTTAATATTTTTAGCACATTTTGATTACAGGTACTACCTGTATAGAATATAATAATCAATCTATAAAAATACATATAGCAAATAACGTTCATAAATAGTTTTTTAAAAATCTGTCTCTTATTTATTTCTTTACTCTATGTCTAGTATTTGTAGCTCAGTTGGCAACGAAAACGGACCCTTCAGCGAACGCTCTGATAATATATCGGTATTCTTGAACCAACATATCACTGCTTTACAATTTCACTGTAGCGCTCTAGTGAAATTATAATGGCACTGAAACTAGCTCGTTATATTGTGAGTAATGCAACCGATTGACAATACTTAGTGTAATGATATTATGTAATGTCACTAGTGAAATAATATCCCTACATAAAAGTCATAAAAGTCATTTATTTATGCGAATAGGCCCATTGAGGACACTTTTACACGTCCCAATATAAACCCTACCACAGCTTCGGGACAATTTTGGGTTAGTGCTGAGAAGAAGCTGCGCAAGAAACTCAGTCACTATTGTCAATGCCTCTTTTCAAAAGGTTTACAATGTTTGTAGTATTCATGCAAGTCCATACATTATTATCTTTTTCAACACACTTGCTCAAAATGACGTTTTTATTCCACCGATTTTTGGCACATAATCATAGATATTAAACACGCGTGCTTTTTCTGTATATTATTGCACTAGTGCCATTTGTTTATTAACCCGACCAATTTACATTTGTACCCTAGTACCAAGTAGTAAGTAAGAAGATGAAGCGATATAATTTAGTCGGGTTATAACTTACACAACAAACAGTATTTATACGAAAAATGTTCATATTCATTTCAATAAATGGTAAATCCAGCTTTATTACTAAAATAACTGAAATTCATTTAAAAAAAAATGTAATTTGTGTTTTAAAAAAACGAATTATCACATTTTGAATCTTGGCTGTTGGCCGATCTAGTTCGCGCCTTAACCTTGCGCGCGCATCAGTTTCGCGGCAATAAAAAAAACAACGCGCCATTTTTCGTAAATAGTTGGCGGCTGTAGCTGTAGTGTGACGAAGTTTGGATTAATGGCAAGTGTGTTGAAAAACGTCGTATGAAACACGTGTGCCTGTGACCATAATATACGCGGCTTTCTTATGGCGCACTCGCTTTCGCTCGTGCGCACACAATATCGCAAACCGGGCCAAAAGGTTGCTGGTTCAAGTCCCGCCCGTGCGCAAATTTTTGGTTTCTTATTTCATCTTTATGAATTTAAAATATGACACTGTGAGTGTTAAAAACATTCTAAAAAGCTCATAATGTACTATTAAATAATCATCTACTTTATAATACTCTTTCGTCATTAGGGTTTCTTTAATGACAGTTTTAAATTTATTGATCGGTAAGTTTACAATGTGTTCTGGTAGTTTATTGAAAAATGTTATACATTTCCCTATGAAAGAATTACCAACCTTTCGAAGCCTAAATTGTGGAATAGTTCCTAATTCATGTTCCTAGTATTATAAAATAAAAAACGTTTATTTTCACCACAGCAACAATATTAAAAAGGTTGCTACACATAATAATATTATAATTATGTATATCACTTTTTTTCGGAAATGAATGTATTTTTTTGCGTACATACATTCATCATCATCATCAGCCAAAGGACGTCCACTGCTGAACATAGGCCTCCCCCACGGCTTTCCACAGCGACCGATCACTAGCGGTCTGCATCCAGTTTGATCCTGCAATCTTTACAAGGTCGTCTGTCCATCTTGTTGGTGGACGTCCCACGTTTCGTCTTTGGTCGAAGGGTCTCCAATCTAAAACTTTCCTGCCCCACCGGCCATCAGTTCTTCGCGTTATGTGACCTGCCAATTGCCACTTGAGCTTACTGATTCTCAAGGCTATGTCCGTTACTTTAGTTCTTCTACGTATTTCCTCATTTCTGATTCGATCCTCCTGACTATTCGATGATCCTGATTACTCCTGAGCCATTTCTACAAGCTGTTTTCAAGGGTCATCACGAACCGTCTCGCACGTTTGATGACTTCCAGCCTCCCGAACAAGCCGGTTTCCGAAAAGGCTATAGTACCATAGACCACATACATACGCTTAGGCAAATTATACGGAAGTCCGAGGAGTATAACATGCCCCTAAGCTTAGCGTTTGTGGACTATGAGAAGGCCTTTGATTCGATCGAAACTTGGGCGGTGCTTCAGTCTCTGCAGCGGTGCCACATAGACTATAGGTTTAAAGAGGTGTTAAGGTACATACATTAAATTTTCATAAATATACTGAGAGGCTACAGTTAATATTCTAACTTCTTTAAATACCTCTCGTAGGGAATCTTGAGGTTTTAGATTATAAATAGCACGCACGGCTCTTTTTTGTAATATAAAAATTGATTCTATGTCAGCTGCCAAGCCCCACAGTAAAATGCCGTAGGACATCAAGCTATGGAAATAACTAAAATAAACTAACCTAGCTGTTTGTATATCAGTCAAACGTCTAATCTTTCTTACAGCAAAATCAGCTGAGCTTAGTTTTCCTGACAAAGCCTCTATTTGAGGACTCCATTGTAGTTTGGAGTCTAAAGTGATTCCCAAGAATGTTGTGGAGTCGATAATATCAAGCGATTTGTCTTTTATCTTAACCTGAGTTGATGCCTGTCGGACATTAGGCATCGTAAACTTTACACATTTAGTTTTACTTCCATTAAGAAGGAGATTGTTAACTGTAAACCAATGTAATACTTGTGAAAGAGTATTATTTACATCGTCAAAATTTTCTTCACCTCTTGGGATTTTAAATATAAGTGAAGTATCATCAGCAAACAATACTATATCACAAAGATTCCCTACAAAATGCGGGAGGTCATTTATATATATCAAAAATAAAAGTGGTCCCAATATAGATCCCTGGGGCAAACCCATTGTTAGAGGCGCTCCAGAAGACTCAATTCCGTTTACATATACTTTTTGCGTTCTACCTGATAGATAAGAATTAATTAAGTTTAATGAGTTTAATGATGCCCCATAATGACGTATTTTTTTCAACAATGTTTTATGGTCCACACAATCAAACGCTTTGGATAGATCACAGAAAATCCCTAAAGCATCATGCCTATTATCATAGGCATCAAATACATGTGTTGAAAGAGCAACTCCTGCATCGGTTGTGCTTCTACCTTTAGTAAAACCGAAATGTTTATTATGTAATAACTTATTTGATGAAAATTGTGCTAAAATTTGGTTAAATATAATCTTTTCATATATTTTACTCAAGACCGGCAAAATCGATATTGGCCTGAAGTTTGAGGGGTCGCTTTTGTCACCCAATTTTAAAAGCGGTATTATTTTAATAATCTTAATTAAACTAGGAAATTGGCCGTCATCAATACACTTATTAATAATTATTGCTAGTTAAGGAGCTATTGTGTCGATAATTGATTTTATAATATGCACGGATAGTCCCCATAGATCCTCAGTTTTTTTCATATTCAACTCGAGAAATGTTTCTATTATTACTTCAGGTCCTACATGCCTGAAGTCAAACTGAGAACTACATTCGTTGACATAAACTCTTGACTCGCTCTTGGAGCTGCAACAACTCATATTACAGTTTTGAATAAATACTTTTATTTTGTAATGGTTGTAACTCTGTTGTATGTACGAAACAAATAAATAAAATAAAAAAGTTTTAGAATAGATTCGGCTATTACTGAAGAAGAGGCAAGTTCTTTAGTTGTAGTGGGCGCAATATGTGAAAAAAAACGATTCAAAAGCAGTTGCAACTTCTTGATTTGAATTAAGTGTTTTATCATTTATTTTTAATGTAAATTTATTATCTCTTAATTTATTTTTACAGGTTTCTTTATTTATGATGTTCCATGTAGCTTTTCCTATATTTTTGGAGCTAGCTACTATTTTACGAAGATGGTGTGATTTAGCTGTAGCACATACTTTTTTTAAATATTTTTGAATATTTTTTGACGTAATCAATAAAGTTTGGGTCTTGCGAGCTTTCTCGAAGACTATCCAATTCATACAGTTTTTTCCTACTTTTATGAATCCATGTCGTGGCCCAATTATTAAATTGGCATTTGGCCTTGTTTGATTTATTCTTCCTTAAGGGAAATATTTCATCAAAATCGTTTTTAATTAAATGAAACAGATCTTCATATTGCTTATCTATACTATCACTAGTATTTTGTTTAGTTGCATATACACTATCGCTTATTGTATCTCTCAATCTATCCAACATATTTACTGTAACAGGCCTATACAAAGTCTCAATATGCCACTTATGAACGTCAAATGTACAGTGAAAAATAAAATAAAAATAATTGTGCCCTGAAGGGGCCGAATCATGTCTCCTTATCTTTTGGGCCCTACCAGCGCGCTTCGAGACAGAACACAGACAATTAGGCAAGTGCTAAGAAGAAACGCCGGAACAAACTCAGTCACCACTAGCTGCCGTAAAATCAAAATCATCAAAGGTAAGTACATCAGTCGGTGCAGGCTGGACAGACCACACATTCGTGTCGTTCAGGTAGTCTTGAACCTTATAATAGCCTTTAGAAATAAGCGTGTTTTTAACGTATTTCTTAAATTTATCAACCGGCAATTCGACAAGATTTTGTGGTATATTATTACAGAATTTTATACAATTTCCCATGAACGAATTACTAGTTTTAACTAATCTGAAGTTAGGAACGACAAGCTTGTGTTTATTTCTTGTGTTATATGAGTGAATGTCGCTCTTCTTCATGAAATAATCTATTTTTTTACGGACGTACATTATATTGTCAAAAATGTATTAAGAAGCCACAGTTAATATGTTGATTTTCTTAAAGACCTCTCTCAGGGAGTCACGAGGACTAAGTTTATAAATAGCACGAATGACCCTTTTCTGCAAAATAAATATGGTATCAATGTCTGCAGCAGAACCCCACAAGAGAAGACCGTAAGACATAATACTGTGGAAGTGACTAAAATACACAAGCCTTAAAATGGGCTTTCCCCTCTAACTTCTTAACTAAGCAAGTCTAAATTTTGAAAAAAAAGTTTATGTAGGTCTTAACAAATACTTTCAACGAAAATTGGTTTGGACGGGATCGAACTAGTAGTTTTTGAGATATAGCACATATTCAATAACCGCAAACATAAATTCGTTCTTCATACAAACACAATGAAAAACAAAGTTATATTTGCTGTCAACAAAATATTGTGGTATTTTAGTTAAGTGGAAGTAAGTTGATTCCCTAATTTAGTTAAGCACGGAATCCTCAGAACACGAGTCCGAATCCCTATTTTTTAAAATAGGTGTTTTTTCTGGTGTCACCTTTGATTAGTCAGACTCTATCGCACAAAATCAATACGATAACATTGTGTGGTTGTAAGTTTCGAAACTCAATAAGCCGTAATAGGTCGATCAAATATTCTCCAGCTCTAGACGAGTGTGGCGATTAATCAAAAACAATTGGTGTCGTTCAGCAGGGCGGGCAATAGGCATTGTCGGTGGGCAGCGATTTGTGGCGACCATCCGACCACGAAATCGCCCGCCATACCCGCTTGCACGATTCATAACGTTTAGGTGCTCTTGATTAATATTGCTTAAGCATGCACCATCGATGTTTCAACTCCATTTTGCTTACTAGGTAAACTAAAAGAACTGGAGATGGACAATGCAAGCTTACTCGATCCTCATTTTATTAATAACTCAATTTTTGTATTGGATATTATCAATCTTTTTTGGTGACGGAACCCCTTTGAAAAGCGATATACTTGTTGGAACACTACAATAATACTAGTTTTTAAAAGTGCATTATTGTTTTTAAGCGTAATAAAAGTACCTACAATTTTAATTATTACTTAGTTACATAACAGGGGGCGTATTGCGAGACAACTTTAGCCTTACAAATTCCAGGTAGCTCAATTCTGACTCAATGTAAATAAATATTTTCAATAAAAAAATATATTAGAATAATACTACAATCTTAGGAATATTAATAATTATGATGTTTTATTATAGTAGTAGTCCCCCTAGCCGATTTCGACTACGGTGGCCAGTCATAACGACTAACCGACTGCGCGGAACATATTATAGTGCACAAGTGTGTGCGCAAACACATATGCACTTTCTATTCCTTTCACTCTCATAGTCCGATGGGACAGCAATCTGACACGACCAGTTAGAGATCAGGCGCAGGACTAACGGCTTTACGTGCTTTCTGAGGCAAGGGGGTGAAACACCGCCAATTTTCAAACTCCAGGCTGCCCTGAAAATTTTCGGATCAGAAAAACCCAGGTACATATTTTTGGCTCGACCCGGGGATCGAACCCAGGACCTCTGGCGCATTCAAACACGCAATTTGTTTTGATTTTGGTATCACTACCAAATCTTCATGACTCTTTATAAAATATAATCCAGCATTTGTACATTGTAGTGTTATAAATCATCACATACGCTACTTATATCTGTGATTTCACGATTACAGATCATTATCTCTGGATGGAGGAGGAAAATGAAATTGTGTTAAGGAAAAAAGTCTAAAAGTATACTAAAATATAATAAAGTAAGGTCAAAACGGACGACGTATTGGAAACATTTATTCTTGGATCATCCCATTATTGCTACGTCTGAGAGCTTTCACTAAAAAGTAAAAGGGATCATACCAGAATTTATTTTATATATAGAATTTATTTTATCGGCAGTAACTCGCGATCAGCGAGCTGGCGGAGGGCTTAGAAAATTATTTTCGAGGGTGACCATCAAACAAGTCGCCGTTCGCTACAGAAACTTCCTGTAACATAAAAGAAGTTTTATGGACCGATAAAGACCTTCTCAAGGGTCCCTGCTGAAGCAGGCTCACGCTCGCGTTTGTACGTAGAGCTGTACTAACAAATGACTACACAAACGAGCCATGCACGCTAATGTAATATCCACACATCAAAATTTTTTGCGATCACTGTAATATTATTGTAATTATATTATTAAAATTTTTAAATAAATATTTTCTTGATATAGTTACAAAAAAAAACAGCTTATGCTAGTAATCACAAACTTTTTTCATGTCACGAACCTTTTCAAAGATTATAATTTGAGGTTTAACTGCCTCGGTGGCGCAGCGGTTAGAGGGTCGCACTGCGACGGCGACGGCTGCGCCAGAGGTTCCAGGTTCGATCCCCGGGTCGGGCCATTTTCTGTTCAGAAATTCTCAGGGTAGCCCGGAGTTTGGAAGTTGGCGGTGTTTCACCTCCGTGCCTCGGTGCGCATGTAAAGCCGTTGGTCCTGCGCCTGATCCCTCACCGGTCGTGTCAGATTGCTGTCCCATCTCAGGGTCTGTCAGGGCTATGAAAGTGAACGGAAAAGAGTGCACCTGCGTTTGCGCACACACTTGTGCACTATAATATCTTCTGTGCAGTTGATTAGTCGTTGTGACTGACCACCGTAGTCGAAATCGGCTAGGGGGACTGTTACTATTATTTGAGACGGAAATATCCTACTAAAAACTTCGTTATAAACCCGACCTAGGATCCCATATATAAGATGGTTCTTCCTATTTTAAGCTTGATTTCACATCAAATATATATATAAAAAGTTTTCTCATTAAATGATGACATTTAAAGGTCAACAACAAAAGTAACATTATGGGTACGCCTTTAAACTGAAAGCTAATAAATAAGTTAAGTATAGGGTATGTGGGTGGAACAAAGTTACAACGGGCCGTATTTATGAATCACTCGCAACAAAATGGCATGAGATTTGCTTTGATTAATATTCGATTATCGAATGAAATTCTTTTGAAATCCACTCGGCCAGTGATAAAAAATAACTGTCCCATTTTTTTTAACTACTCCCGCCTATATTAAGCGTGATTTTGGTTATATTTTAATTGTTTTTAGAACGAAAATCACTTGGTATATCTACGCAAGTGATTCAAAAATAGGGCCTAAGGACTTATATGAAAAGTATTATTGTAGTGAACACTTTTCATTGTCATTTTAATACTTAGCTTATATATGCAAAATCTTGTACCTAATTTAAATTCTTCAATTTTATAAGTAACACAATCAAATAAACAAAAGGCATGAAAGGTATTGTGGTATGAGTCTCTCAGAACTTTTCTTTTGTTGTTCTAAAATCTAAATTATGTTTTTAATTAATGGTTTCAAAAGCGAGCAGACTATGAAGTTTTATTAATTTTAAAACACGCAATTTTGTGAGTTAATAATAATAGTAATAGTCCCCCTAGCCGATTTCGACTACGGTGGCCAGTCACGACGACTAACCGACTGCGCGCGACATATTATAGTGCACAAGTGTGTGCGCAAACACAGGTGAACTCTCTATTTCTTTCATTCTCATAGCCCGATGGGACAGCAATCTGACACGACCGGAGAGAGATCAGGCGCAGGACCAACGGCTTTACGTGGTTTTCCGAGGCACGGAGGTGAAACACCGCCAACTTCCAAACTCCGAAACTCCGGGCTACCCTAAGAATTTCTGAACAGAAAAAATCAGGTATACATATATTTTTGGGCCGATCCGGGGATCGAACCCGGGACGTCTGGCGCAGCCATCGCTTTAAAGTGGGACCCTTCTACCGCTGCGCCACCGAGGCAGTTAATAATAAAACAGTTAACAATATGTCGAGTTAATAATATAACCTTTATGTTTAAGCATATGTCAATTTTTCTCAAGCGCAGAAACGAGCTTACGTGCAAAACTATGTAAGTTCTTTATGCATAAGTTTCAGCGTTGTTTCCGTTATCGATTTTCATTTAACTCTTCTTAAACAGGTCATTATGGCTCT
The DNA here is from genome assembly GCA_963924145.1 of Pyrausta purpuralis. Lineage (NCBI taxonomy): Eukaryota > Metazoa > Arthropoda > Insecta > Lepidoptera > Crambidae > Pyrausta > Pyrausta purpuralis. Next base: position 25,194,654 of record OZ001656.1, read on the forward strand.
GTTCATGAGTAAAGCGGCTGTCGAGGTCGAAAAGCAATATTGCGCTTTGAGCCACCATACAATAATAGGGTGATTAATGGCTCAGCCGATATACGAGGCGAGTTCTTTGTTGTTCAACAAATATTTGATCTGACGCAGACGTCGCAATCCGCGCCTTTGACGCTGCGGCCCTGCTCAGAGGCTTAGTTCGCTTCGCTTAATGATACGCCGAGATTACATTCTGATACTATAATCACCTGCTAAATGTGTTAGATACTCCTTAATAAGGAGTTTCAGTTTAAATAACACCAATTTTCTAGCGCGAAGAAATAAACTAGACTCGTGATCCCATAGACAAACTATGTAAATAGTTTTGTGGGACTAGTGTTTGATAGTGGGACGTTGTTTGATTAATAAATAAATAATAATAAAACGTTGGGGCAGAAAAAATCTAGATAGAAGACCCTTCGACCAAAGACGCGGCGTAGGTCCACCAACAAGATGGACAGACGACCTTGTAAAGATCGCAGGATCAAACTGGACGCAGACCGATTGTGATCGGTCGCTGTGGAAAACTGTAGGGAAAGCCTTTGTTCAGCAGTGGGCGTCCATGGCTTTATGATGATGATGATGATCTTAGAGGGGAGTTTCTACGGCCCTAGACTGGCTTGTTAAAAAATAGTTCAGCATTTTTTATTTCATTAGGTACGCTATTTATGCCGCTGATATTACGGTAAAGTGCGAGTCGGACTCGCACGAAGGGTTCCGTACGTACTATGTATGTAAGCACTTTTATTAAAATAAAAATCACCGGTAAAACCTGACAAATATTTCGTTATGATAAGGATTCGATTCCTTATAAAAAGTATTGTTTTTAAACATTTTGAGACAAAACTGGTTGTTTCTGATGCTGACGATTACTCACAACTTTGTTTTTTTACAGGTAAGATAGACCATCAATACCAATATTTCACTACAGTTTCAGTTTCACATCTTAAAGCGTTTGGAGGAAAAAAGTTTATAGACTACAACTCACGTATCCACCTACTACCGTTAAGTTGGGAGAGGGTGAAGACATTGGAATCGAACAAAATCTTGCATTTTAAAACTGAATGTTACGGAAACAACTACTAACCACTTTATTGAAAAAACTATATTAGGAAGTTCTCACTTTTCAAAATTTTGTATTACCACTTTGGCAGTAAGATTTAATATATATCTATACGAAATAACAGTTTTCTAGCACCAGACTCTGCTCTGGACTGCGGACGAACAGACGGACACGGCGAAATTACAAAGGTTCCTTATTTTACTACGGAACTCTAAAAAGCTGTGATTGCGCATTCTGCTAGTTCTAAATGCAATCCATATTCATCAAAACTATCGATATCACGTCTTCTCAAGCACGAGAAGACATCTTCATTTCAAGAGAGACTACTTATCGAGTTAGTTTTCTTTACGGATTATGCAGTAAGGTCGAACTTACATCGTGGACGAGGTGGTCTCAAATCAAATCAAATCATTTATTTGTAGAACTGAGGTGACAGAATTCAGGTGGTACATGATAAGTAGTGCTCTATGTCTGGCCTATGAGTGAGGCGTACAAAATTTACAAACAAAAAAAAACATGCTAGTTGAATCACAGTATAAGTATGTCATAATAATTCAATGTCAATTTAAAAATAATAATAATAATATATATATTTTACAAAATTATCATGTCAAAATTATATTACAAAGTATCAGTCAAAAATTCGGATAATTTATAATATGATTTCCTTATTAAAAATGACAACAATTGCCTGCGAAATGTGTTCAAGCTGGCGTCTCTTAAGTTTTTTGGCAATTTGTTATAAATTTTAGGAGCCATACAGTAAAAGCTTTTCCTCTTTAATGCGGTTTTACATATTGGTGCGCTTAAAGTGTGTATATGACGTCTACTGGAAAGAGTGGGAAACAGATGCAGATTCCTCTTGACAAAGACCGCCGTCTCGTAGATGTAGAGTGAGGGAACTGTTAATATTTTCTCTCTTTCTGGTCTCAGTTTCTAGGTAAAATAGCAGTGAGATTTGATAAACTACCACAGGATGAGAATGAAATATGACGGGTCTAGAAACGAAAAACTAATATGAGTCAATGCTACTCTCTGCTCGACGTTTCGGATGTATTGCAACAGCCTTGGTCTCGAGCCAACTCTTGTGTGTTTAGACCCGTCATGTTTAATACTCATTATAATAAATCTGTAACTGAAAAATAACTGCCTCAGAAGTGCATCGGTTGGATGGTCGCACTATAAAGCGACGGATGCGCCTTAGATCCCAGTTGCGATACTTGGGTTTTTCTGTTCTGAAATTCCCAGGGTAGCCCGGAGTTTGGAAGTCGGCGGTGTTTCACCCGCGTGCCTCAGAATGCACGTAAAGCCGTTGGTCCTGCGCCTTACCTCTCTCCGGGCGTGAAGATTGCTGTCCGATCGGGCTATGAGAGTGATAGGAATAAAGAGTGTGTTTGTGCACACACTTATGCACTATAATATGTCCTGCGCAGTCTGCAAAGGTAGAGACACATTTGTCTGACCTGTCGTTACGTGACGAATCAGAACGCAATCGGTTCCATGCATTTAGTATGGTAACGTGTACATTAGTGTGATGTGACGTGTCGTGATGGGATCTGAACGTTTCTAAACTAAATGCATGAAACTGATTGCGTTCTGATGCGCCACGATAAGACACGACACTTCACACAAATATAAATCCACCTTTAGTCGTTGTGACTGATCACCGTAGTCAAAATTGGATAGGGGGACTATTACTATTATTATAATGCAATGAGTATCTTTATGCAGGGTGTCCTAAAAATAGTGTCAATCACTAGGACTCCCCAAACACACGATTATTGATAGATTTCGATATTTAATTATCGGGCATGTCTAAACTATTCGCGCCACTGTAACCAAAATAGTGTCTTAACATAGAAAAACATTATCCAAAAACTATTAAAAATCGCGGAACATACAAGGGGGAGATTCGAATAGCCCTATAATGGTGATTTACTTCGGCTAATACTTAATTTTTGGGACATTCTGTGCTGTAATATAGTAACATACCAAGTCAAATGCTCTGAGTTTAACCAGCAACATCAATAACACTCTTTCTGCGCTTCGTTGCAATCGTGTCCAAATACAAACCCGTCAAACGCTTAAAACTTAACTACTGGGAGTCCGACGGCACATTATAACGTCAATACTGTACACTGAAATAAATCTTTATTATACTTAGGGTCTCTGTGAAATCATACCATCGGAGTGGGAAACAAGTGAGCCGAGATGATCGTGAGCTATTCCGGAGCAGAAGTTGCCAGACTCCCGCCGTATATTAGCCGAGCCCGCGTAATGGCCGGTGAGTTGTTCCTTTCGACTTCGTATCGGCTGTCGGAGGCACGAGACCCTTTGAGACTCACTTGTTGTGACAGTCCCGTGCAAGCACTCGAAAACGTTCGTTTGTTTTAACGCAATTGGTTCAAAGGGTGCACTGTCAAAAATTTAACAGTTTATTTTTTCAATAAGCGTTCTTGTGTGTAAAAATGACAGAAGGCGTCGACACAAAGCAAACGTTTAGTAAAATAACTGTTTGGTAATAACAATGGGAACAAACAAATGTTTTCAATTGAATTCAATTTAAATGACACCTGGTAAACAATAATTGATTTTTTCAACTGTAGGTATGCCACTCGCCTTGACCTACAGTCACATTTAGTAATTCTTAAAACAGCGCCAAAAAGACGACTCAAATAATTGGATGGCGGGCTGATACAAAAAATCGGAGATTATTCCGTCAGAGTAAGCCTCAAAAAGTGATTTGCAAAGTTCCACAATCGCAACAATAGGCACATTTATCTTTTGAGAAGTTCCGTAACCGCGCCAAAAGAGCATTAGCTCCTTTTCTTGAAATCTTGAAATGTGAAAGAATTCGCAAAAGAGTTTCAGAGACGGAATTAAAGTTACATTTTGGGCGGTGATTTATCCACCAGAATATTAGGGGGCACTTGTTGCTGCAAATTAATTAGGAAACATGTTAACAAAAAGTGCAATAAACTTCGTTAAGGAAGCTTAATTTCCGCCTGGGCTCGAAGAGCCTGACATTAATCAAGCGAAATCGCTCTCGACTGCCACGAATTTCATTACAGATTCTGAACAGTCAAGGATTAACATTATAATGAAATGATAGACGAAATTCGACTTAGCACCAACGACTTCCGGTACAATAGAATTTCATTGCCTGGAACACGACACTTGATTGGGTGACGTGCTATTTTTGGTTCTGCTTGTTTGTTAAAAGGTTATTTCCCGCCTGGGAGCTGTTACTTTTATATTAATTTAGAACGTGTCAACTTAAATCAATACTTGAGTGAATGGAGCACAAACGAACTGAATACGAACATGAGTAAAGGAAACACCAAACTAACTCCCTGCGAAAGTAATTTACAGCTAATGACATCTGTACAATATTTCATTCATTCATTTATTTATTGGCAAAAATACATTGTAGTGTATCACTGAATTATGTACTACATACCGGTAGGGTACAGCAAAAATGTTACATTTAAGTAAATATATTACTCTTAATCTAAATTAAATTATAACATATTAATTGCAACAATTAAACACAGAAATAATGCCGTCATAATGTTTTAGATATTTATATGTTGATGAATTAACCTAACCCTTCAAGTTATCAAGATTCATCTCATCCTAAATGCAATGGACGAGTGAAATAGAGTTAGTGCAGCCAAGCGCTTTCGAAGTTGGTCCTATATTAATCCCGTAAGTAAAATCGAATACGAAGGTTGAACTTTCAAAAGGTTTCGCAAACTTAGTTCGCAAACACAGCTATCGATCTTGATAATATTAATTAGGGGATAAAAGCTCATCTTTCGTACGAGTCATAGAATCGCGAATCCACAAAATTCGAGGAAATCAATTGAAGTGTCTATACATTGGAGCGGTGAAAGCGGCAAGACAGATTATTTCCACCCCACCCCTGGTCCCGCTCCCACTATATCGATTAACGATCTTGAATATTGGCGAATGAATGCCGTCTTGTTTATGACTCATGAATCTCGCCAAATTACTGTATACAACGCTTGTGTCGAAGGTTATTCAACCGCAGTCGAAGGGTCGTTGGGATGTTACTAAACTTCCGCCCATGAATATTTTACGGTCAGTAAGTGCTCTGAGATAATTTTCCACTAAGAAAAAATGGAAATTGTCGTTCCGTTTTAAAGGAGACAAAGGAAGTAAGTATGGGTACCTATGATATTTCGATGGAATATTACGTTAAGGTTTGCTCATATCAACATGTTCGCAGAATAACATGAAATGACGAAGAACAACATTGAACTGAACAATGAACTTTTAGTATCTTAATGTCATCAAAGATGAGCAATTATAATAATTAACTGTTTTATTGAAGGAGCAGTAAAGAGGAAAGGAATTATGGATATAATTCTTAGTTTAGTTACTCTTAACTACAAGTATAACTTAACTAAAGTATAGCGTAAAGAGATGCACATTTTTTTAAGAAATGAATTAGTGGCTTGTTATTGTCATGTAAAGTCACCTATTTGTCAGCATTTATTCATGTTAATGTTATTTTAACACCAGCTGTTTCATACTTATTGGATCAGATAAGTCTTATCTGGCGTTGGTAAAATTGACTCTTAGTCAGACTTGGCTTGGTCTGAAGAAAAAATGGAAATTGTCGTTCCGTTTTAAAGGAGACAAAGGAAGTAAGTATGGGTACCTATGATATTTCGATGGAATGTTACGTTACGGTTTGCTAATATCAATCAACATGTTCGCAGAATAACTTAATAACATAAAATGACGACGACGCAAGTTTTCTAAAGAAAACCTCTTCTTTACATTCTATTAAAAATCAAATTGAATGGGGAAAATCGCACCCTCGCGCGTAGCTCGCATCATCGAAATACTACGCCGTAGCTAGTTCACTACGCAGAGGCTACCTGGCGTCGGTAGATTTGACTAGCTCTCTAGTATCGCAATAATACATTGATTTGATGGGTATTGTATAAATATTGGCATCAGTATCGTATGAACTATCATCCCATAGTTGGGCGTCGCTGACCAAAACCACACCCTGTATGTCCAACGGAAATAAATATACGGTATGTTCAGAGCGGCGCGGTATACGGCGCACTACGCTCTATCAAGCGTCTGATAAACTAATTCTATTTCAACTCCGAAGTTTAAGTTGATTAACGAATAGAAATTACTATCTAGCCTTAGCCGACTAATGAACTTTTAGTATCTTAATATCATCAAAGATGAGCAATTATAATAATTAACAGTTTTATTGAAAAAGCAGTAAAGAGGAAAGGAAGGAAAATTACGGATATAATTGTTAGTTTAGTTACTCTAACTAAAGTAAAGCGTGAAGAGATGCTCATTTTTTTAAAGAAATGAATTAGTAAGTGGCTTGTTCTTGTCATGTAACGTCACCTCTTTGTCAGAAATTATTTATTTTAATGTTATTTTAACACCAGTTGTTTTATACTTATTGGGTCAGATAAGTCCTATTTGACATTGGTAAAATTGACTCTTAGTCACACTTGGCTTGGTCTGGAGTCAAGAGCAAGCCCATACTAAATTAAAATAAAACTTCAAAAAGGAGAAGTTTCTCAATTCGACTGTTATTGAATATTTGTTTATTTACAATATTATCAATCTCAATTATTAGCGGACTCATTAGAAAATTGTTTTTGTTTACTTTCGTTTATTTAGGTTAAACTTACCCTATTATTTTTATCATCAAAACAATAATAAGTTATTGTTATTATGCAAGTCTTGCAACACATTGTTTAAAAATTTAAATTCAAGTGTTAAAAATAATGCCAGGAGAAGATGGTGCACTTCTGATACAAGTTTTTATATAATCTTAAAAAAAGTCGTACTTACCCAAACAATGAAATCACACGTATTAGTTACTGTATTCTCTAGTTTTAATCAGAGTGCGGTAACATGGAAGTAAGATAAGTTTTTCACTTCATAGCCATTTATAAACAACAAAAATCTTTAAAACCTTAAGTAATATAGAAGCACTCAGAACATATCGCGAGCTAATTGAGTGCAACGCCATCTATTACTAACAATTAGCAAACATAAACTTCACTTACTTTAAATTTTTTGCTTATGGTGGTTCCGATCCTGAATATCTGTAAAGCATTTTTTTGTATAATTACGTATAGGACGACGTTCTACGAGTATACCTAACTCACTTTTTTAACCCGAATTGATACTACAATACGTAGGTATTTCACATTTCAAACGAGTCATATTCTGAATTTCAGCGAACACTATTGGATTTTTTATTTTCATTTAATCCTATAGCCTTTTTTGCCAGAAACAAAATAAAAACTACAATTTTCAGTGTTGAAATGGAAAAAGCATTGCCGCGCAGTGCAGTATCAAAATAACTTTTGGCTTTGAAGTGTCGATCAAAGTTACGCGATGGAGTCTGGGTCGTTTGTGATCCTAAAGTTAGCTCGTTTGCATCACTTAGAACGAAGGGCTTAGAGTAGTGCCGCGATTAGCCGCCTAAGAGTGATCCTTACTGTCCCTGCTTAATTATAATGGTACGTACCCGGCCCTGGATACTGTGATGGAATACCTGTTGTTTTAATTAGTATTTTTTTAATGGAATAATCTGTGAACATTTGTTTCTCGGGAACATTTCAACTAGTTTAGGGGTTCTATTTTCGAATCACTCGCTTGACTATGGGCGTGTAATTTTCGTTCGAAAATAAATGGAATAATAAAAGAAAATCACGCGGAATATTGACGTTATTAGGTGAATAAATAAATAATAAAAAAAAACAGAACTCATGATAGATAAATGTTATAATAAAGTATGTGAACATTAAACAAAAAATACACAATGATAAAATAAAATAAATTGATACCCAAATAATAAAACAAAAATTAAAACTTGACACTCAAATAGATAAAAACAAAGACATAAATGATAACAAAATACAAACACTTAAATAATAAATAACCAACTGTTTATTTATTTCTTTTGCTTAAGTTGCTCTGATATAGTCAAAACTTTAAGTAGTTACTGTAATTGTAAGTCCAAATGTAATACTTTTAAGTTTTTGGATTTTTTCTCACATTTTAAACCTTCCCTAGACCTCCACGAACATTTCAAGACTAAGATAAGATAAATCCGTTAAGCCGTTCTCGAGTTTTAGTGAGACTAACGAACAGCAATATATTTTTATATATATAGATAGAAGATAGAAGATGAATATCTACTTGGCCCACTGTTGCATAAACAGACGGGTAGATGGCGCTAAGCGTCAAGCGTATCCATAAGACACCACAAATTTCGCAAGGTCGGACTGATAGCACGGTAGCTCAATTGATAGAGCGTTTGGCCGGATTAGCCAGAAAGTTACTAGTTCGAGTCCCGCCCGTGCCCAAATTTTTGGTTTCTCATTTCATCTTTATGAATATAAAATAAGACACTGGGAGTGTTAAAAATATTCTAAACCATTAGTAATAATTGAGTTGATAACACAATTACCGATTCCAAATTATATCTGTCACCGTAATATTATAAAATTGCAAGAATACCTTTTGATTTTAAATCCGTTAGATAATAATTTGTCGATGAATTGTTCTTATTACAATATCATTGATGAATTGTGAACAAACTCGACACGATTTGTTATTTATATTTTTTGGTACTTACAAGTCAACCTAACACGAACGATAAACGGGGAGTCGCCTCGCTCACCGTTTATCCTTCACCTACCCTGACCCACCACTTTGTCCAGTGATTCGTTATTTCAGTTGACGTTACGTATGAAAATCGGTTCAGTTCACAATAAATCGACATTCTAATCTATCGGGTTTTAGGGTTCCGTAGCCGAATGGCAAAAACGGATCCCTTATAGTTTCGTCAAGTTTGTCTGTCTGTCCGTCCGTATGTTACAGCCATTTAATTCTGTAACTATAAGCATCACACTGTTGAAATTTGGTAGGAAGATGTTTCCTGTTAACCCCTTTACGACTCTTATCCAAAAAATAACGATATTTAGACGGTGCGGGACCGTAATAAAACCGTTTTTTTTTGTCAAATCTATGCGTGTGGGGTGTCTATGGATAGGTCTTTAAAAATGTCATAGAGGTCCCTAAAACCATTTTTTACTCTTACTTTTGATAGATAGTAACTGAAAGTAAATGGATTTCCTAATCCAGTTAAAGTTGGCACGGAACCCTCAGTGCCCGAGTCCGACTCACTTGGCCGGTTTTTGTAATATTGTGACATATCAAAACCATACGGATAATGTCATATAGGATACGTAACTATATGACATAGACTACCCATTAGTTATCAGGCTGCGTTTCCTCATGCATAATAGGTCTTAAGAAGATGGATGCGCCTTACTCGAGCTAAGCGCCGGGTAAGCTTCGCGCTATCTAGCAAACGTCACGACTAATTTATAACTAGTAATTTAATTAACGTGACGTCACGCAGCGCCATTTGCTATGATGGTAGATAGCCGGGACAATCAGTGTAGTCACTTAAGTGTCATGTGTGTAGATAGCATCGGAGTGAAAAGCAAGGTCGTGCCTTACTTTTGTATGTGTTAAGCAATTCACAAAGATCGCCATTAAAAAATACTAAAAGCTTTATATAAATAATACTCGTAAATATAAATAAATATGCGCCAGACAACACACCAATTGTCGTGGTTTCGAAGTAAGGAATTTTCTTCATTGTGTTAGGAATACCAGACAACGATTATGATGGGGGCGTCTCCCATAAATACTTTAATACATATTCAACATCCATGAGTCAGGTACCAATGTTCGTGCTCATCACACAACACTCACTCCTTGCGGGATTCGAACCCGCGACGGCCGGCGTAATAGTCAGGAGCTCTAACCAATACACCAAACGCGTCGTCAAATAATAACGCGTTTGTCTTCTGTTGAGGAGAAACAAATGTTTTTGGAGTCCGTGATGAGTGAGGAGTGCATGATGTGCGTAGACTGTTGACAACAATACCTGAGCTTGATTAGACTAAAAACGAATCATCTCCTATGACTTCTCGTTCTGAGAAATCCATAGAATAACACACATACAAATTTTCATTTCCTTTAAACGAATCTATACATATATTATAAAGCTGAAGAGTTTGTTTGTTTGTTTGTTTGAACGCGCTAATCTCAAAAACTACTGGCCCGATTTAAAAAAAAATTACGTTGTATAATCCATTTATCGAGGAAGGCTTTAGGCTATATAACATAAAGATACAACTCATAAGACCACAGCAGAAATGAAAAATGTTGCGAAAACGGGAGAAAGATATTCCTTTTGAGAGCTTCCGCTGCATACGCTGCGGAAACCGCTTAAGTTACACAAAAATCATGTATGACAGGATTGTTCAGCATCAAGAGTTCTATAATAAAGTCCGCGACAGCATATGTCTATCTTTTATGGTTGACTTACTACAACCTTTTTTATGTTAATAATTTTGTAAAAAAAATATGCATTATTTTTAGAGGTGTATTATACACACAGGTATTAATTCTTATCAAAATAAATACATTCATCATCACGAGCATTTTATTTACAACTAAGTTGTTTGTTATATCATTTGATTTCAATAAATATCTTAGGAGCTATCACAGTTTTAACATAACTCGGCACCAAAATAATGTTCGCAGCTAAAGTACAACGTGCTGAAGAGTTTGTTTGTTTGAACGCGCTTATCTCAGGAACTGCTGGACCGATTTGAAAAAATATTCCTGTGTTGGATAGCTTATTTATCGAGAAAGGCTTAAGGATATAAAACATGACGCTGCAACGGGAGGGGAGGGAGCAAGCTCAAAACGCGCGGACGAAGTCGCGGGGGACCGCTAGTTTTATAATTAAATGTGATGTACAATAAATAGTTATTTTGATATTATCTAAATAATTCAACATACTCAAGTTTATCAAATTTTAACGAGGTCACACACACACACACGTGTCGAATTGGTTATCTCTTTTTTTAAGTCGGCAAAAAATAAGTTCCAACGCTAAAATAACAGAATGGGGGTCGCAAACTAAGTGTAAACTAATAAACTTTTTGTGTTCTAAAATCTGTTTTGTGTAATTTTAAAATGTGTATAGTTATTTAAAGTTGAGCTTCTATTGATTTACCTAACTAAACCATTTTTGGTTGAGTTTTATTAATTTAAGAATGGTTTACTGTAAAAAAATTATACATTTCTGTCTGCTAGAAACTCTGGGCCACTTTTTAGGGTGTTCCGTGGCCGAATGGTAAAAAACGTAACCCGTGATGAAACTATAAGTTTCGTCAAGTCTTTCTGCCTGTCTGTTTGTCTGTCTGTCTGTCTGTCCGTCCGTATGTCACAGCCACTTTATTCTGAAACTAATAGAATTACACAGTTGAAACTCAGTAGTTATATGAACCCTTAACAACTTTACGATCCTCATACAGAAAATAAAAAATAAAGTTATTTAAGGGGGGCTTTAGATTTTAGTTTATTTTAGTAAAAACTTTTTTGGCATGCCTATGCGTATAGGTCTTTTAAAATGAAATTAAGGCTTATAAAGCCATTTTCTCTAAAAGTCTAACGTTTGAGAGATGACGCTTCCAAAGTTGTAAAATGGCGGTCCCCCCATCTAACTTTTAAACTAAGCGAGTATAAATTTGGAAAAAAAATACATTACAATACAGTGGGCTAGTAGCGAGTTAAATATTTTTTTTATCTACTCTCATATCGTTAAATTCAAAATACAAAACTCAAAACGAGTTTATATAGACGTACTTTATAAATAGTATATCGAAATGAAATTTAAAAAAATAATTATGACACTATTTCTCTAACAAAATAATGTTATAATTTTTTTTTTTCATTACGATACAGATGATCATAGATACATCTATTTAATTTTTTATCTGTGGCTGCGCGCGCTTTGGCGTATGCGCGGTGATAACGGGAATTTGGCGTCATAGTACGTTTGTGTTTCGGTAGATAATTATTAGTGTTCATTAAAATGTCTGATAGTGAAAGTGCAGAAAATTTGACGCCGCCCGACATTTTAGAGACTGCGATAGCAGTCTGTCTTAATCTACTACCAGTAAAGTCAAGAAAATTATACGATAAATGTTATCAAGACTTTTTAGCATGGAAATCTTTATCTTTTATTTGATATGTTCGTGTTCAATGAGAGTAGATAAAGTAGTGTATGAAACTGCACATAACTAGGTATTATACACTCGTGTGATACTTTTTAAAAACTCGCTTCGCTCGTTTTTTAAACTCACACTCGTGTATAATACCTCTCATTATGTACCAGTTTCATAAACTACCATTAAATGTGGAGATCTGGAGCTCTATTTTTCAATCACTCGCTTGAATATGGCGTGTGAGTATCGTTCGATAACAAATTAGATATCAATGAAAATCACGCAAAATATTAGCGTTGGTACTCACAAAAATCATTTTTTTTTGAAATCACATCCACGTGAAATTATATTGATTTTCATTGGAAAATTTGACATTAAACAATGATTATCATACGCCGCCTTGACGCGAGTGATTCAAAAATAAGGGCCCTGGATATATTCCACTCTGCCAGTACTTTTACTAGACTATTGGGCATACGCTTTTTTGATTGCGAGTTGCTTAAATAATTTCCAATTTGTTATTCCTTAGTATATTATGACGTTTTGATGCTTGGCAGTATTTTTGACTGAATGTTTATGTAAATTCATAGGATTTCTATATATGAGAACCTGTAAGAGGTTTATGAGGTAACTATACCATCTTACATCGTCTGTTTAAAAACCCAAGTTTTAAAATAAGATAACTGAATTTTGTGAGTAGTAACGTTTATGTTTCGTGCTAATTCCATTAACTTTAATGAGTTTTCGAACGAAAAGCACACGCCATATTCAAGCGAAGGATTCGAAAATAGGGCTTCTTGTATTTTTTGCATTATATTAAGAACATAACATAATACAGAATGTTGCTTTGGTCAGCAACGAGCGACTCAGATGTTGTTGTACAAACGATACCTACTCATGCCAAAAAGATATATTTTTTAATGGAAAAACCCAAAAAAAAGCGGAGAAGCGAGCGAGTCAAAACTACTATCATCATCAGGTCGCCTCTTCGTAGCGTACTAGCTACGGCGTAGTATTTCTTTGATACACGCGAGCTACGCGTGAGGGTGCAAGTTATCCCATTCGCTTTGTTTTTTAGAATGTTGTTAAGAGGTTTTGCTGTATAAAACTTGCATATAATTTAAAGAAAATTTACCTTTTAGAATAATCATAACACATATTATCATCCCCGAGTTGGATGTCACTGACCAAAACAACACTCTGTGTAAATGACAGCAACGAGCTGTGCAGATTTTAACAGTTCTACTTATTAATTATTGTGTTGTGGTCGGTGCGGCGCGCGCGGAGGTTTACGTATTACGTGTGATTGACATGTGTAGTTCAATCTCCTCAGCTCACGTAACGGTCATGAACGTGATGATCAAAGCCAATGCTACACTTTGTTTTGTCAGGTTAAACACCTGTTCATTCTCATAGACTTTACTAATAGGTACTTTGAACCTTATACTCCGTTACCAAGAGTGCTGTCCTGTGTTTGAACTATTCCGCTTAATTTGACAATTTTTAAATGTAGGTACTTTATACGCTGATTTTTATTGAGATAGACCAGAAAAACAGCTTCAATGGAACTTTTTATTTTTTATTGTTGCAAGCATAGTACTAACAGAAATGTAATAATTCAATTGTATTATTAATTGAACTTGTGATATTAATTTTCATGAATGTGATTCTACTCATTAGGATAAATCACTTACGTAAACGAAACATAAAGCTTTAAATAAATGAAACACATTAAAGAGTTTCGTAAGGAGTAAAAAAAAACTTTGGTAATATCAATATTCTTGTATGATTCAACTTATTTTGACTTTTTATTAAACTCTTTAAATCATTTATCAGAAATAATGATTATATTTGCACAAAATATGGTTTTTGAAAAGATTTTTGTTTTGTAGATTTTATATATAAAACTGTTATATTTCATGCTATTATACTTCAGCGAAACACAAATTTATGATCATAATTTCATGATTGACTAAAAATGAAGATTGAATTAAAAATGCATTTTCTAATTATTTAGGAACAACGCAATTTTTTCATTACGAAAAAATGCCCACCCACCAAATGTGATTCTGGTCTATCTTATTAAAAAATCAGAGTATAACGTCAGAATTCTCAAATCAGCGTCGTGGTACTTATACTTTTCGCTGCCACGACTTATGCTGAGCGGGTGCCTTTTCGACTCAAGTTGTATGTAAATAAACGTAATAATTTGATTGTAATTTTATTCGAATAAATTTATTTTTACTATTTCTACTTTCTTTAAGAGCGCCTTAAAATCAAGACAGTAATATACACATAATAAGTAACGGACTGCTACTCAAAGCCTTATGAAATTTTAATATGGAAATCAAATTATTCTTCAACAAAACTCAGGCGGAGTATAAAAAATAAGAATTTCTTTACATTAAATGCAAATTCTTAAAAATGCATTATTTATGACACTTCTCAGCCTCCATAAGTAATATTATTAAGCTTTACTGTAAATAAAACATGAAAGCACCGCTACGGTTTTTGAGTTAATAAGTTTGTAGGAATTCTTAAACTTTTTATGGCTGTTGTTTGTTTTGCGAATTCTCCCGCCGTCTATTATTGAAAAAACGTAATTAATACTGAAAAAAGCTCGAAACAAGTCCGGGAACACAATGTTGTGGTTAACATGATTTTGCTTTCACAAGCAATGTTGAGTGACAATGATATACCCACAATGATATAAAAAAATTGCTCAGATTTTGGCATGATTGGTCTGCATTTAGACGAGTGCAAAAGTGCGAAGACCCCTTAAACACTGCGACTTTTGGCATCGATGTAGTCGCAAACTGTCAACCTTTACACACTGCGCTACTTTTAGCATTTATGCAGTCGCGATGCAGAAGCTGGAAGTTGAAAAATTATGTTCTGTATGTTGGCGACTGCATCGATGTACTAAGCGCGTTACGATTCTAAATGCAAAATAAAATCTTAGGTGGAATTGTATAAACCAATCGTATTCATTTGACAGTTAAAAACTTTCGGTATGATCTGTCAAACGTTTTGTTCTTTGCCGTTTGATAGATCATACCGTACGTTTTTATCTGTCAAATGAATAAGATTGCTTTACACAATTCCACCGCTGTTCATTGCGTGAATCTCGATGCTAAAAGCCGCAGTGTGTAAGGGGTCTCAAGTCGGCATAGAATAGGCAGAACCACCTATAGTAGCTATTTTTAACCGACTTCAAAAAGGAGGAGATTATAGTATTTGTGTTACTTCATATCTCAGTTTGTGAACCGTTTTTTGTAACTAAAAGGGGTATCTTCATTCAAGCTACTTTGTACAAGTTTAAGATGCAACACAAAATCACAAAAAAATTAAAAACAAAATGCACTAAACAGTCTGAAATAAACTCCATTTTAGACAAACCATTTCTTTTTGGAGGCGGTGCCATGGCATTGGCTCATTTAGTATAAATATCTAATAAATGACTCTTATTAAAAGATTTATAAAAAATATCTGATACAGGGTGTTTCATAACTACCCGTTAGGAATGAAGGACGAGTAGGTCCAAAAGGAACTAATCAACTTTTTCCTTATGCCATGGGTCGAAATATGCCACAGGAATCGACTCTCCATCAAAATCTTACTAAACACGTGACTGTTTTAGTATCGAAAGAATTTAAAGGCCTTTTTGAACTTAAATCAGAAATAATAGGTTAAAAATGGCGTTTTCATTCGTTTGAAACACCTCGCATAAGATCAATTTTGTCATCTTTGAATATTCGTTAGGTAATAATTCGGTAGGTAAGTACTACTTACTCCATCATATTTTAAAAGGGGAATACAGTTTTTGTTATTTCAGCAAATGTTTGCCTGGTATTTCCATATTTTGAGACTCTATTCTATGTAAATATTCTATATCATTTTTCTTTACCGTCGTTTTGCTGCTTTTTTTCCATGAGTCAATATTCCTAATCCGAAGTTCATTCATGGGTACGTTTGCAAAAATATATCAACTCCCGTTTTACTTGGATCGTTATAATAATAGCTGGATCAAAAGCTCCGTTTTCGTTTCTCTGAATAAATTATTTGTTACCAAAATATACGTGAGCCGTTTTTACAAACAATATATAAACGTGTTTCTCTTGTGTAGGCTAGTAAATGTGTTTCGCTGAGTCAGTTAGCTAGCTATCTCTGTAGCGAGAAGATAAGTATGTTATTAGAAAAGACTCAATCTGGGTTCAGTTGGGTTCGGAAAAGTGCTCGTTCGAGTACGGGTCCGAGTCGTTTACTCGACTGCTCTGTATTCTGCGGTAGGTTCATACGTTAACAATGTCGTATTTGAAGTACATCGGCGGCACGGGATCGATGGCGTATCGTTAGCGCTGGCTATTTCCAGCGATGGAAATGGAATACCACGAGTGGCTACACCCATCACAAGTCCATTAGTTTGGACAGGCCACTTTAATCTCTTTTTCACGTCGCTCAGGTAGTTCCGATGCAATCTGTTCGGATAGTCTGAACAAAGCGGCGCTTAATCGGATTGACAAGTATCGTGTTTTTATCGCAAATAACATTTTAAGCAGACGGAGTGAACTGCATCCGATAATGCAAATGAAACTTAATGTAACTGAGGCTAAGTAAGAGGTGTAACTTGCTTAATAGTGGGTAGATAAGGAAAGAGATGTGCCATAGTGGGTAGAGAAGGAAGGAGATGCGGCCATAAACTCACGCAAAAAAGTGACGTTGTACGTAAAGTTGCATCTAATGACTCTGTTGTTTAAGAAGCTACAAATTACCTCTTATAAGTTCTGTCATTATAATTACTGAACTTCTTAGCGTTAAGTTGTTCCACCTTTAGCACAGCTCCACATGATGTTGACTATCAGATGTAACAACACGTCAACATTAAGGTTCTAGTAAAAAAACACTCTAAGTGCTTTTAAATTTGAGGGTTTCTCTCGATTACACCAAGATTGAAATACTTACTTATTTTTATGTTATATTTGTTCTCATGTAAGTGACAGTGTCTTTGTTTGAGAAATAAATAATCTTCAAACCTAAGATTGCATCATCAGATCCCGAATTGGCAATGGGACCAAATAGAAGGTATACGTCTAAGTAGGCAAAAAAGTTTTTCGAATCGGTCGACAAACGACTGAGATAAGAGGTAACATAGATACAAAAAAAAAACATACAGTCGGATTGATAACTTCTTCCTTTTTTGAAGTCGGTTGAAAATCATGATTTAGGACAAACGAATTCTGTTTGAGTCGATGCATGAAGTGTATAGACTGTTTCTGTACGTGAGCTTTGAGTTGTTTTTTGTAATTGGTTTAATTTTATAATTTATTTTCTAGTTACCATCTAAATACCATCATCATCAGTCTTCCGACCCCAACTATTTGTATATCTAATGTCCCTTATGCAAGAAAGTCTGTTTATAGGATTTGTATCAATTAAGTTACAATAGTGGTCTAGGAGGGCCTTATTATCTGGAACTAGCGGTCCCCCGCGACTTCGTCCACGCGTTTTGAGTTTGCTCCCTCCCCTCCCGTCGCAACGTGATGTTTTATATCCTAAAGCCTGTCTCAATAAATAAGCTATCTAACACAGAAATATTTTTTCAAATCGGTTCATCAGTTCCTGAGATAAGCGCGTTCAAACCAACAAACTCTTCAGCTTTATAATATAATTAGCGCAAGCGCACGTTGTACTTAAGCTGCGAACATTATTTTGGTGCGGAGTTATGTTAAAACTGTGATAGCTCCTAAGATATTTATTGGAATCAAATGATATAAAGGGCAACTTTGTTCTAAATGAAATGCTCGTGATGATAAATCTATTTATTTTGATAAGAATAAATACCTGTGTGTATAATACACCTCTAAAAATGATGCATTATTTTTTTACAAATTTATTAACATAAAAAAGGTTGTAGTAAGTCAACCATAAAAGATAGACATATGCTGTCGCGGACTTTATTACAGCACTCTTGATGTTGAACAATCCTGTCATACATGATTTTTGTGTAACTTTAGCGGTTTCCGCAGCGTACGCAGCGGAAGCTCTCAAAAGGAAAATCTTTCTCCCATTTTCGCAACATTTTTCATTGCTGCTGTGGTCTTGTGAGTCGTATCTTTATGTTATATAGCCCAAAGCCTTCCTCGATAAATGGACTATCCAACATAAAAATAATTTTTCAAATCGGGCCAGTAGTTTCTGAGATTAGCGCGTTCAAACAAACAAACAAACAAACTCTTCAGCTTTATAATATTATAGTATAGATTAGTTTACTAAACACAAAAGGAAAGCCTTCTTAGTTTAGTGACAGATTTATTAGAGTCAAAATATTGTATTACCAAATTTTTATTTCATATTTTCACGGTTTGCGTAAGACTTCGGCAGGGTTCGATTTCCTCTCTGGCACAGTTACTAAGGAACAAAAGACAATATCCAACGAAAATAAAATACTCTGTTCATCACCTGCAAATATACAGACATGCTTGGGACGGATTTTAAAGTGTGGTTCATTTGAGCGGTAGCGACGTAGAGATGCATTTATCAATACATAGCGGATCCATTAACGTGTGCTGTTTTGTTTTAATGGGCCCTCATGTTTCAGTTCGAAAATCGTCAATAAAAATTTCGTAGGTTTTTCTGTCCTTATTCACGGTATCATACTAATATTTTTTTAAGGGTTGCGTAGTCGAATGGAAAAAAACGGAACCCTTATAGTTTCGTCAAGTCTGTCTGTTCGTCCGTTTGTCACAACCACTTTATTCTGTAACTTTAAGCATCACATTGTTGAAATTTGGTAGGCAGATCCTGTTAACTGCTGTACGATTCATATACAAAAATAAAAAATAACCTATATAATATTTAACTCCCATACATGAACCTAAAACCCAAATATTTTGTTTTAGTCAAACCTATGCGTGTGGGGTGTCTATAGATAGGTTTTTGAAATGATATCGAGGTTTCTTAAACCATTTTCTTTTAAAGTCTTACGCAAGATACCAATACGCAAGATAGACGCTTCCAAAGACGCTTCCCTTTAATTTTTAAACTAAGCGAGGTTAAACTTTGAAAAAAAAAAGATGTATATATATCTTAACAATAACGAAAACTTTTCACGAAAATTGGTTTGGACGAGATTGAACTAATGATTCTTGAGATAAAGCACATTTTCAACAACCGCAAACATAACTTTGTTCCACATACAAACACTATGAAAAACAAAGTTATATTTGCTGTCAACAAAATATTGTGGTATTTTAGCTACGTGGAAGTAAGTAGGTAGATTCCCTAATTCAGTTAAAATTGGCATGGAACCCTCAGTGCGAAAATCCAACTCGGCTTTCTGACTAAAAACATTAGTAAATAAAATGTCAAGGAAAATCTTCGCAGTTTGGTATTTTTGTAAACCAACTCAATTGATACCCATTATAAGAAAGCATTTCTCCGCCATATGAATCGCCACCAAATAAATACCAGGTAAAGGAAGAAACTTCTAAATTGGATGCAATGATTTAGGTTTTTACTAGGTATATGTCGTTGGCATAGAAAAAGTGATTATATCTTGAAACGAAGTTTTACTAACTTTTAAATGATTTTAATCCAGGCAGGTCTGACCTGAATATTTATTTCTTCTAATGCTTGAATCTCATTTCGACCCACTGAAGTTAGTTACGAAACATTATTGTAATAATGATAAATACGCACGTTTACTCATGGGAAACACACAAAAATATATATTGGTAAACAATACCTAATAACTCCTACAAAAGCCAATGTAAATAGGCAAAAGACAAGTGAATATATTTTTTTACCGACTTCAAAAAAAGTAGGCTCTAAGTTCGACCTGTATGTTTGTATGTTTGATTTCTCTTATGTTTACATGTTCTCGCGTTTTGCTGGGCTGATTTTGATGTGATTTTCACTTAAGAATGTGTTACACCAAGGAAAAGGTTTTAGTAACTATTTCAGTTCAATCAAGTACCTACATAGTTACGTTGTCAATACAACGTTTTTTTCATAAAAACTTTTTTTAAGGCTCGTCTTATAAAAAGACTAAAATAACGCAATGGGAGAAACAAAAGTTTGAAGTCGGTGCATGATATGCGTACGTAGACTGCTGCTGTCTGTTAAGATCATCATGCACCGCTTCAAATGAGTTTGTTTCTTTATCACTGTAACCGCAACAAATCAAAATGTCATATTTCACCTTTATATCTGAAGTTGGTGTTACGTGTGGTGTCCAGTTAGAAATGAAAAGAAAACCGGGGTCTAAGCGTGCTATATCTTCGTCAATCTTGTCATTCACAACGCCCTTTGTGGGAATACCTATTGAGGATAAACGGTAAACGCAGTCCCCCGCCGAGTTGGATTGGAATCTCATTCGATGCTATTTCCGAGCTTAGAATACTCGTTACTCAAAACAACTTTCGTAAACGACGACGCGAAATGAGTATAGCGAAACAAACATTGAAACGTTTCTTGGAAATGCCGGCACAATCGAGGAAGAAGGTGGAAAACCGCGTAATTTCCGCGCATCACTCGCGTCAAGATGGCGTGTGATATTCATTGATTAATGTCCAATTTTCCAAAGAAAAGTATGAAAATTAGTTTAGTTCCACTCTAGAGTGATACGAAAAAAGATAACTGAATTTTCTGAGTATTAACGTCTATATTTCGCATAATTTACATTGACTTTGAATTTGTTTTCAAACGCAATTCACACGCCTAAATCGACTAATTAGAAGAAAGGCTCTGTTCATCTGGAGTTTTAAGAATTGTGACGAACAGGAGCTCTATATCAGACAATAGAGGATAACTCTTGCTTATCAGAAATTGTAGAATCAAATCAATTAAATATAGTACATCAAAATATTCAAGGCTTTTCTGGAAAAGATTTGGAAATTAAATTGTTTTTAAATAAAATGGATATTCATGTTCTCTGCATAACTGAGCACTGGCTCAAGCAGCATGAACTGATGTTATCGATAGATATTTATAATCTTATTAGTTCGTTCACTAGGGAGACTGCCATTCGCGTCGGGACATTTATATTAATTAATAATAAACAAAAATGTAAAGAGCGAAAAGACATAGTGTCTCTCACTATTGAGCGAACAATTGAGATATCGTGTGCGGAGCTGGACGACTACATTATTGTCTGTGTTTATAGACCCCCAAGTGGAAACTTTAAATTATTTGAATCTGTAATGGAAAATGTGTTAAACTAAATATGTAAAACTACAAAGAAAGTAGTTGTATGCGGAGATTTCAATGTGGACATTATAGATATTACGGAGGAACATCGCGTTCGGCTTTTGAGCATTTTCAAATCATTCGACCTCACTCCGGTATTTGCTGAGCCCACTAGAGTAACTCCTACAACAGCTACTTGCTTAGATAATATTCTCTGCAACTGTAAAATCATCAAACAATCTATTATTAATTTTGTAAAATCGGATCATTGCGGTCAGATAGTTACACTACAGAACCGTTTTATTCCACCCCGTCTAGAAATCAAATGCAGGCCGGTCACTGCATCTCGTAAGGAAAAATTTAAAAACCTTGTAAGTGATAAAATACCGTTTATACCTTTTGATAAAAAAATGCTAGTGACTTGTATGAAGAATTATTTCAGGTAGTTAAAAAACAATTTGATATTACTTTCCCTCAAAAGGAAATAGTTATCAATAACTGTAAACCGAAATTCAGTGACTGGGCTACACGAGGAGTTTATACAAGTAGGAAAAAATGTTTGAATTGCATAACAAAAAAGCATCTATCGTTTCATGAGTACGTTAAGAGGTACTCAAAAATTTTCAAAAGAGTTTGCTTTGTAGCTAAGTCGAATTACATACGCGATAAAATTAAAAAATCTAGTAATAAAATCAAAGAAACATGGAATATTATAAATAAAGAAACATGTAAAACGAAATCTCATGATAACAAATTTAGTCTAGAAATAAACAACAAGCTTATTAAATCTGATGACGAGGGAGCAAACGCTTTTGAGGATTACTTCTGTAATATTCCAATAGAGACGACTAAACAGTTAAGTTCTTGCTCAAGTCACGCGAAATCATTACTAGTGTCGAGTGTTCATAGGTGCGAATCCTTATTTAAATTCAGAAATATTGGTCCTTTAGACATCATAAAAACATTTAAAGAATTAAAACAAAAGAAAACAGAGGATAAATCGGGTATATCAATAGACACAATAAAACCCATTATACCTCTAATAGCTCCTTACTTATCTTATATCTTTAATGAATGTATTGACCAAAATCAGTTTCCAAATTTATTGAAACATAGTAAGGTTGCCCCTTTATTAAAATCAGGAGACAAAAGTGACCCCAGCAATTTTAGACCTATTTCAATATTACCCACAATAAGTAATTTTTTTGAAAAACTCATTTATAATCAATTACTTTCCCATTTTAAACTTAATAATTTACTACACGAAAAACAGTTTGGGTTCTCTAAAGGAACTGATACCGGAGTAGCACTCATCAGACCCATTCTTGATGCTTATGAAGACAAACATGATGCCGTAGGTGTATTCTGTGATTTATCAAAGGCGTTTGATTGTGTAGACCATCAGACACTACTCATTAAGTTAGAACACTATGGTGTCTCGGAAAACTCATCTAAGTTGCTAAGCTCGTACTTATCAGGTAGAATACAATCAGTTAACATAAATGGTACCTACTATTCCGGAGCCCCTCTTCAAATGGGGGTCCCCCAGGGCTCAATATTGGGGCCTTTACTTTTCCTGATATATGTAAACGACCTGCCATTTTATTCCACAAATCTTTGTGAGATAGTTCTATTTGCTGATGATACTTCTTTGATTTTTAAAATGAAAAGACATGAAGAAAATTTTGACGAAGTAAACAATACTCTCTCCAAAGTATTGATTATTAGATATTAGTTATTGGTTCACCACCAATAACTAGTTGCTGAATGCTGGTAAAACTAAATGTGTAAAATTCACTTTGCCTAATGTAAATCAACTTACACCAAATATTGTACTAAATGGTAATAGTCTAGTCTTAATAGACTCCACTGTATTTCTGGGCATTACACTTGACTCAAAATTACAGTGGGGACCTCATATTGAAGCCTTAGCTAGGAGGCTAAGCTCGGCTGCCTTTGCAGTTAGAAAAATAAGGTATCTGACTGATGTTGAAACGGCGAGGCTTGTGTATTTTAGTTACTTCCACAGTATTATGTCTTACGGTCTTCTCTTGTGGGGTTCTACTGCAGACATTGATACCATATTTATTTTGCAGAAAAGAGCCATTCGTGCTATTTATAAACTTAGTCCTCGTGACTCCCTGAGAGAGGTCTTTAAGAAAATCAACATATTAACTGTGACTTCTCAATACATTTTTGACAATATAATGTACGTCCGTAAAAAATTTGATTATTTCATGAAGAAGAGCGACATTCACTCATATAACACAAGAAATAAACACAAGCTTGTCGTTCCTAACTTCAGATAAGTTAAAACTAGTAATTCGTTCATGGGAAATTGTATAAAATTCTTTAATAATATACCACACAATCTTGTCGAATTGCCGGTTGATAAATTTAAGAAACACGTTAAAAACACGCTTATGTCTAAAGGCTATTATAAGGTTCAAGACTATCTGAACGACACGAATGTGTGGTCTGTCCAGCCTGCACCGACTGATGTTGATGATTTTGATTTTACGGCAGCTAGTGGTGACTGAGTTTGTTCCGGCGTTTCTTCTCAGCACTTGCCTAATTGTCTGTGTTCTGTCTCGAAGCGCTGGTAGGGCCCAAAAGATAAGGAGACATGATTCGGCCCCTTCAGAGCACATTTATTTTAATTTTATTTTTCACTGTACATTTGACGTTCATAAGTGGCATATTGTGTCCTAAATTGAATAAACAATATTTGAATTTTGAATTTGAATTATGAATTTTATATTTGAATCACCTGCTTGGTTATAGCGTGTGATGTACGTTCGAAAACGTATAAAATACAACGAAAATCACGTGTAATATAGACGTAAGTAATGAGAGTAATGAAGACAAAATAAAGCTCTTATCTCTAAATTGAGCTTTATTTTGTCAAATGCCTCCTGTGTGGCTTACAACTGATTTTTATTTCAAAAGTGGATTTTATTTAAAAAACATAACTCGTTTCAATATGGCGTGTAATATTAATTAATTATTGTCCGATTTTATTCTATGATAATCCACACAGCAGTGATAAAAAACCGGCCAAGTGCGAGTCGGACTCGCGCACTGAGGGTTCCGTGCCAACTTTAACTGAATCATGAAATCCACTTACTTCCACTAAGCTAAAATACCACAATATTTTGTTGACTGCAAATATAACTTTGTTTTTCATAGTGTTTGTATGAAGTATAAAGTTATGTTTGCGGTTGTTGAAAATGAGTTATATCTCCAAAACGACTCGTTTGATCTCGTCCGAACCAATTTTCGTTGAAAGTATTTGTTACGATCTATATTATATATTTTTTTCAAAATTTACACTTTCTTGGTTTAGAAGTTAGATGAGGGGGGGGGGGGGGGGGGGGACGCCCATTTTACCACTTTGAAGCGGATAGCTATGAAACGTTAGACTTTAAAAGAAAATGGTTTTAGGAACCTCAATATCATTTTAAAAGACCCATAGACACGCATAGGTTTGACTAAAAAATTTTTTTTGGTTTTAGTTTCATGTATAGGAGCCCCCCCTTAAATAACATTATTTTTTGTTTTTTGTATGAGAATCGGTAAGCGGTTAACAGGATACATCTTCCTACCAAATTTCAACAGTGTAATGCTTATAGTTACAGAATAAAATGGCTGTGACATACGGACGGACAGACAGACAGACAGACAGACTTGACGAAACTATAAGGGTTCCGTTTTTTGCCATTCGGCTACGGAACCCTAATAACTGAATTTAGCGAGTATTAACGCTTTTATTTTGCATGATTTCCATTAATTTTTAATTCGTCTTCGAATAAAAAGTACACGCCATATTCAAGCGAGTGATGGCCCTTGTAAAAGTCGAGGATAGGCCCACTGTTCCAACATAACGATTTTAAACCAATTGTTCCAACCATGACGTTTTAAACCATGTATAGTTGGTATTAATTTCAATTTTAATTACAAATCGTTGAAAAGACATCACGACATAAGGCCAAGAACATTTCGAGATTTGATTTTGTGAGAATATATAGATAAATAGATATATCAGATATTGGACAACAATCCCATACATTGCTCTGATCCCAAAGTAAGAAGCTAATGCACTTGTGTTATGGAAATCAGACACAACGGTGGTACCACAATACCCAGACCCGAGACAATATAGAGAATTTCTATATTGACCTGACCGGGAATCGAACCCGGGACCTCGGAGCGGCAACGCCTTGATACCAGCGTGCTTAGCCACTACACCACGGAGGTCGTCGGACAATAAGATACAGATAAAAACTAAACTTCCTGTTTCGTTCTTACAATTTTTACAAAAATCAGATATCGCGCTATCAGTGAATATTTCATTGATTACGCCTTGGGCAGTATAATTTGTGAAAAATTAATACTTGTATTTTTTTTGTGAATTCCTTTTTTACAATGCAGATATTCCGTGGAGATTGGGTGGGGCGGCCCCGGTTAATGGGCCCGTCGCGAGTCAACAAGCCGAACGTGTCCCGGGTTCGCAATTAACACGAACACTGAAGAAAGTAAATATGATTCGAGGTGTATTAGGTATTCTGCGGCCCGATTGACTTTTCCGATACATACGCTGAATATTTTGATTACAAAAATGAAAATTATTGTATTGTAATACTTAATGAGTTTAGGATGCTCTATTTCTGAATCACTAACAAGTGATTTTCGTGCGCAAATCAATTAAGAGTCGACGAAAATCACGAAAGACAAAGATACAACTACTTAAAGAAAATTGCTGTCGCTTTGTTAAGCTCTCTTGTGTGGATTGCAAATGTTTTTCTCTAGAAAATCGATCATTAATGAACTATAATTATACACCATACTGACGTGAGTGTTTTAAATTTAGAGGCCGAGGTTATGAACCGTAGTTGACCCAGAATCAACAACAGCTGATACAACAGGCAGTAAATTTTGACGTAACTTATCAAAACATGGAGTTAGACGGTTTCTTGATCGATAGTAATGCTAAAATGTCGTTACCAGCTGTAGAGTATTTACGATTGTGTGTGTTCTAAAGATAAACTACCTTAACCAAATATTAGAATGGTCATTTAAGTGACCATCGGTTAAGGCAGTTGTACTTCAACGAGCGTCTTTTGAAGAACATAAATATTTTTGAAAGTTTGAAATTGATAAAAATGGGTAAAATTATTTTGTTTACCTTACCATATAGCAGCGGCTTGCCGGACGAAGAAAATAATCATAGGTATAAAATAAACCTAGACAAGCATATATTGACATGTTATAATGTTCATAAATTCCATGTAATTGACATTAATAATTATCTAAAAAATAAGATTTACCTGACGAGAGATAAATATTAATCGTCATAAAATTCCCACCCGCAACAATCCACTCTATGGGTTTCCTACCTACCCTCAGAAAGTGCAAGATGAGGGACAGGAAATTCGAAGGCTTTACCGGCCTCTCGCCACCGGAGCGAGTCAGCTTACCAGGGTCTCCCTCGCCCCTGTATCACACTACCTACATCTTTCCTAGCTAGTCAATTGTTACCCTACCTGCCTACCTAATTTGCAAGTGGGAATTCCTAACTAACCGTTTCTTATTATTGCAATATAACGAGCCCTAAGCTTAATACAATGCTTACTCGCTATGGCCCTTATAAATAAACATAATTAAACTTGTCACTAATACATGATTGGGTGTTATAGTAATACTTTATGACTTTAGGTGCATGAAAGGACAGGAGCTCTATTTCTAAATCACTGGCGTCAATACTAAAAGTGATTTTCGTGCGCAAATCAATTAAAAGTCAACGAAAATCACGAAAGACAAAGATACAACTATGTACTTAAAAAAAATGATGTCACTTTGTAATACTCTCTTGGGTGGATTGCAAATGTTTTCCTTTGGAAAATCGATCACTTATAAACTTTAATTATACGCCTTAATGACGTGAGTGTTTTAAATTTAGAGGCCGAGGTTATGAACCATAGTTGACCCAGAATCAACAACAGCCGATACAACAGGGAGCAAATTTTGACGTAACTTATCAAAACATGGAGTTAGACGGTTTCTTGATCGATAGTAATGCTAAAATGTCGTTACCAGCTGTTGAGTATTTACGATTGTGTGTGTTCTAAAGATAAACTACCTTAACCAAATATTAGAATGGCTATTTAAATGAGCATTGGTTAATGTATTTTTTCTTTAACTAACATCTTTTGAAAACTGCTGGTAATGAATTTTACCATTACAATCGACGACGAAATTGGCCTACATTTTCACCCACAGGTCGAGAAAGGTTAGATAGACCCAGACAAGTGTTCAAATTCTCCAAATTCTCTTTCAAGATGGCCCTCCGAGCACTTTACAAGGAAGAGATATCGAACTTGTCTCACTGACCTCTTTTTTTTTCTCACATGTGTACCATTAGTATTATTATTATGTGTATGTACTATGTGTATGTTTATTATTCCATAATTATGTATTAATGTATACGGTATTTATGTAATAAGTAGTATGTATGTTTATTTTTTGCTTAACCTTCCGTGTACGAGGTGGGGTGTGACATACCCCAGCGGTTGAAAATTTCAAATATTTACTATATGATAAAGACTACCAAGTTTGTTTTCTCAATAGCTGCAAATGTGACGTTGCCCTTCCGACTAGTGCAAAGCATCTAGTCCGGCGTCAGCCTCCGAGCACGTAACACATGCTTAAAGTGTACTTGGGTATCGTACACCCCACCTTGTATGGCGCGTGGCTCAAAAGGTACGTGTATCTATTTTTGTTTTTTATTGGTTTATGTGTTTAATTTATAATATTTAACGTGGAAAAATATTGTTAACAGGTAACATTACTAAAAAAAATGTCTTGCTTACCGGATGACGAAATATTACGAGCAATGATGAAAGAAAACGATGATTGTGACTTGAAATATAATACGAATGAAGAACAAGGTTCCGTTGATGAGGCAGACCATATGGTCACTGGTTACTGATATCAGTAATCATAGCAATACAGATAGTGAAGTGGATGCTGACAAACCATATTTTGATTCAGATAGTGATGACATACCTCTATCAGAGTAACAAACTAATATAAAGATGGGGTAACAAACTGGAAAGAAAATCCAATCTCGTACCAGAGCTGAAAATATTATTCATCACCTACCTGGCGTAAAGTCTGTGGCAAGGGAAATACGATCTCCTATTCAGTGCTTTTTATTATTTATTACATTATTTATTACGATATGATTGCTGATATCGTAAATTGCACCAATAAGAAAATTCCTTTACAGTCTACCAATGATCCTCAAACAGGAAGAAATAAAAGCACTATTTGGACTGCTCAAGATGATTTCATACCGTATGAAAACCTTATATACAATTCAAATGTTAAGTTTGTCTTAGGCAAAAGGATAGAAAGACTAGGCACATTTGTAAAAAAATGTTGCACGCCTATATGTATGGAACATCCAGATATTTATTGTCAAGATTGTGGCAACTTTAATGATGGAGATCTGAATTAATGTTGCTTTAAGTAGAAATAATTGTTATCAGGTTAGAAGTACTTATTATGTTATTTGTTGATTTGAAAAAGTGTTTACTGTTACATGTGCCATTGGAATGTAGCCATTGAGCAAAGGCTTGAGTACTTTTTTTTTTGAAAAAAAGTTAAGTTCTTATATTTTTATTAATAAATGTATTTTGTAATAAGTAAATAAAATGTGTTTTACTTAAACCCAATCTTCATGAATTACTTAAATAGAGTTACTATTATTTAACTCTCAAAATCATTAATATAATGGAAATATTACATTTTATTTTTGGGGTATGACAAACCCCACCTAGTATGGCATGCGAGTTTTAGTCACCTAGTATGCGGAGGGTTAAATACCTATTGTAGGTTTAATAAAGCTCTCACTTTTGCTCTTCTATCACTTTCTTCGCGCCGCCAGCAATTTCTCTGTATAGACCTATGGTTGACTGGTAGAGAATGCTTTTAGCATTAAGTCCGCCATATGTACCTTTTGTTTGTGCATGAAGTGTTTTAAATAAATAAATAAGTGTCGTTTATGAATGTAAACGAAAATATTATAAGTATGAAGAATATTAAACATTTTTTATTGAAAGCTTCATAATGAAGTTTATCAAACTTTCAAGTTGAAAGGCAAAGCAAAATAGCATCGCTATGATCACAATAAATATTCATGTGTAGTTAAAGTAAACATTTGCATCAAAGTTCGTCGCCGTTAAAAAACTAAAAAACCGGCCAAGTGCGAGTCGGACTCGTGCATTGAGGGTTGCCTCCCAATAATTTTAACTGAATTAGGGGCTCTCTTAATTCCACTTAGCCAAAATACCACAATATTCATATACAGAATCATTCCTCTAGGTCCTAGAGTCTAGGATATACTTTCCTCGTGGATACACTTTTGATAAATCCCCGCTTTTGTTTAGTAATATAAAAAATAAAATAATAATATCTTTATTGACCACTAAAAAAAATACACAGCTAATAATAATAATAACAATAATATACACAGCTAGTCAACACAACTTTTAAAAAAAAGTAAAAACCGTCTTCAAAACTAAAACGCAGTTAAAAGTCTTAAATAAATTCTTGACTATTGAAAGGAAAGGAACCCATTTTAGGCAAACAATTTCTTTTTGGAGTCGGTGCTGTGATAGGTAGTTGATGCTTGATGGTCAAAGTGATGGCAAACCCTTGAGTTTATTTAAGACTTTTTAGTGCGTTTTGGTTTTGAAGTCGGTTTTTTACTTTTTTTAAGTGAATTTTATTTATTTTTTCATTTTTAGAGATTACAGGAGAGGGGGGGGGGAGTTGCACCTTATGACTCTGTTTTTAATGAAGCTACAAACTACCTACTAAAAGTTCTTTAATTATAATTACTGAACTCCTAAGCGTTAAGGAGTTCCACCATCAGCTCAGCCCCACAAAATGTTGACTATCAGACGTAACAACACGTCAACATTAAGATTTTAGTAAAGAAAACCCTATACGTGCCTTTAATATTTGAGGCTTGGCCTCGATTACACCAAGGTCCCATCATCAAATCCCAAATTGGAAAAAATGGGACCAACAAGAAGGTATACCCTCTAAGTAGGCGAAAAAAAATTTCGCAAACTTATCTTTTCGGAATGAAGTGGCTGTGACATACGGACGGACGTCGAGACAGACAGACAGACTTGAAGAAACCATAAGGGTTCAGTTTTTGCCATTCGACTACCGAACCCTAAAAAGGTGGAAAGTTTAAAATGGTTATAAATAGCAAGGATTCATAAAAAGTTTTGATATTCGCGCGTTTTAATATACCCGCCTGCAAGTCCATTGTTTGTGTTTGATTATTGTATTCAGGGTCACTCTAGTTTTTACGATATGCGAATCCAATTTCATTTGAAATGATTTGCCCTTTGTACATTAAAATGCTGATGGCCAAAATCTTTATGGTGCATTATGTTTCTGTAACAGCTTGAAACTGGGTTTAATTTGCAGCGTTTACGATTATTAACAACTTTATTGTGGAGGTTTACGAGTATTTTAACGTGTTCCTGCCCTCGTCACTATTTTGTTATTGCGTCCCGAGTTCTTTGGTTTAAATTTTTGCGGCGAAAATGGTCATAATTTCCATTAAACTTAACGAGTAGATACTACCTACGCAGTAACGTGGTGATCTTTATTATAGCCCGTAAAACCTGTAGGTTTTTATCCGATATCAATTTATTACATTGTTGCTTGTAAGACCCTGTCCATTGATAAAAAACATCGACAAGGTAATTTTGTTTGGATTCTAATATAACGATGCCGAGTTTCGATTCGTTTTTTGTTTCAATTGATCATAAGATAGTTTAGTTATGTAACAAAATAAATAAATTTTTAAACAGGTATAACATGACCTACCATGAATGCAAAAATGCTGCCACAAACTGGTTAATACTCTCATATGATGAAACTAAAGAAGTTTTAAGGTAAATAGTTATACTGCACGATTTGGCACTTTGCACACAGACACACGCCTCACGTGCTCTCTCTCTCTCACACACACACACACACACACACACACATATACATTTACACATAATTAGTAAAAGACTGTGAAAAGCAGGCTCCCCTAACTCAAGCGCTTAGCTTTCAAGCGGTATCCATAATCCTGGAATGTTGATTTTGTAAAGTCTAATCAAAAAAAAATTTTATCGTTTTTTTTTTATTACCTGAGTATTTTTTAAAGTTGCTTTGTTCCAGCCCCTTTGAACCACAAATTACAACGAAGGAAACTTGTCCCATTACAAAAGAAATTAAACCGTTCTAATTTTCGTTGCTGCCAAGGTGTTTAAATTTATTATTAGAATTGCTATAAGTTATTATTTCTAAGTGACGTAATAAAACCTTCATTTAGCATGGTGAAGGTGCGATTTTTATTCTTCGATCGTTCCCCTTAAAGTTTTCGACGAGATCCTACGCGAGTTATGAGAGCAGCGAGGGATATTGGAATTTATTTTTATGAAGCCGGGCCCCGAGCGAGTTAATCTGTTAATATTGAACATTTTTACCGCGGGTACCACGCTGGGCAGCCTCCCTAAGGCAGAGACGACGCTAGACAGCGATTAAGTGATAGCATTATTATTAGCTCTTGTGACGGTTGATCAAAGTTTGTTGATGCACTTACCAACGTTGTCATGCGGCGTCCGCAGTGTATTTTTACTGACTTCAAAAAAAAGGAGGAAATCAATTCAATGTGTATCTATGTGATATCGTTGGAATTGTATAATGTATGAGCTTACGTACACCAATAAAGTCTACGCTGGTTTATTTAAAAAAAATATTCAGTACCTTGGGCTCTATCTTGATGGCGTGATATATTATTCGATTAAAGTCAAATTTTGCAATGTAAATCAGTTGTAACCTACACAGAACGATGCCAAAATAAAGTTCAATTGAGTGAGTACTCATTTAAATTTGTCGCACCGCCCACAATCTTTTCTGAGCCTAAAAGCATGACTAGTAGTGAACGCCATAATTATGGCGTTAGGTCCACCTTGTGTTCAAATTTTGTTTGGGCAATAAAGTATAAATAATGTAACAAATTATTTTGGAGTCGGTGCATGATGTATGTAGAATTTTCGTTTAGGTGAGTTTTCAACCTTTTTAGTCTGTTATTTAAAGGCGTTTTAATTTTTTTATATTATTGTTTTATTTTATGTTTTTTTAGTTATTACTTATATCTTAAAAACTGCTGGACCGATTTTGATGAAACTAACACTGTACTCTAAGATGAACTGTACCTAATTGAATTCAAAAATATCATCTTGCTATAATTTCTAGCTTTTAAGAAATCCTGAGACAATCATACAAAATAATATATAAACATACATACACATACGAAATTTGTCCCACATGTTTAAAGCCTTAAGAGAACAACATACTAATTCTGCTTGAACTTTATCCAATTCCGACGATATCACATATAACAAGTCGAATTAATTACCTCCTTTTTTGAAGTTGGTTTAAATATATGTCTACTGCAATCATAACAAATTTAATATCGACACCTCATTACATGTGTCATGCCTCATAACATGAAATGAACGTTAAAAACATTTCAATACTGTAGCTGCTTATGAAGCCCAATTTCATGATCGATAGTAATGGTATAATACCAGCAGTTGAATATTCACGATTGGTCAAATTTAGAGAAAATAATACCTTAACCATTGGTCTCTCGTATTTTTCTTTAAAACATTCACAACCGTAAATATTTAACCGCTGGTAACTATGACCACGAAAACAGGCCTTAGTTTTATATGTGATACTGAACTATTTCCTTAGTTGATAATACAACTCTCAGTACTATTTTTACCGCACTTTCTATACACACTCTTAAATGAACTACGGATTTGCTACGATTGCTACGAAGGTGCTACGAGTATAAAATAATGGACTATTTTCTTGCGAAATTTGGTGAATATGACTAGTCATTTTACTTCTATTTACTAACAAACAACAACAAAAAACTAAGACATGCAACATAAAAAAATGACTTAAAATCGACCTATTCAAAAACGAAATTATTTCCTAGCGGCAAGGAGGCTATAATGCTGGCTAATTTCATTTCTCTTGAAGTATAAAATTGTCAAGTATAACAATTCCGTATTAAGTCTTTTTAGTAATAAAATTGTGAAATAATGCAGAACCAATATTGAATACGCTGATTAAATTAAAAAGAAATACTTAAATTAATCACTTCTTTCGACGAAATCACAAAAATGCTTTTGCTTTAAGAATAATAACCCCTAAAATCAAGTAAAATACGGTAACTTTTGAAGTTGAATAATTTTAAAAGCATTAATTTGATGAATAGGATCAAAGGATTGACAGGGCATGAGAGTTGCTGAGTTAGCGTATTTATTATTTAATGAATAAAATTATTTTGCTAGACTGGGATTTATTTTAGGCCGGTACTATTGTGATTTTAACCTTCATCCATAGTGCTCTTAACTTGACAATAATATTAAATCACAAATGGCTTTCAGATATAATGAAACATGTTTCAGCCTTTGACTACTTGCAATGAAAATAAACTTACCATAAATAAAGCAATACTTCAAAATTGAAAATACATGAGGAATAGAAAATATTATTTTTTAAGTCTGTCAGCATCATAATTATCAGTCAAAGGACTGTCACCTCTGAACAAAGGTCCTTCGGCCGTAGGCCTTCCCTATGGTTTTTACAGCGACCGATGACATGCGGTTTGCATCCAGTGTGATCCTGCGACCTTTACAGGGTTGTCTGTCTATCTTAATAATCTTTAGGTCCGTTTTTACCAACGTGCTCGACTGCCTCGGTGGCGCAGCGGTTAGAGGGTCGCACTTTAAAGCGATGGCTGCAACAGAGGTCCCGGGTTCGCTCCCCAGGTCGGGCCTGAAAATATATGCTTGGGTTTTTCTGTTCAGAAATTCTTAGTCTACTACCGTCCGGAGTTTTGAAGTTGGCGGTGTTTCACCCCCGTGCCTCGGAAAAGCACGTAAAGCCGTTGGTCCTGCGCCTGAACTCTCTCCGGTCGTGTCAGCTCGCTGACCCATCGGGCTATGAGAGTAAAAGGAATAGAGAGTGCACCTGTGTTTGCGCACACACTTGTGCACTATAATATGTCCCGCGCAGTCGGTTAGTCGTTGTGACTTGCCACCGTAGTCGAAATCGGCTAGGGGGACTATTATTATTTTACCAACGTCAGATAATCGACACTAAGTGTCGGTTTTACCAACGACCTTGGACGGACGGACAGCAGACGTTGGTGAATTCGACTGTGAATAAGTTTAAATCGACGTATTTCAGAATTTCATTTACATAAATGATTGCTGACAAATAGGCGACGTTTTCGAATTAGGCGTTTTTTTATTATATTCGACGAATATACCTTATCTGAAGCTTGTAAAATGGAGCTGTAATCTTTTAAATCTATAATAGGACTGTGGCGACACGCATTGTATGCAAAAATGCTGATGATACAAAAAACGTCGGCCGCGCCATTTCGCGGGTCCGGGACGCCACTCATGCACCAAAACTTCGCCCGTTAAATCATAAATCACATACATAAGCAACCGTTTTGCGTTCCAAATCAAAGATCGGTATCGTTACCACGACTTTACGACGGTTTTATTCACTAGCGACGACGTAAAAAGCTATGGAAAATTGCACAGCGCCTCTAGCAGTCACAGACGGAACTAAAATTTCCATACAAAAAGTGACGTTGTCTATAGCGAGCAAAACCGTCGCCGCTAGCGAGTAAACTCATGGTAACGGTACGGTTTAAGAGTCAGATATTATAATGTACAGTTAAGCGGCGTGAGAAACAATATACCACAGTGCTAATTTCACATCCCGCAACTCGAAACACGGATAGAAAAGTGTACCCAGAGCACAGAAAATCTAATAGTACTATATACTATATGCGTATATAATAGGGACAGCTACAAAGTACAAAATATTTACCTTGAAATGTTTGATACATAAACAGGTATACATTTGTTTGTTTTTAGGGTTACGTAGCCGTATGGCAAGAAACGGAATCCTTATTGTTTCGTCAAGTCTGTCCGTCTGTCTGTCTGTCTGTCTATCTGTCCGTCCGTATGTCACAGCCACTTTATTCTGTAACTATAAGGATCACACTGTTGAAATTTGGCAGGAAGATGTATCCTGTTAACCGCTGTACGATTCTTGTACAAAAAATTAAAAATAATGATATTTAAGGGGGTCTCCCATATAGGAAACTAAAACCGAAATATTTTTCTTAGTCAAACTTATGCGTGTGGAGTGTCTATATACACCCGTAAACTATGTCTCTTGAGTCACTAATGCAAGAACAAATTCTAAAAGTTCTTATAATTCTTTAAAAAACAGTCACGTAATGAAAAAAATTCTAGAGCTAATTTATCTCATAAACCGTTTAAGTTCTACATTTTATTTTTCCTGGCAAAATAGTTGTCAACGAAATAAAACTGAAAAATCTGCACAAAAACATGGGGACAATTTGGTTTGTCAGGAGACAATATTTAACCCAAGAGACAATAGTATGCAAAAAAAAAAAACAATTTTATACAAAGTTTTACAAGCTTATTTAATTTATGTGCCGTTATTTGTAAGAAAAGATAGAAATAAAACCGTACCAACTTATTATAAGGTTAATCAGTACATTTTGTAATTTTCTTAGCTTCAACTCGGGTCAATTTTGGTAAAGGATTAGCCTGAATAGTATTAATGCATCAAAACATTGTTATTTTTGCAAGCTAAACATATAATGGAACTGCTTTAGTGATTCTGCTGGCAACTATCTAAGAGGCTCTTAATTATTTTGGAAACGCAGGTAAGGTCAAGAGTTTCTGGGGTTTTCAGTCTTCTAACTGGCCATAAATAGCTCGGGCTGCAGAATCTGGGAAGTAACACCTATCGCTTAAAAGGCATTTAAAGGAGTTTTCCCAGTGCTTGATCACCGGTATGTTCTACAATCTTATCAAACTTTATCTGACTCAGTTCCTGAATACCTTCTGTTTCATGAAAGTTAAGATAGGATGAACTTTCAGCTGACATCCAATCTGAACCACAGACATTTAATCAAATCCATTGCCCGAACATCAGCTTAATTACTTAATACTCCCCCTAAGGTCAGGCAATACTTTATTCCAAAGCAACTTCTTCAACTCTTTCAGCTTAGGCTTGATCTTGCATGGAATTCTCTGTGATCTTTAGGATTTTGGGTCTCCCAAAAACCAACTGACTGTGTGGATTTGATTCAAAGCAGCAATAATCAGGAGGATGCTAAAATTAGTCAGCATAAGCTGTTCAGTTTAGTGCATTTCAAAGCCAATCCGGCGCCTTTCCAGCATCGGGATAAAAAGACGTGGACGCGGTTTCCATCCATATATCATAGTCATACTAGATTTAAGCACCAAATGTATTCGATCTACGTTTCTGATAAGTAAAGCTAACGAAACCAACTCTTGAAGTAGGTGACAAGTGCTTCATCGAGTCTAGCTGAGACAAATGATCCGACTGGGTGGGCCTAAGCTCGAGATAGAATGTTTGATTGAAGACCTTTTATCAAAAGAGTAGCGCTGAAGTCCTCTGGCGAGATAGGAAGAAGATCTAGTAAAGATGGCAGGATCAGAACTGGGTGCAGACAGCTTACAATCGATCGTTTTAAAAAAAAAAATTTATTTTTAGCAGTGGAGATCCTACGGTTGTACTCGAAGATGTTGACTACTACAAAGGATCCGGACATTTTAAGCAAATATAATATGTTCAAGTCAGGCATGGTCTATCTTCGGCTGAATTAAGTTTAAGCTTAGTAAATTTTGTTTTTTATGATCTTTTTGTAAGTTTTCTCTTGAAACAAAGGCGCTGTGCCTTTGTTTTTTGGCACGGGTGAATGATATAATTTCGTAAAGATTTCATTGCATTTCTACTGAGTGTGATCAAAAATTGACAAAATTATTTAAATTACTAAGCATATTTATTGTAACATTTGTAGTTTATGTAGGTTTCAAACCATTTATTTGGTCTATATTACGAGATAAAATAGTAACATACTGTAAATAGATATCATTTAGGGAAGTTTAAGTTGGACTTAACTCATAACGAGACGGTAAGATGGGATAGGAGAAATCACTATAATAAAGCTTTATATTGTTAAAATAATATAAGACTATAAGCTCATACACCAAAAACTGATTATTATATAATTAAATGAACTTTAATGATACAATAACCGGGTTTTGTCTCTGGAGTCACCTCAATTGTCTCTTAGGTCACCTAAATAGTGAGGAAGGGGAATCAGTGACTCCAGAGACATTTAGCCTTTAAAAAAATGTATACACGCCATGTACACCCAAATTACCTCCATTAATATTCTTACGTGATATAAGACCACATTGCTTACTGCAATAAAGTTCAAAGCATGAAAAAGAAAATAAATACTTTGGAAAATGCGTGGTTGCCAGCGGAACAGTAAACGTACCCTCAGCGTGACCTCTGACGGCGAATGAAATGGCTGAGTAAATTATCAGTCGCGAGAATAACGAACACGATCACGTGAGACCTAGACCGTGTTGTGATAGGTGCAAGCGTTAGTTGTGCCGTTTTAAGACAAAATACTATGTATAAGATGAGTAAGTCTGGGGACAACAAAATAACTGCACTACGAGGGACACAATATCAAAAGTCTAAATACCTAATAAATCGTAAAATGAATCGGATGTTTCTTAAAACATTTGATAATATGGGCTTTGTTGATTAAAATGCAATATATGGTTTATCTGCTGTCATACAGTTTATTCACACCAGGCCTGAAAAATTAGAAGAAACTTGCCGTGGGGACAGCAGATTTTTGTATGGGAGCCTGGAATAGTCTCCTGGGTTACCTAGCCAAAAACTAAAAATTGTTAAAAAAATATATAGCATAAATTAAATTTTCGTATTGCTTATTGATCTAAGTACGAGATTAATTCAAAAAAATAAATTGAAATTCAGTATAATTTTTGTGAAAATTGCTTTAAACACTTGGGACAGGAAAAAACAAAAAAAAGTTGATTGCCCATAAATAAAGCCATAATAGTTAATAAACATGTGGTAATAGATTTAGCGTGTAATTCAATACATCTTGTTATGACGGTTATTTTTGTATCGATTTTTTGGAATTTTATTAATCAAAATAATGGTCACCCAGGGGACCGATTTTTAGGCCCTTATCTGTACTAAGATAATTTACTCGTATTACACACATCAAAATTTGTGCCCCTTCTTGGAATATGATCAATTAATAATTGAGGAACACGGATCTATTGTAAAAAACATGATCCTCTCAACTTTTTTATCTCTAACAATTTTCCACTTTGGGACAGAAAAAAGTTTATTCACCCCTATAGATAGGTCCTATAGAGGTTTCTAAAACCATTTTCTTTTAAAGTTTTACGTTTGAAAGATAACCGCTTCCAACGTGGTTTGATAGATAGACGCTTCCGACCTCTCTAACTTCTAAACTAAGCGAGTGTAAATCGTAACTGAAATAGATCTTAACAAACAAACGACGATGACAGACTAGCTAAATTTGGTGTGCTCCCATTAAGTGCTCGCCGAGAGCGATATGACTTACTTTGTACATTTAGCCAAAGGCAAACCAATATTCCTGACATTAACGTAGCTTATAATGACATCAATATATCTGCAATGGACAGCACGAGATTTTTAGGATTAATTATTGACCGAAAACTTGACTGGAAAGCTCATACAGAGAAGCTTATTAAAACAATCAGCTCGTCCTCCTACGCTTTGTTTAGGCTTAGGCAGATGATTAACTTGAATGCTCTACTCACAGCTTACCATGGTCTGGTAGCGTCTAATCTTAGATACGGTGTTATCTTTTGGGGAAACTCAACCAATAACATAAAAGTTTTTAAAAAACAAAAACAATGCATTAGGACTATGTTTAATTTACAAAGAACGGACAGTTGCAAACCCTATTTTAAAAAAATTGAAATTCTCACACTTCTGTCTATGTATATACTGGAGGTTTCTTTATTTACCAAATACAATCCACACCTATTTCAGCGGTTAGCGGATATTGTTACCCGTAACCGGCGGGATAACAATCGTCTGAGCACGCCTTTTTGCAGAACAGCTCTTATGAGAAACAGTATATTCAGCATGGCGCCTAACATTTTTAACAAATTACCCTCATCTTTAAAAAAACTAGAAAACACATTATTTAAAAAAATATTAACTGATAAATGCTATTATACTATTTCCGAATTTCTGAATGATCAAACTATAAAATTAATTAAATAAATGAAGAAACCTCATAGAATAATTAAAATTTAGTGTATTACTGAATGAAATAAGTTGACATCGTTGATAATTATTGTAAAATTTTACATAAATCTTAATGAAAATCCATATTGTTGACATTGTATGAACTTATAATAATTCTAAAATCTGACATTAATCTTTATGAAATTCCTTATTGTTGACATTGTATGAACTTATAATAATTTTAAAATTTGACATTAATCTTTATAAAAATCCATATTGTTGACATTGTATGAACTTATAATCTAGAATGCCTAACAAAATGACAAATTTGCACGTCTTACCCAGACAAAACATGCTGAACTTTAATGTATTTATTAACACCACAATATGTATGTGTATGTACATATTTTTACCATGTTTTATGCAAATAAATTGAATTGAATTGAATTGAATTTGTCTGCACAAGATATTGCATTCTTCTATTGATGCCCCAGATCTGTTGTTCACAGTAAACATCAACACAGCTTATAGAACACGCTGCCCTAGCACCTTAGCAATGCAAGTCTTTAAAAATAATACCCCATATTATGATCCTGTGGTCAGAATGTGTAGAGCCTTAAACGAGTTAAAAAAAACTAACAATGATGTGGACGTGTTTGGCAGGTTTTCTCTGTACAAAAAAAGCATCTCAGATATCATAAAAGCCAAGTATTCTCAATCACCCTCGAATACTGAATAACTGTTGATTTGTTAAATTATTCTCTTCTTATTGTTTTGTTTCTAATATTATTTCGTTTTGTCTTCTAATCTTTAAATTTCACACTACGCTGCGAATTGTAAAATCATGTTATGTACACTGTTGTTGGACTACAGTTTCGTCTGTAATTTGGATCTTTTAGTTATAAGCAAGTTAAGACTGTATTCTGTTTGTGTACTTAATAAATAAATAAACACTTTCTACGAAAATTGGTTTGGACGGGATCGAAAATCGAAATCGAAAACATAACTTTGTTCTTCATACAAACACTATGAAAAAAAAGGTATATTTGCTGGCAACAAAATACTGTGGTATTTTAGCTAAGTGGAAGTAAGTGGATTTCATAATTCGGTTAAAATTGGCACGGAACCATCAATGCGCGATTCCGACTCGCACTTGGCCGGTTTT
Source organism: Pyrausta purpuralis (assembly GCA_963924145.1). Taxonomy (NCBI): domain Eukaryota; kingdom Metazoa; phylum Arthropoda; class Insecta; order Lepidoptera; family Crambidae; genus Pyrausta; species Pyrausta purpuralis. The sequence goes on from OZ001656.1 coordinate 25,235,527, forward strand.
TTATACAATATGTTTTAAGTTTGCTCCCTCCCCTCCCGTCGCAGCGTCATGTTTAATATCCTAAAGCCTTTCTCGATAAATAAGCTATCTAACACAGAAATATTTTTTCAAATCGGTTCAGCAGTTCCTGAGATAAGCGCGTTCAAACCAACAAACTCTTCAGCTTTATAATATAAATTAGCGCAAGCGCACGTTGTACTTAAGTTGCGAACATTATTTTGGTGCGGAGTTATGTTAAAACTGTGATAGCTCCTAATATATTTATTGGAATCAAATGATATAAAGGGCAACTTTGTTCTAAATGAAATGCTCGTGATAACGAATCTATTTATTTTGATAAACATAAATACCTGTGTGTATAATACACCTCTAAAAATGATGCATTATTTTTTTACAAATTTATTAACATAAAAAAGGTTGTAGTAAGTCAACCATAAAAGATAGACTTATGCTGTCGCGGACTTTATTATAGAACTCTTAATGTTGAACAATCTTGTCATACATGATTTTTGTGTAACTTTAGCGGTTTCCGCAGCGTACGCAGCGGAAGCTCTCAAAAGGAATATCTTTCTCCCGTTTTCGCAACATTTTTCATTTCTGCTGTGGTCTTGTGAGTCGTATCTTTATGTTATATAGCTTAAAGCCTTCCTCAATAAATGGACTATCTAACATAAAAATAATTTTTCAAATCGGGCCAGTAGTTTCTGAGATTAGCGCGTTCAAACAAACAAACAAACAAACAAACTCTTCAGTTTTATAATATTAGTATAGATTTGCAAGGTTTTGCCGTGACTCTCAAATCTTTTAAACTCATCTCAAAGCCTTCGCAATATCAAAAAGGCAAAGTGGTTTATACCGTGTTGTTTTATCAGTTCTCGGAATAAGATGATACTGGGTCGCCTTCGTCTATTTCATGATATTTACGTTAAATATTTGCATTTCTCGAGCACTACTTAAATATGAAAAGGTTTTAGAACAAAAGCTTCTAGGAGGCGGATGCAGGAGTTTCCATGAAGGATGAGCAATTGGTTTCATTACTGACACGTCACCACTAAAAAAAACCAAGGTGTTTTGTATGAAACAAGTGTGAGTGAAGTGGTAAAAACTAGACACAAAAAACCGGCCAAGTGCGAGTCGGACTCGCGTACTGAGGGTTCCGTGCCAACTTTAACTAAATTCGGGGTCTATTTACTTCAACTTAGCCAAAATACCACATAAATGTGTTGACAGCAAAAAAAACTTTGTTTTTATAGTATTTGTATAAAGGACAAAGCTTGCCTTGAAAGTATTTGCAAACATCTACAGTGTGTATTTATTTAAAAAAAAATTAATAGCGTAGTTCAAAAGTTAGAGGGGCTGGGTCACCCAATTTACCACTTTGGTTGGAAGCGTTGGAATCTTACAAACGTTTGACTTTGAGATAGTAAAATAGTTATAGAAGCCTCGATGTCATTTTAAAAGACCTATCCATAGACACTCTACACTCATAGGTTTGAGCAAATGTTTTTTTTTTGTATGCGAATCATAAAGCTGTTAACAGGATACACCTACTCACCAAGTTTCATCTGTGTTATGCTAATAGTTTCAGAATAAAGTAGCTGTGACTTACGGACGGACAGTCAGACAGATTTGACTTCCATTTTTAGGGTTCCGTAGCCGAATGGCATAAAAACGGAACCCTTATAGTTTCGTCAAGTCTGTCTGTCTGTCTGTCTGTCTGTCTGTCCGTCCGTATGTCACAGCCATTTTATTCTGTAACTATAAGCATTACACTGTTGAAATTTGGTAAGAAGATGTATCTTGTTAACCGCTTACCGATTTTCATACAAAAAATAAAAAATAATGACATTTTTTGGGGGGGCTCCCATACATGAAACTAAAACAAAAAAAATTTATTTAGTCTAACCTATGCGTGTGGGGTCTATCTATGGATAGGTCTTTTAAAATGACATTAAGGTTCCTAAAACCATTTTCTTTTAAAGTCTAACGTTTTATAGCTAGACGCTTCCAAAGTGGTAAAATGGGCGTCCCCACCATCTAACTTCTAAACCCAGCAAGTGTGAATTTTGAAAAAAAAATATGTAATGTAGATCTTAACAAATACTTTCAACGAAAATTGGTTTGAATGAGATCGAACGAGCAGTTTTAGAGATTTAGCACATTTTCAACAACCGCAAACATAACTTTGTACTTCATACAAATACTATGAAAAACAAAGTTATATTTGCAGTCGACAAAATATTGTGGTATTTCACTTAGTAGAAGTAAGTGGATTCCTTAATTCAGTTAAAGTTGGCACGGAACCCTCAGTGCGCGAGTCCGACTCGCACTTGGCCGGTGTTTTGCCATCCGGCTACGTAACCCTAAAAAGTACACGTCGTTTCAGGGGTTTGGTTAATTTCAAGTAAACTAATGTATCTGAAAATAAATACACTCACAAGCCATAAGACCCACTGCGACTTATACCGGCGATGCAGTCGCAAATTGTCAACCTTTACACACGTGCGCTACTTTTAGCATTGATATAAAGTCGCGATTCTATCGCGCGTTAGCATCGATCGATCGATCGTTTTCAAAACGCGCGTCTGTTTGATGCTAAAACACGCAGTGTGTAAGGAGTCTAAGAGTATTTAGGTTTGTGTAGCCGATGGCTCCGTCCACACTTCAGTCACCGTAGTGTGGCCACAAGGGAGCTTTTCGTACGTTTAATATTTGAATCTAATCTGTCGGTCCCGAGCTATGCTGGGGCCTACAGGCCTAGTGTGACCGCGAAAGGCTTGCGCGCAACATTAAACACTACCTAAAGGCGCGCGTTGTCCATGATGGAGTGAATTCTAAAGTAGCTAAAGGTATTTAGGGATAAAGTACGGGAATGGGCCGGCATGCGGCGATCTATCACGGCCTCGGACAGACCACTTAGCTAGTGTCCACGGACTGACACTCACAACTGACCTGCCAAATAGTCCGAGACGAATTCTTGGCCTCATATTTCTGAAACTGTTTCTGTGTGGCACGTTTTGTTAGTAACTTAATAATAATAAACGTTTATTTCAGACCAATCAAGGATCCATATTTACAGATAGTTGTTAGTAACATATAACTTAAAATTATTGTTAGTACTACCTATTTACTACTACTAAAAACAACCACATACAAAATAAAACTAAAGTGCTCAGTCAAAAAACCTTAATACCTGCAGTATTTTTTTTTAAAAGTTTGTACCTACACGTTATTGAGACACAATTTTTTCGCTAAACGGTCGATTTTGATTTATCTTGAAACCGAAATACTTACTCGTGTGATGTATTAAGGAGAGGAACTAAAATGAGACTGGAAAAGGAATAGAATGTCGAATTCAAATGTTTGATATTAAAAGTTCAATTATTACAAGAAACATACAAATATATTATACACAAAAAAAACAAGAAAATAAATAAAAAACCATTGCTAATGTTAATATTATACAGCATCTTACCATGTTCAGTAATATGACGATTTCTTAAAGCTACACTCAGACTGGAACATAAAACCAGCTTCAAGGCACAATGTTATTATAGTCATGCTAATCGCCTTTGAAAAATTTAATCGGGTATAATTGTTGGTCAAACATTTATTGAAGGTTTGGCAAATATACTACCAGTGAACCAGCAAAGCATGCAAAATGAAAGCTTGTTAACGAAAAAATTTAAAAATTATTCAAGGAATTTGAGGGCGAATGCGATTTTAAGATTCTTAGTAAATTCTTTAAGGTTTTTTTTATAAATTATTTTTTATTTTATGATTTTAGTTATTTAACCATATCTCAAAAACTACTAGACCGATTTTGATGTAACTTACACTGTGCCCTTAGTAATATATAATTAATGAAACTAAAAAAGAATAAGCTCTCTATGACTTCTTGTTTTCGAGAAATCCGTGAACAAACATACATTTCAAGAATTTTTACACACTTGTGTGGAAGCTTTTATAGATCAACATACCCAAATACTATCAAATTCCAACAATATCACATACATACACATCCAATTGATTACCTCTTTTTTTTTAAGTCGGTAAAAATAGGCAACGTCAATACGGGTGGATAGGTAACGGATGGCAGCCCGGCCTGCCCGCTCCATCTAGGGCGACGCGAGATGCATCATGTGGCATTACTGCTGAGAAATTGCTGAAGCTCCGACTTCGACGGGTCACAGCGTCGATACGCACGTCATTCTGACATGCGTACCTACCTTTGTATATCTACTGATAAATTACTCCCTATCCAGCCGCTACGAGGTCCCGGGTTCAATTCCCGGTCGCGTCAATGTAGAAATCATAACTTTCTATATTGTCTCGGGTCTGGGTGTTGTGATACCACCGTTGCTTTGAATTACCATTACACAACTGCTATAGCTACTCAATTTGGGTTAAAAGCTGTGTACGTAATTGGATGTCCAATATTATTTATTTTATTTTATTCTTTAAAAATATATAATATTACAGGTTTTATCATACAGTCCTGATAAATTCTGCCTATCGGCCTTATGGCCTCTGACTAGGCTTATCGACTAATATTAAATGGTTGGAATGGTCAGTGGTCACCAATCTAAACACGGCCGCGCCGCCAAGTTGCTATCAAAGTGAGCAGTCTCGGTTTGCTTCAAATCGAGGCTGTTCGGCCTGACGCTGCTCTAATGGATAGGAACCTTAATAATATGCAGAGACGCACGTGCTGCGAGGCATCCTGTATAATAGCTGTAAAAAAAACGAGCTGCACCGCTGTCCACGCAACATCGATAACGCATTGGCTACGCTAGTGTTTCCTCGCTATAAAAAGGGATTTTGTCCGTTTCCATTTTCCTAAAATTTGGACCATGTTTTACATGTATTTGTCGATAAACACTTCTAGTTTGCAAAACTATGTTGGTACAAAAACGTTAGTTCTTTAGCACAGTAAAGCATACAAGTAAATAAACAGAAAGAAAATACTTCTTTGAGGTTCTTTGAACTAGCTTGTTTAGCCAGTAAAAAGGCTACGTTATACCGTTAAAAGTATTTAGCTCTGCGCTGAAAGTAGTTCCTCGCGAAGGCATAAAGGTACGAACTGTAAAAGACATTTGGCAAGAAATATAACGCCGGCTCCTTTTTAAAAACACCGTGAACTGTACTTAGTAGAGACAAGTTTAACTTTCAGACTTTGGAGCTTGTTTGAAGCGGTAACAGATCACCGCGTCGATTGTGCAAATTCTTTTGCTGTATTTTTCTTTTTACTTTAGCGATTACTTTATGTTTGTTTGCGTCAAAGCTTCGAAATCGTTTACTTATTTATGTACGGTGTTTGGAATACCATCGTTTGTATAAAAAATTGACGTAATGCGATGTGGAATTGCTACAAACATCTCTGCTACACAAGGTACTAGAAAACATAAAAAACAAATACAAATACATACTCAGACTGAGTAGTTGACATTATGAAGCATTTAAAGCTTACCAATTACAAAAGTAGCGTTACAAAGTGTAAAAACATACTAAATAGCGATAGCGAAGCGTCATCAATTTGCAAGTTGAATTTGTTCTGTAAAGAATAACAAGTTGGCCCACTGTTGCATAAACAGACGGGTAGATGGCGCTAAACGTCACGCATAATGACGAATCCGTAAGAGACAATTTCGCAGGGTCCGACAGACAGCATGGTAGCTCAATTGGTAGAGCGTTTGGCCCGGTTAGCCAGAAAGTGCTGGTTCAAGTCCCGCCCGTGCGCAAATTTTTGGTTTCTTAATTCATCTTTATGGCTACTACTTCATAATTCATAAACTGAATAAATTATTTTGCAAATAAGTTGTCATGGCTGTAGCATTGCATTTTCAGGGCGCTAGTGTTTTCCGGATTAATTCAACTTCTGTTGAGCGGCTGAAAGCGTAATTCCTGGCGCGTTCCACTACTCACTGACGGTTCATCGCGTCAAACAATTAGACCGCAGTCATGTGCCCGCGCTCAGCTGATCAATAAATGCACGCGAGATTACCTGGCTTTCGTACATCGAATTAGTTTAACCGTCGTGCTATTGATGGTTTGAATTTAAATTACGTTTTGGCAGTTAGTGAACTGTGGTGAAGAATAAATTAGCAAATAATAGAGCAGTGAATGCAATGATACTCATACTTGTTCGCCATTTATTAAAAAAAAAATAAGTGGCAGCTAGCGTGGACAATGAGAGTTTGAGTGGAACATAAAATAAATCGATTTATACTTTAACTAGCTGTCTCCCGCGGCGTCGCCCGTGTAAAGTTCGAATTAGTAAGTAAGACGCCAGTAACTATAGCGGTTAGTGCAAGCTCGCTTTGTACTTAAGCTGCGAGCATTATTTTGGTGGAGAGTTATCTTAAACTTGTGATAGCTTCTTAGATATTAATTTAAATCAAATGATGTACAGCGCAATTATATTCAAAATAAAATGCTCATGATGATGAATATGTATAATTTAAAAATTATAAATACCCGTGTTTATTAAAACACATTTGAAAATAGAAAATATTTTTTTTATCAAATTTATAAACATAAAAAAGTTTCTAGTGAGTAAACCATATCAGATAGACATATGCTGTCGCGGACTTTATTGTAGAAAATTTGTATGACGGGATTTTTACTTTTAAAGCGAAAAAATCCCGTCATACAATTTTTTATGTATCATAATCGTTTTTTGCTTCGTACGCAACGGAAGCTCGCAAAAGGAATATTTCTTTCCGTTTATACAACATTTTACATTGTTGCTCTGCTCTTATAAGTCCTTTCGTAATGTTTATACCCTATTCACAAGAGAAAGTCCATAAATGTAAACAAACCATTGACTAACCTATTAACCTTATTATCAGAAAATTCTCGACACATACACAAGCAAATTTCTTCACAGAGCTCACAAACACCTTTACTAATTGGTGCCGTAACAATATAAATATGATTATTACATTCAAACACACTTATTTAAAGAAAAAACGTGATTCATAGGAAAAATACCACCATTTTGACAAAGACAAGAAGATGACGAAAAACTTCATATTTTTTAATTTAGTGTTGGGACACCAATTTCGTTCAATTGATCGATTCAATTGGTTATTCGAAACTCGCATGTATAGTAATATTAGGGTCATATTACTAAACGTGCGAGTTTCTAGAAAGGAATGAAATCAACATTTTGTTGTTTTACTGTTCATGAAATGGTTTGTTGTTAATCATTGTAAGTAAATTGTTGTATACAAAATAATATTATTATAATTGGATGTACAACTCGTAACGTTGTGTGCGCAAAACCTGAAAATTGTATGAATAAGATTTAGTTGACGACTTAAAAGTCTTGGAAAATTGCACAGCACCCCTAGCGGTCACTTACAGAACTAAAATTTTCGATACAAAAAGTTACATCGTCGCTAGCGAGTAACTTTTTGTCGAGACCTACTTTTACTTTTTTACTTTCGACTTTTTTTATATATAGCCTAAGTTTCCCTTGATAAATAAGCTATCCAAGCAAGTGTATCCAAGCGTTCAAATAAACAAACTCCTCAGCTTTATAATACTAAGTATGTATATTTGATGCTTGCTTCTAGGAATATTATCACCCGTACTGTAGCAGCAGGCGTAGGTAGATAATGTTATTTTCACTCTAATGACTGTCTCGTCTTCAGCTGTTGAGCAGAGCTTGCATTTTCTTCTTCTTAGTCGTCTCTTCATTTCTGAAGGTCGTGCCCGTCCTGATAAACCTTGGTGTATGCTCTTACGAGGTGTTTCCACGCCACTCTATCTTCAGCTTGTCTAAGAGCGGCAGTCATCGGGAGCCCCGTGATTTCTTTTATAGAGTCCGACCAGCGGCTCGGTGATCGGCCTCGAAGTCTTTTGCCTTTTGTCTGTCTTTTTGAGAGCTTGCATAGAGCTACATTTATGTATGCCAACAAATATGTTGCATTTATCAAGTTAGGACTGTAGTCTGTTTGTGTGCTTAATAAATAAAATAATAATAATCATAACAAGTAGCCATAGTGATGATGAAAATAAAAGTGCGCTATTCTTACAGAGGTGATTCGATACCGATTCTAAAGCTCCGTAAATTTTTGACGTTTAAAGCGGTAAAAATGTGATATTAAGGACTAAAACTTATATAAATGTGATCCTTATAAAAAACTGTGACGATACAGTGAACATGGAGCAGCGGCTACTGATCAAACCGTACGCTTAGAAGTATTGGTTCGAACCTTGACTTTTGTGAATTGTATGTAACTTTTTTATTTTTTTTTATTTTTTTTTAGTTATTATTATTATTATTATTTTGATCTTATGCTTTAGAATGTTTTTAACACTCACAGTGTCATATTTTACATTCATAAAGATGAAATAAGAAACATGAATTTTTGGTTTCTTATTTCATCTTTATGAATGTAAAATATGACACTGTGAGTGTTAAAAACATTCTAAAGCATTAGATAGCGAAGCGACATCATTCCAAGTTGAATTTATTCTGTAAAGAATAACTGCTTGGGCCATCTGTTTCATAAACAGACGGCTAGATGGCGCTAAGCGTCACGCAATTGACGTTTTCATAAGATACCACAAATTTCGCAGGGTCGGACTAACAGCACGGTAGCTCAATTGGTAAGAGCGCTTGGCCCGGTTTGCCAAAAGGTTGCTGGTTCAAGTCCCGCCCGTGCGCAAATTTTTGGTTTCTTATTTCATCTTTATGAATATTTTGATCTTTTTTACATTCTAAATCTTGATAAAAAAACAAAAACAATGGCTGGAAAATGCGGGAAATGTAATAAACAACTACCCAAGAAACAATTTTTGACATGCTCAATATGTAATACGAGCTATGATATAGATTGCGCTGGAGCAGAAAAACGATTTTTTATTATGAACGACGAACATAAAAGGCGGTGGAAATGTCTTCTTTGTCCAAAACCTTCCTCGAGCACTGCAATTATGGTCTCGACTCCCATCATGGACAAAGTTACACTGAGAAAGAAACGGACCGTAAACATTACAACAGCTAATTCATTTGAATCGTTAGCTGAAACTTTATCGGATGAGGATGATGAGGACGACGTATATTTGAACACACAAGAGGAGAATTTAAATAGAAGCTGCCCGGAATTGTCACATATAAGAGCAGAAGATTTAGACGAAATGAAGGAAAAACTGTTGAGAATGCAAACGAAATTAGAGCTAGCTGAAAGAGAAATTGAAAAATTAGTAATAGAAAACTCGAATCTTTTGAAAGAACTAGCGGAAAAGGAAATGAAGATTAATAACTTAGATCAAGTCTGTAATTCAAACCGTAAACCTCGAAAGAAACGGAAATCAAATCAATCCAAGTCATTGACTTCATTTCCGATCAATGAAAGTCTTGAAGGATTGTATGTGGAATTACCGGGAAAACTTATCAAAGAATCATCAACCAGTAAAGGTGATGTATTTGTGAAAGAAAATTGTACTTTGCAATGCAAGAAAAGCATACATATTTCTGGAGACCAATATCTACGCGGATTTGCTGCAAAATTGCACGATTCCCGAAAGGGGAAATGGAATGACTCATACAACATTTCAAGTTTAATAAAGCCGCAAGCAAGGAGCAGTGATATTCTACCAAGTTTAAACCCATTGACAAGTAATATTAAAAGAGATGATATAGTCATTATATGTGTAGGTTCAAATGATAGAGACCCATATCTGCTTCACAGTAATTTGTGTAATGTGTTATGCAAATTTCACTATTGTAAATGTTTTGTAATAAGTGTAAAATCAACAAATATCTAAATACTAATAGATTGAATCATGAAATTGACATGCTCATGAAAAAATATAATAATTGTACATTTAGTGACATAAAGAATGATAACTATGGTCTAAGCTCTTACTTGCATAAGCTTGCTTTTAAATTAAACATAGAGATAGAATTCCCTAGATACAAAAAAGAGTTCATTGATGTTCTATTTGAAAATAAAAATAAAGATTGAGAAAGAAAAGAAAGAAAATGTGTAAATAAACATATAACAACAAAACAGAAACCAATTACGCATTACTATAAAAGAATCAATACATCAACAGTAAAAAATATTATTGATGCCACAAAAAAATCACAATATTTGCAACACACTATTCTACACTATTTCCAAAAAATTAAACGTTGCGATGAATATAAAGTTAATAAATCAATAGGACAAGCTAAATCAAACTTAGATGAATCACAAATTTTTTTATCACAAACAAAAGAGATTTTTTTTTAACATAATTCATCTAAATACACAAAGCATAAAATCAAAAATAGATCAACTAGAGATATTGTTGCATGAAAAACATATAGATGTTTGCTGCTTTAGTGAAACTTTTTTAAAATGCCATGAAATGGAAATTGTTCAAATTTAGGGATATAAAATCCCAGCATATTTCTGTCGAAAACGTAAAAAAAGAGGAGGTGTTGCAATATATATAAAAAATACAATTGTTTTTTTCGAAGTCAAGTGGATATCAGAGATGTCCACTGAATGTCATTTTGAATGCTGCGGTATCGTAATATCTGGATTTATCTACCTGATAATATGTGTATATAGGACTCCAAACAGTGATTTTGATATATTCTTAAGCAAAATGGAGTATCTTTTGCAAAAGGTAATAATAAGATCACGAAGTAGATACAAAAATGTTTTCGTCTTAGGTGATTTTAATGTAAATATTCTTGAAAAGACTAATAAAAGTGAATTGTTTTTGAATAAGTTTAGGACTTACAAACTGCATCCAACAATTAAAGATCCAACCAGAATTACTTCTCATTTTCAGACCTATATTGACAACATAATGACTAACATGAAAAAATATTATACAAATATTCTAGATGTTGGTATATCGGATCATACAGGCAAAATGATATCAATACCTTCATGCCTTAGTTTTAATGAGAAGTTTTGGTATATCTTATAGAGACAACCAAGCTCTTATTTGGAAATTTTTTTTGAAATATTTATCGCAAATACAATTTACAAATGTGTATGCTCAATGTAATCCTAATAATGCAAATAACATATTTATTAGTGAATTTTGTTTAATCTATAATTTGTGTGTACCGGTAAAGAAAATTAGAATGACATACAAAAGGTCTCCGAACTGAAAAACCAAAGGCATAATAATAGCAAGTAAAACCAAAAGAAAATTATACTTACAAAACAGATATACAAATAGCTATGCTGCCAAATTAAATTATAAAAGATATTGTAAAATAATGAAATCGGTAGTAAGGAAATCAAAAAAAATCGCAAATACAAAATATATAAGCGAAAGTACAAATAAGAGAAAAGCTACTTGGGAAATTATAAAACAAAATACTACTAAACTCAATTATATTAAAGAAACTATTGACTATATAAAAAAAAGATGACATTTTAATTAACCAACATAATGACATAGCTGAAACCATTAATAATTACTTTACAAATTTAAATATTCCCTTAGTGACTAAAAGTGACTTACAATATAAACCTATTACCTAATCAAACCAAAACAGTATTTTCATGTACCCGGTAAGTATTACAGAATCTAAAAAAGTTATAAAAGACCTGGATAATAAAAAAAACACAGGCTATGATGGAATTCCTATGGCCGTGATAAAGTCATGTATAGATTATATAGCTGAACCGTTAATATATATTATAAATCTGACTTTAGAGACCGGAATATTTCCTGACGACATAAAAAAAGGACTTATAAAACCATTACATAAAAAAGGTGCCAAAAACGATTTAGGAAATTACAGACCGATTACTTTGTTGTCAAATTTTTCCAAAATCTTTGAAAAGCTCATAGCGAATCGAATGACATCTTTTCTTGATAAATATGAAATATTAAACTCAAATCAATTTGGATTCCGGAAAGGGAAAAATACAACATTAGCAATATTAAAAATTCTTAAACAAGTCTGGACTGATCTAAATGACAAAAAAAGTTGCATCGGCCTTTTTTTGGACTTATCTAAAGCTTTTGACTGTGTGATACATAATGTACTTCTAAAGAAACTTAAACATGTAGGACTACGTGGTATTGCCCTAAAACTAATGGAATCATATTTGACAAATAGAATGCAGTCAACGATATTGGATACATATGACAAAAAAACGAAAACTGTAATAACAGTGCAATCCAATTACGATAAAGTATCCATTGGCGTACCACAGGGCAGTGTACTGGGGCCTTTATTATTTTTAATCTACATCAATGAACTTCCCCTGATTATAAATCATTCATGTGTCATGTTTGCTGATGATGCTACATTGTTTATGTCAAAAAAACGAGCATAAAATGAAGAACTTGTATGTGAAATTCATGGTACACTAAATATTGTAATTAACTGGTTAAAAGCTATAAATTTGACTGTTAATCTAGAGAAAACCAAGTTATTAGAATTTAGAAATTATAAAAATGATCCACTAGAATTATGTATTAAAATTGACAATAAATTTATAGAAAAAGTGCCTGACATAAAATTCTTAGGTTTAAATATAGGTACATATATGAACTGGAAGGCACATATCGAGATTATAAATAAAAAAATATTAACTGGTTGTTATGTCTTGTCAATTTTCCAAAACTCACTTATTGAGAATTGAAAGAGCCCAAAGAGCTGTTCTAAAAATTTCTGCATTCTTGCCTATATTGCATCCCACTACCGACGTCTATATCTTCTGGAAGGTGCTCACTGTTAGACAACTATTTATTGTATCTATAACGCTTCGTAAACACTCTTCAATACCACCATTCAGGACCGCTTTTGCCAGGAGGTTCTTTACATTTTCTAATTGTCTATCATCATAATAATACATCATTATCTACTATAACCTTTTGTTACCTCAAGCATTCATACTTAAGTACTTTTGAATAACCTACGGCTGTTCGAAGTAGTGGGAGGCTGGTGACCTGTAATACAGGTATTTTACCTAGCATAGGCACCAGTCTCACACATACACTGGCCCTTAGTATTAAGCTCCATGTTTATTCGATTGTCTTTCTATGTGTTGAGAAAATAAAGATTATGTTTATGTTTATGTTTAATTTTAAGCAGTGTTTCCTCAGAAAATGTAACAAAGAACGCATACTATGGGTACATATATCCTCTATTGACATATGGCGTAATATTCTGGGGCAACTCTGTCAATGTTCAATCGACATTCTTACTTCAAAAGAAATGCCTTCGCATGATGTACCACATTGACAAATATGAAACTTTAAGAAATGTATTTAAAGATTTTAATTTCTGACTTTGACGAGTATCTATATACTTGAAATATGTGTATTTGTAAAGAATAATAAGAATCATTTCTGTGAAAAAAGTAAAAATAAAAAGAATCTTAGATATCAACATACTTATAACATTTGTACTTTGAAATCTTCAAGTTATATTAATAACAAGAGTACCTTGATTACAGGAACTCGAGTGTTTAACCATTTGCCTAACTATATAAAAGCACTAGAAAACCCGCAATTCAAACAGAAATTGAAAGAATGGTTGATACAGAAATGTTTTCATAACCTAGATTAATATTTTAATAACTTTTGACATAATATTATTGCTTGACATCTTTTATTTTTTTATTTTAAATTTTATATTATACTATTGTACATCCGAAATGGATAACTGTTGGAACTTATAAATTATTGTTACCACCTTTTATACACAGTATTGACAATAAATTTATGATTATGATTATTATGATTATTATCATCTTTTTCCCAGTTTTCAGTTTATCCGGGGTTAAAATATTACAGCTCTAACCCTTTGACCCTGTACACACTGCGATTATTTGGCATCAATTTTATTTTCGTTTTTTTTTATCAGCATAGATGCACTCGCGCGTTTTGAAAACGCGCGACTGGATCGCGACTCACGTAATGAACAGATTTAGGGCGCCCGTTAGCATCGATGCAGTCGCCATAATTCAGAACATAATTTGTCAATTTCCAGCTTCTGCATCGCGACTGTATCGATGCTAACACATGTTATCATCGCGACTGCATCGCTGCTAAAAGTCGCAGTGTGTAAGGGGTCTTTGTAATAAGTAGGTTGTGTTTTTAGCGCAGATGTGAATGATACACCAACATCAGTGTATTGTATACTGCAACATATGATTTTAGGTAATATAGAAGAACTATCACACCTTTAGATGAAGTCATTAACTACCTCTAGAAAATTTCAAATTCTAAGTAAGTATAATTGATGTTAGGTTTTACAATGGCTTTAACAACTCCAAATATCGAGTTATCACGCAAAGTGTAATCACAATTTTGAACTAATCATGAAATCTGATAGGTAATCACGGAACTTATGTTTTGTAATCACGCAATTCAATATTCGTTGGGAGACACCAAATTGAAAATCCACGTGGGATCGTGTTTCAATTTACTCCTTTTGAAGTTAACTTCTATTTTTGTTTGCACGTGTTGGTTATGAAATTTATCGGTTCAATTAACTTCCGAATACTGAAATGTGTATTTTACTGAATTAAAAAGCAGATATGGATAAAAATAGATGTATTCATGTTCATCAAGGTAAATCAAAGCAATACGAGGGTTAATACTTCTTTGTGTTCCGTCCTCGCGAGATTAACAAAATTAAAGTAAGTAATATAAAGCAATATTGGACACCAATCACATACATTGCTCTGAATCCAAAGTAAGTAGCTAATGCACTTGTCTTATGTAAATCAGTTACAACGGTGGTACCACAACACCTAGACTATACACGAGACAATAAAGAAAATTTTGATTTCTACATTGACCCGACCGGGAATCGAACCCGGGACGTCGGAGCGGCGACGCCTTGAAACCAGCGTGCTTAGCCACTACACCACGGAGGTCGTCAAATTAGCGCGCCTTTACATTAGATTAGAGCGACAGCAGCGCGTCTCTTTAATGTGTAGGGCTTACTGCTGTCATTTTATGTATTCAATTGATAGCAGCGCGACTGCCACGCGACTGTGTGATGCTAAAGTCGCCCAAGTGTGAAAGCGCTCTAATAAATATTAATATCGTTACCATAAGTTAACGGTAGTCTCGCTAGCGACGACTTGATAAAAGTGTTTCGACAATTTTGGTTCTGCAAGTGACCGCAAGAGGCGCTTTGAATTTTTTCATAGAATTTCTTCGTCGTCGCTAGCGAGTAAAACCGCTGCAAACTCATGGTACAACTGATATAAAACCTTTTTTATGAACATAATCATCACATTGGCTACTGTACGAGAATATCTTAAAACACTACCCAGAATCTCATAGGACATCGATCTTAAAAGGGCAATGCTTCTATTTGATCATGAAGCTGGTCACAAACTTCTCCAAACGTATCAGGAACGCATATATTTGGTATTACACGCTAAATTACGAGTATTCTGTTTGCGGATCCTGTCGAGAGCACGTCTTCCCAAGTTCTTCCCTCTCAAGGGAAATCGCTCCGATTGTAAACTTTTTCGAATCTTTCCTTGTATCTTCGCGAAACCATAATTCTTCGGATTAAAACAAACACCAAGCCACACGGGAATTATGATTGTACGTAATATGGTTATTTATGTTATTTGATCGTGTTGGGAAATCTTTTGTTAAGACAGCCAAGAGCTAAGGGTATAATTAGATTCAGGAGCTCTATTTTTGAACCACTCGTGAACGATTTTCGTGAAATCTATACGAGTGTAGACGCGAGTGGTCACAAAATTGAGTTTCTTTTTTCATCTTTGCTGTGTATATTTCAACTTGATTATCATCGATAATAAGCGGACTTTTCTCAGTAAGCACTTTTCTCAAAGGAAATGCGAACCACCTTTTGAAAATAGTGATTAAGATAAAGTGTCCTTTGTAAAAAATAATAATAAAAGCAGTAGTTGCAGTCGGTTCATATTACTTAAGATACGGACAAGTTTGCATCATCATTATCAACCAAAAGACGTCCACTGCTGAGATTAGTTCTTCGTCACGGATTTCCGCAGCAACCGGTTGTGAGTAGACTGCATCCAGTGAGATCCTGTAATCTTTACAAGGTCGTCCGTCCATGTTGTCGGTGTCTGTGTATCACAAATAAATGATTCGATTTGACGTTCTACGCTGCGCCTTTGGTCGAAGGGTCTCCAATCTAGAACTTTCTGCCCCAACGGCGATTAGTTCTTCGCACGTGCCCTGCCCTTTGCCACTAGAGCTTACTGATTCGCAGGGCTATGTTATTTTAGTTATTCTACTTATCTCCATTCCATCTCGAAGAGTTGCACTAAGGATACTTGTTAAAGTTGTTTATAATAGTAGGCATATGTTCAGTTACCATAAAAATCAACAGATGGCGGTGTACCGCGTTAAATCGCGATGAAACTGAATTTTTCCCGATCGACTTATATTAAATGATTTGAACGAGGAAAAAACCATTCATACAGTTCACAAATGAATTCTATTACGTCTCCAAATAGCACCACAAGTAAGCGACTATAGAGCTTGTTCATGGTCCTTCGAGCCGGATGCCTTTCCATTTCTCGTTGTGTGATTTTAAGCTGCTTTATGAGGCTTCCAAAAACGTGTGCAAACTTCAAAAGTGTATGTATATTTGTATGTTTGTCCACAGGATTTCTCAAAAACGAGAAATCATAGAAAGATGATTCTCTTTTGGATCAATCAGGTATATGTCATCTTAGGATACGGTGAAAATTCAAAATCGGTCTAGACGTTCTTGAGATATGGCTTAACACTAAAAAACTTAAATTTAAAAATAAAAAAACATCTAATGAGGACAGCCTAGGTAGGTACGTATCATGTGCCGACTGCAAATCAATTTGTTTCTGCTTTAATGGACGACAAATGCCTTATTTGAAGCTTTTTTACTAAGTTGTTTGTTTGTAGGCCGTTTAATTTTATAGACCAATAACCGCGTTTTGTTCCGTTTGCGGCTTATTTCTGCCCGGCTAATTCTGCGGTTTCCTGAAAATATCAAACAAAACCAGATCCGACGGTTTGCGACCGCAACAGATTTGTTCTCTACCTGAAATTGATAGTAACTGTAAAATATTTAGGATACTATACATAATTGTGATGTTGTGCGACTGGAGATAATTTCATTGAAGTCTAATTAAAATTATTTAAAAAGTCAAGTTGGGTAAATACCAATACAAAAAATACCCAATTTACAGTAACATCTCGCTTCATTACTATTTGTAATTTCTTTTGTCATTGTTATGTCTGTGAACTTAACTTCTACTAAATTTTTTTGGACGAATTACATTAAGAGATAAAAACGCTTAAATTGCAAATTATATCATAACTACCCTCTTCACTTAAACCATCTATCTTTTTCTGCTCTTCTCTTCTATACATATAAACAAATGAATCCATATTTCCTTGGTCACAGCATCACGCGTGAACGACTGGATCGATCGGTAATTCTTTTTCTGTTGTATTTGTTATTGAAAGTTCATTAGAATCAGGAGAAAATTCTTCTTATAGATAAAAATATGAAAATTGAGCAGGTGGAGCGATTCTCATGTTTCTACTTTGTCAAAATCGTCAACGTCGGGGCGGGACGGAGCCGGGGGCGAAACAAAGTTTGTTGGGTCCGCTAGTCAACAAGAAAATCGAAATAATAGTCTGCTGATGGCTTCGCCAACTTTCTACGTATCAAATTGTAAGCCAGTTACGTGTCGGGACGTCAAAAACAACGTGATCCACGAAAGACAAACCCCCAGGCTTAAGCTGGAACGTGACCTGCGTACTGTGGACATTATAACCAGCTTAAGTCCCAACTCAAAGATCCATGCGGAATCGAAATTAGGCCCGGTATCGACGCATGCTATTAGATTTAAATCTAGAACCGTTTGATGAACATTAAAAAACTAGGATAGGCACAGAAAAAGTTGTAGGAAGTGTTTTAGTTGGTTGCAACTAAAATGTTGCCGCTGAAGTAGTTAAGAAAAGTTTGAAGCAAATAAACGTTTAGGCCCGATTTCTAACCGACTTTAAAAAAATAGGAGGTTATCAATTCGACTGTATGTTTTTTTTGTATCTATGTTAGCTCCTCTATCTTACCTCAGATCTCAGAAAAAAAATCAAAAAGTCAAGAAAAATTTTTTCGCCTTCTTGAAGGGTCTACCTTCTAATTGGTCCCATTGTTGCCAATTTGGGATCTGATGATGAGATTTTGGGAGGGAAACCCTCAATATTTGAAGGCACGTACAGTGTTGTTTTCCTAGAATCTTAATATTGACGTGCTGTTACGTCTGATAGTCAACATCTTGTGAGGCTGAGCTGATGGTGTGCTCCTGAACGCTTAGGAGTTCAGTATTTATGATGACAGAGCTTATAAAAGGAAGTTTGTAGCTTGTAGCTCCCGCCGCAAGCAGTCTACTGTTTTAACTAAGATACAACTTTGCAATTTGATTATTTGCTGCTCTATAGTACTCGTACTATAGAGCAGCAAATAAGTAAGTATAAGTTCTTTTTTCAACCTCAAAATTTGGTGTTTGAGTTCAACAACGCTGTGCAATCCTAGCAGTTCCTTATATCATACTTAGCCAAGAAACTTCAATGTTATTTATCAGTGTTAATTAGCTCCAAAGCAGTGATAAGCGAATGCAAGCCTGACTAGCGCCTGCATTTAAATTTACTTTGCATAATAAGCAAGCCTGAATCCGAGGCAAATGGCTGAACGAAACCTCTTGTTAAAATGCAGGAATTGGCGAAAGACTACTATAATGGAGATTTGGTATTTTATATGCAATAACAATTATGCGCTGCTGAGATTTTCTGTATAAAACGTTCGAAATGTAGTGCATTGGAAAATGAACAGAGAGATGAGAATGAATATCAAACACAATTCATGATGACCTTTATAATGTGATTATTATTAACCAATTGATGTTTTTACATATTTAGCTTACTGAAAAAATAAGAAGGGCGTACAGATAATTATATAAGTAGATAAATTTATGTCGCACTGTATAAAAACCTATGTCAATTGAATAACAATACAATTATTAGAATGTCATGGATTGATTTCTTAGGTACTGTTAAGAGTTGACTTATACAACAGCGTCAAAAGAAGTGATGTCCAAACAATATACCTATTTGTAGACGCCAAATACAAAATGCCATTAATTGACACGTGAAGTATCTTCTTTCGCGTTTATAGCAATTTCTGAACAGAAAAAGCCACGTACACATTTTTTTTGCCTGACCACCGGGTTACCATCGAAACTGGAACCTCTGGCGCAGCCGTCGCTTTAAAGTGCGACCCTCCAACCGCTGCGCCACCGAGGCAGTTTAGGAAGACATTATCATTGGTTCATAGGCACATAATCTGTGGTAAAACGTGTACTCGCTTAAACGTACAGAAACATAGCACCGACCTATCGTTAAGATACGCAGTTTTAGTCATTGTACAAGTGAAATGATTCCCAGACTGTTTGCATAAACTGTAATAGCGGATTGCTGAAACTGGAGTACCGGTAGCGATTCTAGCAGTACTAGCAACCATTAGCAATGATTCATTGCGATAGCTTTGCTTTTACAATTACGTCGCGCTTAAATCATCATGAACCGGAGAGTGGGTTTTAACGGCTCCTGGGACGACTTTGCCCATTCTTAATTAAATCATGTGACGAAATCCCTTAATTTAAAAGGGATGGCTGGTTACATCAGTTCTCAGGGGTGTGGAACATTTAGTATTTGGTGCAGATAAATATTACAACAAAAAATCATTAATTGATTTCCAGAAACTTTTTTCTTAGCCGTAAACAATCTCCTGCATTCTTGCATGGTGTTTCAACTCGTGTAATTTATCTTAGTAATTACTGAGTTTAATTTGGAACTAACTATATAACAACTTTGAAGTACTATGTATTGTAGTTTGCTGAATAATAACACCATCGAATTAAATCAAATCTTACTTTTATTGCTGAGACGTATCCATTACAAAACCATAGTCTCTCACACAAGGTGACACGTGAATTGGCGGGATGTCAAATATGACATTGACAGCTACGTTTTTAAACATGAAACTCTACAAGTATGATGTAAGTAATTTAGGTTATAATAAGTCAAAAAGTTAGGAACGTGAACTAAAACTGGTGCTAACTAACACATTAACCTGTACTTAAGTAAGTACCTACTAACAGCTAACGACTGAATTACTTAGATATAGTACCAAGAAAACTTAACTGTGTCAATTCCGAGATAATTATCAGCTTAGTTGGCTAGAAGTCAAATTACTTGATTATATCCAAGAGAAATTTAACATGTACGAAACTAGGTTATTGATTAGGTAATACGTTCTGATAAACTAGAAAAAGGGCAAAACCCTGATGATCATGATGATGAAATGAGTAGTCCTGAAATCTGGTAAAACCTACATACATTAAAACGAAATAATAACTTTAGTAAATTCTTACATTTTCAGTATTTAAGACCTAGTACACGCACAATCTTATTTTTAAACGACTTTAAAAAGGAGATTCTTAGTTTTACCTGTATGCTTGTATTAATGTATGTTTGTCCGCGAATATCTCACGTTTGAATGCACCGATATTGATGCGATATCCAGTAAAGTGTTTGTTGCACTGAGAAAGAGGTTTGAGTAACTATTTTAGTTCAATCAGGTACATTTTAACTTAAACAAACAATAACTAAAAACGACGAAAAAGTGTCGACACAAAAAAAAATACCGCCTAAAGATGAAATTTGCGCACGGGCGGGACTTGAACCAGCAACCTTTTGGCTGACCGGGCCAAACGCTCTTACCAATTGAGCTACTGTGCTGTCAGTCCGACCTTGCGAAATTTGTGGTCTCTTATGGATGCGCCATTACGTGTCGCAAATAAGAAAATTCATCTTTATGAATATAAAATATGTCACTGTGAGTGTTAAAAACATTCTAAACCAAAATTTACCGCCTTAAATGATATATATTTTTTTATATTGGACACCAATCACATACATTTCTCTGATCTCAAAGTAACTAGCTTACGTACTTGTGCTATGATGGAAATCAGAAACAACGGTAGTACTACAACATCCAGACCAGAGACAATGTAGAAAGTTCTGATTTCTACATTGACCTGAACAGGAATCGAACCCGGGACCTTGGAGCGGCAACGCATTAAAACCCAGAGTGCTTAGCCACTACACCACGGAGGTCGTTAAAAGGACTAACATAACGCTAATAGAATAAAAAAAAACTCATTTAAAATAGGTCCATGATGTCAACTTTGACGGTCTACACTCATCATGCACCGACTTTAAATTAGTCTGTTTAACCTATTAACGTTATTTTAGTCCTTTCCGTGTTTTTAAAAAGGCGGTTTAATTTTCTGTATCCTAACCTAAAGCTGCCACTGTACAAAAAAACATTGTAGACAGTCACAGCTAAGTTACAGTAAGACCAATCATGCCTTAGTGAAACGGTAGAGAGTTGTAATAATAAAGAGTGTCCGATGGTTATTTTGAGGTTGCCTGCGAACAAAGCCGCGATTCGTTACTTCCACAGGACAAAAGTAAATGAGAATTGTCCTTAATTGGAATTGTAAATGAGTCTTGAGGCGCTTTCTCGACGGGCGGACGACACCGCCATCTCAGTCGAATAAACTGCGATGATTTCATTTAAATTAATTCTGTGCACTGAGAGACGAAACTACAAATTGAGACGCCGCGTCTTTTGGCGTTACTGGCTTCAATGGCGTTCACTACACCAGAAAAAGAAACACGCAATCGTTTTTACGAATATGAACTTAGTTTCGTCTGCAAGTTCGTAATAAAGAAATAAGTAAGTCTCATTACACCTAAAAGAAGTCAGAAACGAAATGCAATTTCCCACGAATGCTTTAATAAATTTAAGATTCATTTCAAGTGTTCTTTTACTCTTTGAAAAGTATTAACAAAAAACAAATTTATGTAAGAATCACATTTCGTTATTTAAAAAAATAAAGTATGACCAATCAGCTTTTGTTAGAGCTGCATTGAAAGGCAATATTTATCACAAATAATTGTTTATTAAATCGAAATTAGGAGTTCGATGCCAATAAAACGCAACGATGTGAGGGGATGGAAATCTATATGAATAATAGTAGTCCTCCTAGCCGATTTTGACTACGGTGTCCAGTCACAATGACTAACCGACTGCACGGGACATATTATAGTGAACAAGTGTGTTCGCAAACAAAGGTTCACTCTCTATTCCTTTCATAGCCCGATGGGACAGAAATCTGACACGACCGGAGAGAGATCAGGCGCAGGACCAACGTCTTTACGTGTTTTTCCGAGGCACGAGGGTGAAACACCGTCAATTTCCAAACTCCGGGCTACCCTAAGAATTTCTGAACAGTAAAACCCAGGAATATATTTTAAGCCCGACCCGGGGATCGAACCTCGGGAATAAATACTAATATTATAAAGTTGAAGAGTTTTTATTTTTGAACGCGCAAATCTCAGGAGCTACTGGACCGATTTGAAAAATTATGATTGTGTTGAATATCTTATTTATTGATGAAAGTTTTACGTTATAAAACATCACCCTGCAACGATACGGGAGGGTGCAAACTCAACACGCGCGAACGAAGTCGGCGGGGGACCGCTTGTGGGTTAAACGTAAAATAACAAACTCCCGTTTTTTGTTGTAAAAAACCGCTGCAGGCTTTTTTAGGCACTTTTATCCCGAAAAACACGTACTCCTTACATATGTAACCTTCTTCAGAAGGTATTAAGTACTGTACAAATTTTCGGCTTCGATACGCAGCACCTGGTGCGCTCACCTCCGTCACAGCTGACGTGGCTCAGATGCATTAGTCACAACTGTGTAAGACATGCGCTACAAAAAATCTCCCATGTGGGTTAAACTTCCGTGTTTGTATCTAACCTGTACTGTGTGTGTAAGGGCCTTGTTCACCATTAACAAATCATCTTTAACTAACGAATAGTTCTAATATAGGACGTCATCTCATAAAAAGTATTGGTCAGGGGACGTTAACGAGATTTCATTAAACAATGTTTATTGCCATTTAAAATCTTATCCTAGACCTACTCATCTGGAAATCCCGACTCAAACCGCGATGCAAGTGGTAGGTGGCGCCATCTATTGAATTTCCATTGAACTAACATTGAAAATAAACCACTTGCTTTAAAACTAGCGGTTGAAGTCTGAAGCAAAATGTTTGACATTTTGCGTCGACAGTTGCAATTTTCTGATTTTCGGTTCTCTTTATATCTAAATACTAAAAAATCTAAATCTTAATAAATCGAAGTATTTTTTTAAATTCATTTAAAAATTCAAGCAATAAATACATAAAAAATTCGACACTGTCTCAGAGATTTTCAAGCGAAATGTCAAAAATTTCTTTGTATATATTTGGATTTTGTTTGTGCGATTGTTTTTTTACCTGTAGATATTTTACTTGATTTTTTAGGTATAACGGTTAAGCTCGCAATCGAAATACTACACGGAAAAAAACCCAGATCTATACATTAATAAAGTATTTTTATTTATCAACGAGTCATTTTAAAATTTTATCTGATTGAAATGTATTTTTTTATAATGCAAGCTCTACAGCTAATTACGATGATGGAGTATAATGCTAAATAGAACTTAATCGCTACTTATAGTTAAAAGTTTTCTACGTGAACATATGACTTTCAATATTAAATTTTGATATTGAACTTTAGCCTACTTTAGCCCATCATTTTGACTTAATATTCTATCAAGCTTACTCCATTACTTAGGAATCCACAAGGTTATAGGTTCGTCAGGTTCATACATAATTTTCAATATAATTTGCCTTATCTCAGTCGACTTCTATCGAACATTGAAGGCTGTCTAGCGCAACGTAGGTCTCCTAAAGTAGAATCAACTAAGCAATACATGACATAGACACTTTATTCTCGCTTTTTTAGAGTTCCGTAGCCGAATAGCAAAATCAGAACCCTTATAGTTTCTATCAATCGTCAATTCTATCTGTCTGTCCATCCGTATGTCACAGCCCTTTATTCTGTAACTATAAGCATCACACTGTTGAAATTTGCGTGTGGGGTGTCTATTGATAAGCTATTTAAAATGACATAGAGGTTCCTAAAACTACAAAGACTTTCAACGAAAATTGGTTTGGACGGGGTCGAACTAGTAGTTGTTGAGACAGCACATTTTCTACAACCGCAAACATAACTTTGTTCTTCATAGTAACACTATGAAAAACAAAGTTATATTTGTTGACGACAAAATATTGTGCTATTTCCCCTAAATGGAAGTAAGTGGATTCCCTTATTCAGTTAAAGTTGGCACGGAACCCTCAGTGAGCGAGTCCTAGTCGCACTTGGCCGTTTTTTATTTGAAGAAAAAATTCAACGTAATACGAGCATACAGCCTTGACGCTCGGACTCGGCTCGCTTGAGAAAAGCGGGGAGGGCTATACTAGAAATTTGGCGAATTCCGATCGCACCAAAACGAATAGGAAGTGAAGCCTGAGCCCAAGAATTATTATCAAAATGTAAATTAAAGCTTTTTTCGAGACTATTTATATATTTACTAGCGGTCCCCCGCGACTTCGTCCGCGCGTTTTGAGTTTGCTCCCTCCCCTCCCGTCGCAGCGTCATGTTTTATATCCTAAAGTCTTTCTCGATAAATAAGCTATCCAACACAGAAATATTTTTTCAAATCGGTCCAGCAGTTCCTGAGATAAGCGCGTTCAAACAAACAAACTCTTCAGCTTTAAAATATATTAGCGCAAGCGCACGTTGTACTTAAGCTGCGAACATTATTTTGGTGCGGAGTTATGTTAAAACTGTGATAGCTACTAAGATATTTATTGAAATCAAATGATATAAAAGGCAACTTGGTTCTCAATGAAATGCTCGTGATGATGAATGTTTTTATTTTGATAAGAATAAATACCTGTGTGTATAATACACCTCTAAAAATAATGCATTATTTTTTTACAAATTTATTAACATAAAAAAGGTTGTAGTAAGTCAACCATAAAAGATAGACATATGCTGTCGCGGACTTTATTATAGAACTCTTAATGCTGAACAATTCTGTCATACATGATTTTTGTGTAACTTAAGCGGTTTCCGCAGCGTATGCAGCGGAAGCTCTCAAAAGGAATATCTTTCTCCCGTTTTCGCAACATTTTTCATTTCTGCTGTGGTCTTATGAGTCGTATCTTTATGTTGTATAGCCTAAAGCCTTCCTCGATAAATGGACTATCCAACGTCAAAATAATTTTTCAAATCGGGCCAGTAGTTTTTGAGATTAGCGCGTTCAAACAAACAAACAAACAAACAAACTCTTCAGCTTTATAATATAGTATAGAGTATAGATTATTTAAGACTGGTGTCAAATAGTTTTAAATATTTTTTGTTTCAGATAGGAACACGTAGGAAATATGTAAATTTAGGCACAAATAGACACGATTTGAGTAAAGTAAAAGCAATGTGTGAATTTAGGTGTTATAATCTGGGGGCTGAAAGGGTGAAATCATTCAATTTTTTATCAAGAAAAGGTTCGATGCTGGGAGAGGTGCACCCAAAAGGCAAAGCGATTCAGAATTAATAATTTTTATGTTAGGAGCAATGGAATTAAATTTATCAATGATATCCTGACGGGCACCAGACGAAACGTGATCATTAATAAAAGGTTCAGTTCTAAGCCTTATATTTTAAATCCTTCTATAACCAGGACAAGATCTTGGAAAAAAACATGTGCTTTGCCTCCAAAGGAGCCGTTATCCAGATACCAGACATTGAATTTAGAATTTAAGGATGAAATGACAGGATGGATGCCTAAACTAAAAAGGGCTGAACCAAGTTGACGTGTATGAAACAAGTATCTGTAAAGTGGTAAAAACTAGACACAAAAAAGTACGCGTCGACACAGGGTTTGGCTGATTTCAAGTCAACTATTTATCGGAACATTAATACGCGCACAAAGTATATGACCCTTTGCACACTGCGACTTTTAGCAGCGATGCAGTCCCGATGCAGTTACAAATTGTCAACCTTTTGCACACTTGCGCTGCTTTTAACATCGATACAATCGCGATGCTGTCGCGCATTAGCATCGATGCAGTCACGATGCAGAAGCTAGAATTGACAAATTATGTACTGTGTATTGACGACTGCATTGATACTAACGCGCGTTAGCATCGATGCACTTGCGATGCAGAAGCTGGAAATTGACAAATTATGTGCCGTGTATTGGTGACTGCATCAGTACTTACGCACGTGAGCATAGATGCAGTCGCGCTTGTGCATCGATACTAACGCACGACTGCAACGATGCCAAATTATATGTTCATTGGGCGATGCAGTCGCGCGTTTTCAAAACGCGCGTCCGTTCAAAGTTGCTGAAAGTCACTGCAGTGTGGCCACAAGGGAGCTTTTCATACATTTTATTTTATTGTTATATTACAAAATTGTGCAACATCATCGCTAGACTCCGGGACACCACTCAGAACAAGATGTTTCTTGCGTTGGCGCATCTCTGCTACATCAATAGTCTTGTTGACTTCAGCGATCTGTTGCTTCAGTAGAGTTAGAATGCTCCAGACGGTTGTTTTAAAGGACAGTATATCAGCACTAAGCTGCCCGATGTCCTTCACTGATGTGGACTCACCGGAGCGAAGTTGTGCCTCAAACTCATCCATTCTTGTGCCAAGACTGCGTTCTAGTGACTCAGCAATATCTTCAAGGCTGCGTTTGGGTGTATTTGCCATTATGAGATGAAGTGAAGTGACAACTTATAGATATCAGAGATGGTGTAGTGAGCAGTAACTGACAGGTGGGTTTTTTACTATATCTTCTGGAACATTGGAGTTACCTTTAACTGCACTTGATTATGACACTTTTATAAACAGTTACAAAGTAAATATGTTCAAAATTGTTGACTGATAAAGCAATAAATTAATTTTGAAAATGAGAGCACTTGTTGTATGTTTGTCTAACTACCGCCGAAAAATGTTTTTTTCGTTATACTTGGATTGATTTGATAATTACCTCTTAAGTGGATCACGTTGTTAAGCATGGGCAATACCCTGCGCCTGGTTTTTCCCATCATGACCTAATTTTCTTGTCATATAAGATTAAACCACCTAAAGTGCGTCCTAAAACCGTTATCTTACGCAATTTCTCCAATATTGACCTCGACTCGTTGCGGGGTGATGCTGCATCTACTGACTGGTCGGTGGTTCTTGCAGCAGCTACGGTTGATGAGAAAATCTCATTATTTAACAACCTGCTGCTTAAACTGTACGATGCTCATGCCCCATTGCGACCGGTTAGGCTGCGGCGTCCTCCTGCTCCTTGGCTCACTGATACTGTTCGCGTTGCAATGACAAAGCGTGATCGTGCATTCAGGATCTATAAGCGCTCTCGTACTGAGGAGCACTGGATTTCATTCAAGAGGGCAAGGAACAGGTGTAATCAGATGGTAAGGGCAGCCAAAAGACGTCATTTTCATCATAATCTCGTCCAAATTCCTTCTGCCAATATTTGGAAATTCCTCAATTCTCAGGGGATCGGTAAGTCTGCTTCTTCTCATGTTAATATTTCCCATTCTCTTGACGATCTTAATTCTCATTTTTCCTCCGTATCTAAACTCAGTGCAACTATCAAATCCTCCACCATATCTTCTATTCTTTCAAAAGATCCTCCATCCATTGATTCTTTTCACTTTTCTCCCATCACCGGTGACGAGGTACGCAAGACTATTCTTTCTATAAAATCTAAGGCGGTTGGGTGTGACGACGTAAGCAGAAGCATGCTTGTTCCGATCCTCGATCACTTGGTTCCCATTATCACACATATATTAAACTTTTCCCTAGATTCTGGAGAGTTTCCGTACGTGTGGCGTAAAGCTTTTGTTCGGCCATTACCCAAAACCACAAATCCCACCCTTCTCAGTCACTTCCGCCCCATCTCAATTCTTCCATTTCTTTCTAAAGTTTTAGAAGCCATCGTGTATAAACAGTTTTCGTATTTCGTATTTTCTAATAATCTTATCAGTGAGTACCAATCTGGCTTCCGACCGGCTCATAGCACTACCACAGCTCTTTTAAAAGTCACTGAAGATATTCGAGCTGGGCTAGAAGACTCCAAAATAACTGTGCTAGTACTCATTGATTTTTCCAACGCATTTAATGTCGTTGATCATGACATCCTCCTGGCTATCCTTTCCTACTTGCGTATGTCGACACAGGCACTGGAATGGTTCTCCTCTTATCTCCGCGATCGTAAACAGGCTATCCGATTGGATCAAAGTTTCTCCCTGTGGTGCGACCTTGTAGCAGGGGTGCCCCAGGGTGGCACACTCTCGCCTTTACTTTTTTCTCTTTTTATTAATTTCATTACTCATGATCTCCTTGACTGCTCTTATCATCTCTATGCTGACGACCTGCAGATTTACTCCCAGACTGATGCCGACAACTTCAGTTTGACGATTGAGGCCATTAACAATAATCTCCAGCGTATTTCTGATTGGTCCACTAGATATGGTATTTCAGTTAATCCTAACAAATGCCAAGCCTTACTTATTGGTAATCCATATCAATTGGGTAAAATCGGTCAACCTATTGCTGCGTTGCGTTATAACGACTGCATCATACCATATAGCAGTCATGTTAAAAATCTAGGTTTGGTGATAGATAGCTCACTCAGTTGGGCTAACCAGATTGCCGAGATTAGCAGAAAAGTAACTTACTCGCTTCGAACACTCTACCGATTTCGGAACTTTCTACCGATAAGTACCAAAATTCTGCTGGTCCAGGCACTGGTACTGCCTGTAATCAATTACGCCGATGTGTGCTGTACCAACTTGTCCCAAAACCATTTAAACAAGCTTGAGCGTCTCCTTAATAACTGCCTTCGATTTATTTTTGGCATGCGAAAGTATGACCATATTTCTCCATTCCGTTCTCAACTTAATTGGCTCACTATTCGTCAGCGCAGAAATCTTCGAGTCCTTTGTACTCTTTTCAGTATTCTCGATAACCAGAATTCTCCCGACTATCTCAAATGTAATTTCAAATTTATGAGAGACATAAGTTCTCGAACCCTCCGTCCTAACAATGCCCTCCAGCTATACACACCTCTTCACAAGACTGCTTATGTCTCTAACTCCTTCACCCTCAGTGCTATAAGACTCTGGAACTCCCTCCCTGATACCATCAAGACTTCATCGTCCAAGTATTCGTTCAAAAAGTCTATTCGTGAGCTTTTTCTCAGTGAGAATACTACGTGATGCTTGATAAGGTTTGTCCTTCTCTGTTTCCCCTTTATTAATCTCTGTTAGCCTATGTATGGATAATTGTATGTATTCAAGTATGTTTAAGTAGGTTTATTTATTATTATTTATGTAAGTATATTAGTAGTTTAAATTTAATTTGTTGCTTTTATGTGTAATTTTACGCCGCCTCAATCGTTTCTGTTTCACCCAATGGTTGACTGGTAGAGAATGCTTTAAGCATTAAGTCCGCCATTTGTACTTTAGTTTTGTCAGTGCAATAAAGAATTAAAAAAAAAAAAAACACAGCTCTAGTACAGTATGTATAAATAAACTTAAAAACTAAACTTACAGCCAATAACGAATCTTCATTTTAATTTACAAATTTTATACATCGACAATCATAAGCAAATAAATAAGTGGGTTCTCCTCACACTGTGTGACACACGTGTGTGTGTGCGTGTGTGTGTGCATGCGTGTGTGTGTGTGCGTGCGTGCGTGTGTATGTGTGTGTGTACGTTTATTATTTAGGTCTAATCTGTCGGTGCCGAGCTATGCTGGGGCCTACAGGCCTAGTGTGACCGCGAAAGGCTTGCGCGCAACATTAAACACTAAAGGCGCGCGTTGTCCATGATGGAATGAATTCTAAAGTAGCTAAAGGTATTTAGGGATAAAGTACGGGAATGGGCCGGCATGCGGCGATCTATCACGGCCCCGGACAGACCACTTAGCCAGTGTCCAAGGACGGACACTCACAACCGACCTGCCAAATAGTCCGCGACGAATTCTTGGCCTCATACTTCTGAAACTGTTTCTGTATGGCACATTTTGTTAGTAATCTAGTATCTGTAGTTAATATTTTTAATTGTAAAAGTGTGTACATGATTTTGAGACACCATTAGTTTTAAAACCAAAATACTCGTATGATGGATAAAGTAGATGAACTAATTAAAATGAGACTGGAAAAAGGGATAGAAGTTCAAATTTGAAGTTTGATATTAATAGTCCAAACATCGACATTATAAGAAGAAATATAAATACCATATAATACACAAAAAGTAAAATAAAAGAAATAAAACAAATATTGCTAAGTATTAATTTTATAAGTACAGCATCTTACCATGTTCAGTAATATGACGAGTTCTTTTAAAGCTACACTCTGACTAGAACATTGAACCAGCTCTAAGGCACAAGGTTATTATTGTTTGACGACCCGTCTGGTGTAGTGGTCGAGAAATCGCCTACTACGCAGCGGGTGCGGGTTCGATCCCCGCACAATACAAACATTTGTATTGTGAGGGGATCGAACGATGTGTGCATGAACATGTCTGTTTGTATTGGTCTGGGTGTTTTTCTATGTATATCATGTATGTATTTACAAAAAAAAAGTATTTAAGTATTATATCCGTTGTCTGGCACCCATAACACAAGCTTTAAGTAGCTTAATTTGGGACTAGCTGGCGATGTGTGGGAATGTCCAAAGGATATTTATTTATTATTATAGTCATGCTAATCGCCTTTGCAAAAAAGTTTAATCTGGTATAATTGGTGGTCAAACATTTATTGAAGATTTGGCAAATATACTACCAGAGAACCAGCAAAGCAGGCAAAATCAAAGCTTTATACAAAATAATAAAATAAAAATTAAATATGGAATTTGAGGGTGAATACGTTTTTAAGTTTCGTAGTAAAATCATCTCGCTATGACTTCTTGTTTTCAAGAAATCCGTGGACATACAAATATACAAACATAAATACACTTAAGAAATATCGTACAAGGCGTGTTTGGAAGCCTTTATAGATAAACATACTCAAATATTATCAAAATCCAACAATATCACATACATACACATCCAATTGATTACCTCTTTTTTTGAAGTCGGTAAAAATAGGCAAGCAACGTCAATACGGGTGGATAGGTAACGGATGGCAGCCCTGCCTGCCCGCTCCATCTAGGGCGACGCGAGATGCATCATGTGGCATTACTGCTGAGAAATTGCTGAAGCTCCGACTTCGACGGGTCACAGCGTCGATACGCACGTCATTCTGAAACGCGTACCTACCTTTGTATTAAATTACTCCCTATCCAGCCGCTACGAGGTCACGGGTTCAATTCCCGGTCGCGTCAATGTAGAAATCATAACATTCTACATTGTCCGGGTCTGAGTGTTTTGATACTACCGTTGTTTCGAATCTCCATTGCACAAATGCTATAGCTACTCAATTTGGGTTAAGAGCTGTGTACGTAATTGGATGTCCAATATTATTTATTTTATTATTATTAAAAATATATAATAATACAGTGTTTATCATACAGTCCTGATAAAATCTGCCTATCGGCCTTATGACCTCTGACTAGGCTTATCGACTAATATCAAATGGTTGGAATAGATGTAAAAAAACGAGCTGCACCGCTGTCCAACGTTAAAGCCACGCAGCATCGACGCACGTAACGCATCGTCAACGCTAGTATTGCCTCGCTACAAATAGGAAATATGTCCGTTTCTATTTCCCCAAACTTAGGACCATGTTTAACATGTATTTGTCGATAAACACATCTAGTTTGCAAAACTATGGTGATACAAAAACGTTAGTTCTTTAGCACAGTAAAGCATACAAGTAAATAAAACAGAAAGAAAATACTTCTTTGAGGTTCTTTGAACTAGCTTGTTTAGCCAGTAAAAAGGCTACGTTATACCGTTAAAAGTATTTAGCTCTGCGCTGAAAGTAGTTCCTCGCGAAGGCATAAAGGTACGTACTGTAAAAGACATTTGGCAAGAAATATAACCGGCTCCTTTTTAAAAACACCGTGAACTGTACTTAGTAGAGACAAGTTCAACTTTCAGACTTTGGAGCTTGTTTGAAGCGGTAACAGATCACCGCGTCGATTGTGCAAATTCTTTTGCTGTATTTTTCTTTTTACTTTAGCGATTACGTTATGTTTGTTTGCGTCAAAGCTTCGAAATCGTTTACTTATTTATGTACGGTTTTTGGAAAACCATCGTTTGTATAAAAAGTTGACGCAATGTGATGTGGAATTTTTACAAACATCTGTGCTACGGTACTAAAAAAATTAACTGCCTCGGTGGTGCAGCGATAGGAGGGTCACACTTTAAAGCGACGGCTGCGCCAGAGGTCCCGGGTTCGAACCCCGGGTCGGGCCTAAAAATATATACCTGAGTTTTTCTGTTCAGAAATTTTTAGGGTAGCCCGGAGTTTGGAAGTTGGCGGTGTTTCACCCCCGTGCCTCGGAAAAGCACTTAAAGCCGTTGGTCCTGCGCCTGATCTCTCTCCGGTCGTGTCAGCTCGCTGACCCATCGGGCTATGAGAGTGAAAGGAATAGAGAGTGCACCTGTGTTTGCGCACACACTTGTGCACTATTTTATGTCCCGCGCAGTTGGTTAGTCGTTGTGACTGGCCACCGTAGTCGAAATCTAGCTAATCTATACTATTACTAGAAAAGTTATTAAAATAGATACTCAGACTGAGGAGTTGATAATATGAAGCATTAAAGCTACTTCATAATTCATAAACTGAATAAATTATTTTGCAAATAAACGGTCATGGCTGTAGCATTGAATTTTAGGGCGCTAGTATTTTCCGGTGAGATAAATCGCGATTAATTCAACTTCTGTTGAGCGGCTGAAAGCGTAATTCCTGGCGCGTTCCACAACTCACTGACGGTTCATCGCGTCAAACAATTAGACCGCAGTCATGTGCCCGCGCTCAGCTGATCAATAAATGCACGCGAGATTACCTGGCTTTCGTACATCGAATTAGTTTAACCGACGTGCTATTGATGGTTTGAATTTAAATTACGTTTTGGCAGTTAGTGAACTGTGGTGAAGAATAAATTAGCAAATAATAGAGCAGTGAATGGCAGCGATCCTTAAACTTGTACTTAATTTATTAAAAAAAAACTTCAAGTTGCAGCTAGCGTGGACAATGAGTGTTTGAGTGGAATGTCTGTAAAAGGAGCACATAAAATAATTCAATTTATGTTATAACTAAGCTGTCCCTCGCGGCGTCGCGTGCGTAAAGTTAAGATTTCCTGTAAAATATTTCAACGCAAAACACATATTATCATTGTAGGTAAGAGGCCAGCAACCATAGCGGTTTGTGTAAGCTCGCTTTGTACTTAAGCTGCGAGCATTATTTTGGTGAAGAGTTATTAAAATTTTGATAGCTTCTAAGATATTAATTGAAATCAAATGATTTACAGCGCAATTATATGTAAAATAAAATGCTCATGATGATGATTATGTATAATTTAAAAATTATAAAAACCCGTGTGTTAAAACACATTTGAAAATAGAATATATTAATTACAGTTATAAACAAATAAAAAAGAAATAAATTTAGCAAGAGAAACATTCTCAGGATAATAAGTAACTAGCGAAACGCCAAAAGTAAAAAATATGCAGTTAACATATTACTTATTAAACCTTTTACGTATAAAGATCAAGCCACCCACACATAAGCGTAATACATACACCCACAACAACAACAATTTATTAAGTATATATCATAGAAATAATAATGGAGGTATATATATTTGATGCTGGCTTTTAGGAATATTATTACCAGTACTGTAGCAGCAGGCGTAGTGAATGTTATTTTCACTCTACTGACTGTCTCGTCTTCAGCTGTTGAGCAGAGCTTGCATAAAGCTACATTTATGCATGCCAACATATACGTTGCACTTAACAAGTAGCCATAGTAATGATGAAAATAAAAGTGCGGTATTCTATCATCTTTTTCCCAGTTTTCAGTTTTTCTGGGGTTAAAATACTACAGCTGTAACCCTTTGACCCTGTCCACACTGCGATTATTTGGCATCAATTTTATTTTCGTTTTTTTTTATCAGCATAGATGCACTCGCGCGTTTTGAAAAAACGCGACTGGATCGCGACTCACGTAATGAACAGATTTAAGGCGCCCGTTAGCATCGATGCAGTCGCCAAAATTCAGAACATAATTTGTCAATTTCCAGCTTCTGCGTCGCGACTGTATCGATGCTAACACATGTTATCATCGCGACTGCATCGCTGCTAAAAGTCGCAGTGTGTAAGGGGTCTTTGTAATAAGTAGGTTGTGTTTTTAGCGCAGATGTGAATGAAAAACCAACATCAGTGTATTATATACTGCAACATATGATTTTAGGTAATATGGAAGAACTATCACATCTTTAGATGAAGCCATTAACTACGTCTAGAAAATTTCAAATTAAGTAAGTATAATTTATGTTAGGTTTTACAATGGTTTTACTCAAAATATCAAGTTATCACGCAAAGTGTAATTTTGAACTAATCATTAAATCTGATAGGTAATCACGGAACTTACGTTTTGTAATCACGCAATTCAATATTCGTTGGGAGACACCAAATTGAAAATCCACGTGGGATCGTGTTTCAATTTACTCATTTTGAAGTTAACTTCTATTTTTGTTTGCACGTGCTGGTTATGTAATTTATCGGTTCAATTAACTTTCGAATACTGAAATGTGTATTTTACTGAATTAACAAACAGATATGGATAAAAATAGATGTATTCATATTCATCAAGGTATATCAAATCAATACGAGGGTTAATACTTCTTTGTGTTCCGTCCTCGCGATATTAACAAAATTAAAGTAAGTAATATAAAGCAATATTGGACACCAATCACATACATTGC
Organism: Pyrausta purpuralis; assembly: GCA_963924145.1. NCBI lineage: Eukaryota > Metazoa > Arthropoda > Insecta > Lepidoptera > Crambidae > Pyrausta > Pyrausta purpuralis. The sequence goes on from OZ001656.1 coordinate 25,270,431, forward strand.
TCTGATCCCAAAGTAAGTAGCTAATGCACTTGTCTTATGTAAATCACTTACAACGGTGGTACCACAACACTCAGACCCGAGACAATATAGAAAATTTTGATTTCTGTATTGATCCGACCGGGAATCGAACCCGGGACCTCGGAGCGGCGACGCCTTGAAACCAGCGTGCTTAGCCACTACACCACGGAGGTCGTCAAATTAGCGCGCCTTCACATTAGAGCGACAGCAGCGCGTCTCTTTAATTTGTAGGGCTTACTGCTGTCATTTTATGTATTCAATTGATAGCAGCGCGACTGCCACGCGACTGTCGCGATGCTAAAGTCGCCCAAGTGTGAAAGCGCTCTAATAAGTATTAATATCGTTACCATAAGTTAACGGCGGTCTCGCTAGCGACGCCTTGATAAAAGTGTTTCGACAATTTTAGTTCTGCAAGTGACCGCAAGAGGCGATGTGAATTTTTTCATAGACTTTTTTTTCGTCGTCGCTAGCGAGTAAAACCGCTGCAAACTCATGGTAACGGTACAACTGATATAAAACCTTTCTTATTTATTAAGGTAATCATCACATTTGTGGCTGCTGTACGAGAATACCTAAAAAAAAGTACCCCGAATCTCATAGGACATCGATCTTAAAAGGGCAATGCTTCTATTTGATCATGAAGCTGGTCACAAACTTCTCCAAACGTATCAGGAACGCATATATTTGGTATTACACGCTAAATTACGAGTATTCTGTTTGCGGATCCTGTCGAGAGCACGTCTTCCCAAGTTCTTCCCTCTCAAGGGAAATCGCTCCGATTGTAAACTTTTTCGAATCTTTCCTTGTATCTTCGCGAAACCATAATTCTTCGGATTAAAACAAACACCAACTCACACGGGAATTATGATTGTACGTAATATGGTTATTTATGTTATTTGATCGTGTTGGGAAATCTTTTGTTAAGACAGCCAAGAGCTAAGGGTATAATTAGATTCAGGAGCTCTATTTTTGAACCACTCGCGAACGATTTTCGTGTGATCTGGACGTGTGTAGACGCGAGTGGTCACAAAATTGAGTTTCATTTTTAGGGTTCCTTAGCCGAATGGCAAAAAACGGAACCCTTATAGTTTTGTCAAGTCTGTCTGTCTGTCCGTCCGTATGTCACAGTAATTTTATTCTGTAGCTATAAGCATTACACTGTTGAAATTTGGTAAGAAGATGTATCCTGATAACCGTTTACTGATTCTCATACAAAAAATAAAAAATAATGAGATTTAAGGGGGGCATACATGAAACTAAAACCGAAAAAAATTTTTTTTGTCAAACATATGCGTGTACATGTTTGTACGTGTCTATGGATAGGTCTTTTAAAATGACATGGAGATTTCTGAAACCGTTTTCTTTTAAAGTCTAACGTTTCATAGCTAGACGCTTCCAAAGTGGTAAAATGGGAGTCCTCCTCATCTAACTTCTTAACCAAGCAAGTGTAAATTTTGAAAAAATATAGAATGTAAATCTTAACAAATACTTTCAACGAAAATAGTTCGGATGGGATCGAATGACAAGTGTTTGAGATAGAGCACATTTTCAACAACCGCAAACATAACTTTGTACTTCATACAAACACTAAGAAAAACAAAGTTATATTTGCAGTCAATAAAATATTGTAGTATTTTTCTAAGTAGAAGTAAGTGGATTGCGTAATTAAGTTAAAGTTGGAACGGAACCCTCAGTGCGCGAGTCCGACACGCACTTGGCCGGTTTTTTTATCTCTGCTGTGTATATTTCAACTTAATTATCATCGATAATAAGCGGACTTTTCTCAGTAAGAACTTTTCTCAAAGAAAATGCAAACCCCCTATTGACAGGAGTGATTAAGATAAAGTGTCCTTTGTAAAAAAATAATAATAAAAGCAGTAGCTGCAGTCGGTTGCTACGTAACGGTTCATATTACTTAAGATACGGACAAGTTTGCATCATCACTATCAACCATAAGACGTCCACTGCTGAGATTAGGTCTTCGTCACGGATTTCCACAGCAACCGGTTGTGAGTGGACTGCATCCAGTGAGATTCTGCAATCTTTACAAGGTCGTCCGTCCATGTTGTCGGTGTCTGTGTATCACAAATAAATAATTCGATTTGACGTTCTACGCTGCGCCTTTGGTCGAAGGGTCTCCAATCTAGAACTTTCTGCCCCAACGGCGATTAGTTCTTCGCTTTGTGCCAGGCCTTTTGCCACTAGAGCTTACTAATTCGCAGGGCTATGTTATTTTAGTTATACTACCTAACTCCATTCCATCTCGAAGAGTTGCACCAAGGATACTTGTTAAAGTAGTTTATAATAGTAGGCATATGTTCAGTTACCATAAAAATCAACAGATGGCGGTGTACCGCGTTAAATCGCGATGAAACTGATTTTTTTCCGATCGACTTATATTAAATGTTTTGACAGAGGAAAAAACATTCATACAGCTCACAAACGAGTTATATTACGTCTCCAAGTAGCACCACAAGTAAGCGACTATAGAGCTTGTTCATGGTCCTTCGAGCCGGATGCCTTTCCATTTCTCTTTGTATGAATCTAAGCTTCTTTATGAGGCTTCCAAAAACGTGTGCAAAACTTCAAAAGTGTATGTATATTTGTATGTTTGTCCACGGATTTCTCAAAAACGAGAAAACATAGAAAGATGTTTCTCTTTTCGATCAATCAGGTATATTTCATCTTAGGATACGGTGAAAATTTAAAATCGGTCTAGACGTTCTTGAGATATGGGTAAACACTAAAAAACTTATATTTAAAAATAAAAAAAACATCTAATGAGGACAGCCTAGGTAGGTACGTATCATCATGTGCCGACTGCAAATCAATTTGTTTCTGCTTAATGGACGACAAATGCCTTATTTCAAGCTTTTTTTACTAAGTTGTTTGTTTGTAGGCCGTTTAATTTTATAGACCAATAACCGCGTTTTGTTCCGTTTGCGGCTTATTTCTGCCCGGCTAATTCTGCGGTTTCCTGAAAATATCAAACAAAACCAGATCCGACGGTTTGCGACCGCAACAGATTTGGACTTTACCTGAAATTGATAGTAACTGTAAAATATTAAGGATACTATACATAATTGTGATGTTGTGCGACTGGAGATAATTTCATTGAAGTCTAATTAAAATTATTTAAAAAGTCAAGTTGGGTAAATACCAATACAAAAAATACCTAATTTACAGTAACATCTCGCTTCATTACTATTTGTAATTTCTTTTGTCATTGTTATGTCTGTGAACTTAATTTCTACTATTTTTTTTTGGACGCAATTACATTAAGAGATAAAACCGCTTAAATTGCAAATTATATCATAACTACCCTCTTCACTTAAACCATCTCTATCTTTTTCTGCTCTTCTCTTCTGTACATATAAACAAATGAATCCATATTTTCCTTGGTCACAGCATCACGCGTGAACGACTCGATCGATCGGTAATTCTTTTTCTGTTGTATTTGTTATTGAAAGTTCATTAGAATCAGGAGAAAATTCTTCTCATAGATAAAAATATGAAAATTGAGCAGGTGGAGCGACTCTCATGTTTCTACTTTGTCAAAATCGTCAACGTCGGGGCGGGACGGAGCCGGGGGCGAAACAAAGTTTGTTGGGTCCGCTAGTCAACAAGAAAATCGAAATAATAGTCTGCTGATGGCTTCGCCAACTTTCTACGTATCAAATTGTAAGCCAGTTACGTGTCGGGACGTCAAAAACAACGTGATCCACGAAAGACAAACCCCCAGGCTTAAGCTGGAACGTGACCTGCGTACTGTGGACATTATAACCAGCTTAAGTCCCAACTCAAAGATCCATGCGGAATCGAAATTAGGCCCGGTATCGACGCATGCTATTAGATTTAAATCTAGAACCGTTTGATGAACATTAAAAACTAGGATAGGCAAAGAAAAAGTTGTAGGAAGTGTTTTAGTTGGTTGCAACTAAAATGTTGCCGCTGAAGTAGTTAAGAAAAGTTTGAAGCAAATAAACGTTTAGGCCCGATTTTTAACCGACTTTAAAAAAAGAGGAGGTTATCAATTCGACTGTATGTTTTTTTTGTATATAAGTTACCTCATATCTCAGAAAAAAAATCAAGAAAATTTTTTTCGCCTACTTGAAGGGTCTACCTTCTAATTGGTCCCATTGTTGCCAATTTGGGATCTGATGATGTGATTTTGGGAGGGAAACCCTCAATATTTGAAGGCACGTACAGTGTTGTTTTCCTAGAATCTTAATATTGACGTGTTGTTACGTCTGATAGTCAACATCTTGTGAGGCTGAGCTGATGGTGTGCTCCTGAACGCTTAGGAGTTCAGTATTTATGATGACAGAGCTTATACTCGTAAAAGGAAGTTTGTAGCTTGTAGCTCCCGCCGCAAGCAGTCTACTGTTTTAACTAAGATACAACTTTGCAATTTGATTATTTGCTCCTCTATAGTACGAGTACATAAGTATAAGTTCTTTTTTCAACCTCAAAATTTGGTGTTTGAGTTCAACAACGCTGTGCAATCCTAGCAGTTCCTTATGTCATACTTAGCCAAGAAACTTCAATGTTATTTATCAGTGTTAATTAGCTCCAAAGCAGTGATAAGCGAGCAAGCCCGACTAGCGCCTGCATTTAAATTTACTTTGCATAATAAGCAAGCCTGAATCCGAGGCAAATGGCTGAACGAAACCTCTTGTTAAAATGCAGAAATTGGCTAAAGACTACAATAATGGAGATTTGGTATTTTATATGCAATATACATTAAACAATTATGGGCTGCTGAGATTTTCTGTATAAAACGAAACGAACGAACGAACGGAATGTAGTGCTTTGGGAAATGAACAGAGAGATGAGAATGAATATCAAACACAATTCATGATGACCTTTATAATGTAATTATTATTAACCAATTGATGTTTTTACATATTCAGCTTACTGAAAAAATAAGAAGGGCGTACAGATAATTACATAAGTTGATAAATTTATTTCGCACTGTATAAAATACTTATGTAAATTGAATAACAATACAATTAATACAATGTCATGGATTGATTTCGTAGGTACTGTTAAGAGTTGACTTATACAACAGCGTCAAAGAAGTGATGTCCAAACAATATACCTATTTGTAGACGCCAAATACCTAATGCCATTAATTGACACGTGAAGTATCTTTTTTCGAATTTATAGCAATGATAGCAATTTCTGAACAGAAAAAGCCACGTACACATTTTTTTTGCCTGACCACCTGGTTAGCATCGAAACTGGAACCTCTGGCGCAGCCGTCGCTTTAAAGTGCGACCCTCCAACCGCTGCGCCACCGAGGCAGTTTAAGACATTATCATTGGTTCATAGGCACATAATCTGTGGTAAAACGTGTACTCTCTTAAACGTACAGAAACATAGCACCGACCTATCGTTAAGATACGCAGTTTTAGTCATTGTACAAGTGAAATGATTCCCAGACTGTTTGCATAAACTGTAATAGCGGATTGCGGCGGAGTACCGGTAGCGATTCGCATTGTGCCATCTGCTCACATCCAGATCCCTTGTAAAATGTTACTGCGAATTATCACAGGTGGATATGGCCGGGCTCGCGGTTATTTCGAAACGTTAGCTTTTTATGGCACTAATGGAAAATACTGTTTAGCTTCCGAGTGATACGTTGCTTTTACGCACTCCGCCCCGCCGCGCGCCGCTCGCGAATTCCGTGAATGCATACACTTTGCAACTGTGTTCTTGTGGTTCTTTCTATACATAAAGAATCTTTGTCTATTATAAAAATAAATCTGGGTACTTTATATTTTATAAGTTTAGTTTCAAATTGGCTACTAGGAGAATAAGCTTAGAAATATGAATATTGCAGTAGACTAAAGAACCTTGTAACGAAACTATTATTGATTGAATGGCGCTTTTTGAGCAACATCAAATAAGAGATGGGAATATTCACCAGTTGTTTTGAGAAATTTTAAGACCCTTTACAGATTGCTACTTTTAGCAGCTATGCAGTCGCGATGCTAACACGCGTTAGTATCGATGTAGTCGCAAAATGTCAACCTTTACACACTGCGTTACTTTTAGCATCGATGAAGTCGCGATGCTAACGCGCGTTAGCATTGATACAGTCACGATACAGAGGCTGGAAATTGTCAAATTATGTACTGAATTTTGGCGACTGCATCGATACTAACGCGCAACCGCATCGATGCTAAATTAAATCTGTTCATTGCGTGAGTCGCGATCGATGCTAAAAGTCGCAATGTGTAAGGGATCTAATATAGCCGAACCGAATGGAGTACTTAATACGATTAGTTACAAAAAGTCAAACGAATTCCCATCTGAGTTAGACAACCTCTGTGGTTAAAATAACATATCAGAAAATTCAGCAAAACTGAGTGTGAGCTTGTCAACGTACTTACCTATATCAGAGAGGTTGTGCAAATGACCATATAAATCATGCTGAGTGACGTTAAATTGACATATCAGAGTCATAAATCAAAAGGGAATAGCATAAGAGAACAAGTTTTGACAAGGCACTTAGCACGGTTGACGACGAAATGGTTTTTCGTGAAATTCGCTTGAGCGTGTATGTTGAGAAAATGCGGCACACTCACTCAAAGCGTAATAGGTTGCTCGTACCGGCTAATGTACGGCGCCGCACTTCATAAAGGCGATAATTTTACAACGTCTCGAAGTAGAAAGATTTCACGTCACAAGCCCCCTTGGAACGTATCACGTGAAGGATGTGAAGCGCTTGGCTCACTTTTCGGTCCGTCATTAAGATGATTTTAGGGTTCCGTAGTTCTTATATTTTCAGTATTTAAGACCTAGTACACGCACAATATTATTTTTAAACGACTTTAAAAAGGAGATTCTTAGTTTTACCTGTATGCTTGTATTAATGTATGTTTGTCCGCGAATATCTCACGTTTGAATGCACCGATATTGATGCGATATCCAGTAAAGTGTTTGTTGCACTGAGAAAGAGGTTTGAGTAACTATTTTAGTTCAATCAGGTACATTTTAACTTAAACAAACAATAACTAAAAACGACGAAAAAGTGTCGACACAAAAAAAAAATACCGCCTAAAGATGAAATTTGCGCACGGGCGGGACTTGAACCAGCAACCTTTTGGCTGACCGGGCCAAACGCTCTTACCAATTGAGCTACTGTGCTGTCAGTCCGACCTTGCGAAATTTGTGGTCTCTTATGGATGCGCCATTGCGTGTCGCAAATAAGAAAATTCATCTTTATGAATATAAAATATGTCACTGTGAGTGTTAAAAACATTCTAAACCAAAATTTACCGCCTTAAAAAATATTAAAATGATATATATTTTTTTATATTGGACACCAATCACATACATTTCTCTGATCTCAAAGTAACTAGCTTACGTACTTGTGCTATGATGGAAATCAGAAACAACGGTAGTACTACAACATCCAGACCAGAGACAATGTAGAAAGTTCTGATTTCTACATTGACCTGAACAGGAATCGAACCCGGGACCTTGGAGCGGAAACGCATTAAAACCCAGAGTGCTTAGCCACTACACCACGGAGGTCGTTAAAAGGACTAACATAACGCTAATAGAATAAAAAAAAAACTCATTTAAAATAGGTCCATGATGTCAACTTTGACGGTCTACACTCATCATGCACCGACTTTAAATTAGTCTGTTTAACCTATTAACGTTATTTTAGTCCTTTCCGTGTTTTTAAAAAGGCGGTTTAATTTTCTGTATCCTAACCTAAAGCTGCCACTGTACAAAAAAATATTGTAGACAGTCACAGCTAAGTTACAGTAAGACCAATCATGCCTTAGTGAAACGGTAGAGAGTTGTAATAATAAAGAGTGTCCGATGGTTATTTTGAGGTTGCCTGCGAACAAAGCCGCGATTCGTTACTTCCACAGGACAAAAGTAAATGAGAATTGTCCTTAATTGGAATTGTAAATGAGTCTTGAGGCGCTTTCTCGTCGGTGGGACGACGGCGCCATCTCAGTCGAATAAACTGCGATGATTTCATTTAAATTAATTCTGTGCACTGAGAGACGAAACTACAAATTGAGACGCCGCGTTTTTTGGCGTTACTGGCTTCAATGGCGTTCACTACACCAGAAAAAGAAACACGCAATCGTTTTTACGAATATGAACTTAGTTTCGTCTGCAAGTTCGTAATAAAGAAATAAGTAAGTCTCATTACACCTAAAAGAAGTCAGAAACGAAATGCAATTTTCCACGAATGCTTTAATAAATTTAAGATTCATTTCAAGTGTTCTTTTACTCTTTGAAAAGTATTAACAAAAAACAAATTTATGTAAGAATCACATTTCGTTATTCAAAAAAATAAAGTATGACCAATCAGCTTTTGTTAGAGCTGCATTGAAAGGCAATATTTATCGCAAATAATTGTTTATTAAATCGAAATTAGGAGTTCGATGCCAATAAAACGCAACGATGTGAGGGGATGGAAATCTATATGAATAATAGTAGTCCTCCTAGCCGATTTTGACTACGGTGTCCAGTCACAATGACTAACCGACTGCACGGGACATATTATAGTGAACAAGTGTGTTCGCAAACAAAGGTTTACTCTCTATTCCTTTCATAGCCCGATGGGACAGAAATCTGACACGACCGGAGAGAGATCAGGCGCAGGACCAACGTCTTTACGTGTTTTTCCGAGGCACGAGGGTGAAACACCGTCAATTTCCAAACTCCGGGCTACCCTAAGAATTTCTGAACAGTAAAACCCAGGAACATATTTTTAGCCCGACCCGGGGATCGAACCTCGGGAATAAATACTAATATTATAAAGTTGAAGAGTTTTTATTTTTGAACGCGCTAATCTCAGGAGCTACTGGACCGATTTGAAAAATTATGATTGTGTTGAATATCTTATTTATTGATGAAAGTTTTACGTTATAAAACATTACCCTGCAACGATACGGGAGGGTGCAAACTCAACACGCGCGAACGAAGTCGGCGGGGGACCGCTTGTGGGTTATACGTAAAATAACAAACTCCCGTTTTTTGTTGTAAAAAACCTCTGCAGGGTTTTTTAAGCACTTTTATCCCGAAAAACACGTACTCCTTACATATGTAACCTTCTTCAGAAGGTATTAATAGTTAGGGAGGCGAGATAGCTAAATGGCGTAATTCAACGGCGCCGTCGAGACCTATCAAAATCGAAAGATAAAATAATTTCGAAAAGAAAAGCTCGTATGGTAAAAACCATTTTAGCGGTGGGTTTGGCGTGTACGGATTTTCAAAAATGTAAAAAAAAACAGTTACTTGGGCATTCTCGAGCGCGTCAGATATTCATACTACGTATGCCCCAAGTGCCTCTGATAACAACGGTATACTAATCTGCCGGTTTGCGTGGTGGGGGTAGGCATATAAAGTAGTCAAAAATGCAAGAAAAAAAATAATACTCGAGCGCGTCAGATTTTCGGAAGGGGTGTTAAGTAGGCCCCAAGGAAGCTCCCTTTAAAAAAACTGACGATTTCGGCGTGACCATTAGTTACGATGAATATTTGAAAATGCAAAAAAAATAAGTTTTTTTGAAATACTCGAGCGCGTCAGATTTTCATAGGGGAGGTTTATCTCGGTATCCTGAAAGCATATTTTCTTAATCTGAAAAAAATGTTGGTGGGTTCTCTTAATCTGACCGGAAAGGTTTTTTGGTTTCTTTTTTTTTCCTTTCTTCATTCTTTTTAATAATTCTTCACTTCGTTTTGCTTACGGTACGTCCAAAAAACAATTTGCGGATCAACAGGCTATTAAATAATATACGTACATGAAACTGCACATGTTAATAATACTTTTGTATACAGATACGCGTAACTTTTCCGAGTCGACAGAAATTGTCGAGAAGCTTTAGAAAAAAATTTTTTTTGAGATATAATAAAAGTAGCATAATTTAATTTAAAACTACATTGGACTGATATTATTTTTATTTTATTATTGTATTTAGTCGCATTTAATTTTGTAAAAATGTAAGAAAACAAACACATTTAAGGTGTAATTCTTTCTCACATTTACTTAAAATACTACTGCATGCAAATCATGTTGTGAAAACTATTTTAGGGTATTACTCTAGTTAAATCAGTAATTCGCTTTTTTTGTAAATGTATTGAATAATACCTGTATCGTTTTCCAAATAAAATAAAATAAAATAATCATCGTTATTTCATATCAATTTTTTTAACACCCTCAGTTTTCAAGATATACTCAAAAATCCGGGAGTTTGAGTTTTTATGATGCTTCAAGTCAAAAAGTTTTAACTTTGGACAAAAATGTAAAGAGACCTTTTTTGTGTAAAATAAAATTACCTTTTTTGTTTATTTAAACTTTTTTTTTGTAAAATGTATCGTTCGCGACTTATATGCCGCAACGCGTTTTTCGGAAGACGAAATGGCTTCTCCACACTCCCGGTCATGCGGAAACCGGCAGATTTTGGATTTTTAGTACGTTTTAGATTATATTCTTCAAAATAAAATATAAAATAATCGCGCTCGAGAATGCCGGATTCACGTTTTTTTTTTACAAGTTCGCGACCCTATAAGTCGGCGGCGTCAAGGACTTATCGTCAGATTAGTTAAATTTAGTCTTAAAACACTAAAATCAACCCCCAATATCTTAATCTGACGCGCTCGAGTATTTCAGACTATCGATTTTTTTTTACTAATCTGATCGTCTATCCTAGGCGCGCGTCACTACATATAGAGCTAAATACTTTACAAGGTTGTTCTATTAGGTCCAAGGTATCTCTCATATCTTAAACTGCCACGCTCGAGTATTACCAAAAATTCCCCTATTCGCCTCCCTAACTATAAGTACTGTACAAATTTTCGGCTTCGACACGCAGCACCTGGTGCGCTCACCTCCGTCACAGCTGACGTGGCTCAGATGCATTAGTCACAACTGTGTAAGACATGCGCTACAAAAAATCTCCCATGTGGGTTAAACTTCCGTGTTTGTATCTAACCTGTACTGTGTGTGTAAGGGCCTTGTTCACCATTAACAAATCATCTTTAACTAACGAATAGTTCTAATATAGGACGTCATCTCGTAAAAAGTATTGGTCAGGGGACGTTAACGAGATTTAATTAAACAATGTTTATTGCCAGGTGAATGTCTCCCTCCTCTGCTCCAAAAAATCTTATCCTAGACCTACTCATCTGGAAATCCCGACTCAAACCGCGGTGCAAGTGGTAGGTGGCGCCATCTATTGAATTTCCATTGAACTAACATTGAAAATAAACCACTTGCTTTAAAACTAGCGGTTGAAGTCTGAAGCAAAATGTTTGACATTTTGCGTCGACAGTTGCAATTTTCTGATTTTCGGTTCTCTTTATATCTAAATACTAAAAAATCTAAATCTTAATAAATCGAAGTATTTTTTTAAATTCATTTAAAAATTCAAGCAATAAATACATAAAAAATTCGATACTGTCTCAGAGATTTTCAAGCGAAATGTCAAAAATTTCTTTGTATATATTTGGATTTTGTTTGTGCGATAGTTTTTTTACCTGTAGATATTTTACTTGATTTTTTAGGTATAACGGTTAAGCTCGCAATCGAAATACTACACGGAAAAAAACCCAGATCTATACATTAATAAAGTATTTTTATTTATCAACGAGTCATTTTAAAATTTTATCTGATTGAAATGCATTTTTTTATAATGCAAGCTCTACAGCTAATTACGATGATGGAGTATAATGCTAAATAGAACTTAATCGCTACTTATAGTTAAAAGTTTTCTAAGTGAACATATGACTTTCAATGTTAAGTTTTGATATTGAACTTTAGCCTACTTTAGCCCATCATTTTGACTTCATATTCTATCAAGCTTATTCCATTACTTAGGAATCCACAAGGTTATAGGTTCGTCAGGTTCATACATAATTTTCAATATAATTTGCCTTATCTCAGTCGACTTCTATCGAACATTGAAGGCTGTCTAGCGCAACGTAGGTCTCCTAAAGTAGAATCAACTAAGCAATACATGACATAGACACTTTATTCTCGCTTTTTAGGGTTCCGTAGCCGAATGGCAAAAAACGGAACCCTTATAGTTTCGTCAAGTCTGTCTGTCTGTCTGTCTGTCTGTCTGTCTGTCTGTCTGTCTGTCCGTCCGTATGTCACACCCATTTTATTCTGTAACTATAAGCATTACACAATTGAAATTTGGTAGGAAGATGTATCTTGTTAACCGCTTACCGATTCTCATACAAAAAATAAAAAAAATGACAGTTAAGGGGGGCTCCCATACATGAAACTAAAACCAAAAAAAAATTTTTTTGGCAAACCTATGCGTGTGGGGTCTATGGATAGGTCTTTCAAAATAACATTTATTGAGGTTTCTAAAACCATTTTCTTTTAAAGCCAAACGTTTAATAGCTAGACGCTTCCAAAGTGATAAAATGGGCGTCCCCCCCCATCTAATTTCTAAACCAAGCAAGTGTAAATTTTGAAAAAAAATATGGAATGTAGATCTTAACAAATACTTTCAACGAAAATTGGTTCGGACGGGATAGAACTAGTAGTTTTTGAGATATAGCACATTTTCAACAACCGCAAACATAACTTTGTACTTCATACAAACACTATGAAAAACAAAGTTATATTTGTAGTCAACAAAATATTGTGGTATTTTACTAAGTAGAAGTAAATGTATTCCCTAATTCAGTTAACGTAGGCACGGAACCCTCAGTGCGCGAGTCCGACTCGCACTTGGCCGGTTTTTTAGAGTTCCGTAGCCGAATAGCAAAATCAGAACCCTTATAGTTTCTATCAATCGTCAATTCTATCTGTCTGTCCATCCGTATGTCACAGGTCTTTATTCTGTAACTATAAGCATCACACTGTTGAAATTTGCGTGTGGGGTGTCTATTGATAAGCTTTTTAAAATGACATAGAGGTTCCTAAAACTACAAAGACTTTCAACGAAAATTGATTTGGACGGGGTCGAACTAGTAGTTGTTGAGACAGCACATTTTCTACAACCGCAAACATAACTTTGTTCTTCATAGAAACACTATGAAAAACAAAGTTATATTTGTTGACGACAAAATAATGTGCTATTTCCGCTAAGTGGAAGTAAGTGGATTCCCTTATTCAGTTAAAGTTGGCACGGAACCCTCAGTGAGCGAGTCCGAGTCGCACTTGGCCGTTTTTTATTTGAAGAAAAAAATTCAACGTAATACGAGCATACAGCCTTGACGCTCGGACTCGGCTCGCTTGAGAAAAGCGGGGAGGGCTATACTAGAAATTTGGCGAATTCCGATCGCACCAAAACGAATAGGAAGTGAAGCCTGAGCCCAAGAATTATTATCAAAATGTAAATTAAAGCTTTTTTCGAGACTATTTATATATTTATTATTTAAGACTGGTGTCAAATAGTTTTAAATATTTTTTGTTTCAGATAGGAACACGTAGGAAATATGTAAATTTAGGCACAAATAGACACGATTTGAGTAAAGTAAAAGCAATGTGTGAATTTAGGTGTTCTAATCGGGGGGCTGAAAGGGTGAAATCATTCAATTTTTTATCAAGAAAATGTTCGATGCTGGGAGAGGTGCACCCAAAAGGCAAAGCGATTCAGAATTAATAATTTTTATGTTAGGAGCAATGGAATTAAATTTATCAATGATATCCTGACGGGAACCAGACGAAACGTGATCATTAATAAAAGGTGCAGTTCTAAGCCTTATATTTTAAATCCTTCTATAACCAGGACAAGATCTTGGAAAAAAACATGTGCTTTGCCTCCAAAGGAGCCGTTATCCAGATACCAGACATTGAATTTAGAATTTAAGGATGAAATGACAGGATGGATGCCTAAACTAAAAAGGGCTGAACCAAGTTGACGTGTATTAAACAAGTATCTGTGAAGTGGTAAAAACTAGACACAAAAAAGTACGCGTCAACACAGGGTTTGGCTGATTTCAAGTCAACTATTTATCGGAACATTAATACGCGCACAAAGTATATGACCCTTTGCACACTGCGACTTTTAGCAGCGATGCAGTCCCGATGCAGTTACAAATTGTCAACCTTTTGCACACTTGCGCTGCTTTTAACATCGATACAATCGCGATGCTGTCGCGCATTAGCATCGATGCAGTCACGATGCAGAAGCTAGAATTGACAAATTATGTACTGTGTATTGACGACTGCATTGATACTAACGCGCGTTAGCATCGATGCACTTGCGATGCAGAAGCTGGAAATTGACAAATTAAGTGCCGTGTATTGGTGACTGCATGCTGCTGCTGACTTACGCACGTGAGCATATATGCAGTCGCGCTTGTGCATCGATACTAACGCACGACTGCATCGATGCCAAATTATATGTTCATTGGGCGATGCAGTCGCGCGTTTTTAAAACGCGCCGTTCAAAGTTGCTGAAAGTCACAGTGTGTAGGGGGATTAAAAGTATTAAGGTTTGTGTAGCCGATGGCTCCGTCCACACTACAGTCACTGCAGTGTGGCCACAAAGGGAGCTTTTCAAACATTTTATTTTATTATTTTATTGTTATATTACAAAATTAACAGCTCTAGTACAGTATGTATAAATAAACTTAAAAACTAAACTTACAGCTAATAACAAATCTTCATTTTAATTTACAAATTTTATACATCGACAATCATAAGCAAATAAATAAGTGGGTTCTCCTCACACTGTGTGACACACGTGTGTGTGTGTGTGTGTGTGTGCATGCGTGTGTGTGTGTGTGTGTGTGCGTGCGTGCGTGTGTATGTGTGTGTGTACGTTTATTATTTAGGTCTAATCTGTCGGTGCCGAGCTATGCTGGGGCCTAGAGGCCTAGTGTGACCGCGAAAGGCTTGCGCGCAACATTAAACACTAAAGGCGCGCGTTGTCCATGATGGAATGAATTCTAAAGTAGCTAAAGGTATTTAGGGATAAAGTACGGGAATGACAATGACAACCGACCTGCCAAATAGTCCGTGACGAATTCTTGGCCTCATACTTCTGAAACTGTTTCTGTATGGCACATTTTGTTAGTAATCTAGTATCTGTAGTTAATATTTTTAATTGTAAAAGTGTGTACATGATTTTGAGACACCATTAGTTTTAAAACCAAAATACTCGTATGATGGATAAAGTAGATGAACTAACTAAAATGAGACTGGAAAAAGGGATAGAAGTTCAAATTTAAATGTTTGATATTAATAGTCCAAACATCGACATTATTAGAAGAAATATAAATACCATATAATACACAAAAAGTACAATAAAAGAAATAAAACAAATATTGCTAAGTATTAATTTTATAAGTACAGCATCTTACCATGTTCAGTAATATGACGAGTTCTTTTAAAGCTACACTCTGACTAGAACATTGAACCAGCTCTAAGGCACAATGTTATTATTGTTTGACGACCCGTCTGGTGTAGTGGTCGAGAAATCGCCTACTACGCAGCGGGTGCGGGTTCGATCCCCGCACAATACAAACATTTGTGTGCATGAACATGTCTGTTTGTATTGGTCTGGGTGTTTTTCTATGTATATCATGTATGTATTTACAAAAAAAAAGTATTTAAGTATTATATCCGTTGTCTGGCACCCATAACACAAGCTTTGAGTAGCTTACTTTGGGACTAAACGGCGATGTGTGGGAATGTCCAAAGGATATTTATTTATTATTAATTATTATTATAGTCATGCTAATCGCCTTTGCAAAAAAGTTTAATCGGGTATAATTGGTGGTCAAACATTTATTGAAGATTTGGCAAATATACTACCAGAGAACCAGCAAAGCAGGCAAAATCAAAGCTTTATACAAAATAATAAAATAAAAATTAAATATGGAATTTGAGGGTGAATACGTTTTTAAGTTTCTTAGTAAAATCATCTCGCTATGACTTCTTGTTTTCAAGAAATCCGTGGACATACAAATATACAAAAATAAATACACTTAAGAAATATCGCACAAGGCGTGTTTGAAAGCCTTTATAGATAAACATACTCAAATATTATCAAAATCCAACAATATCACATACATACACATGCCTTTATAGTGAGAAAGCTAACGTCTGCTTTGGTGTCCCGCAGGGAAGCGTCCTCGGCCCGACTCTCTTTCTAGTATAATAAACGAGTTGTGTTGCCTACAGGACGTCGGGGGAAAGATCTTCTCTTACGCGGATGACACTGCAGTAGTTTTTACTGGCAACACTTGGGACGCAGTTCTGGAACGGACTGAGAGGGGCTTGCGTGTCATAAGCAAGTGGCTAGGAGATAACCTTCTTACATTAAATGTCCAGAAAACTAATTATATATGTTTTACTCCTTCCATTAAATCTCAATCTAATAGTAATTTTCAAATCAAAATTCACAATTGTTCAAACCCTGCTTATTCGGCCTGCACCTGTCCCCCTATTAATAAAGTTACTCAAACCAAATATCTTGGTATCGTTTTGGATCAACGGCTTAGCTGGCAATCCCATATGGAGCTGCTTATGAATAGAACTAGAAAGCTTATATGGGTGTTTAAGTCACTTCGACATGTTATGACAATCACTCTCTTAAATAAGATCTACATAGCCCTAGCCCAATCCGTACTTACATACTGTATTCCGGTTTGGGGAGGTGCAGCTAAAACTCACGTCCTCGAACTGGAGAAAGCGCAGAGATCCCTCATCAAAGTCATGTATTTCAAACCATATCGTTTTCCCACGGATAAACTATTATGTTTCCAGGCTTCTACAAACATGCCACAAATCTTTGACCTACGTTGACCTTAGCCATAAAAGAAGGAGAGATGCAGTGGTCCCTGTTCCAATTATACATTCAGCTTTTGCTAAAAGGCAATATTTAAGCCAGTCTGCCCATGTCTATAATATTATAAATAAAAGACGTTGAGAATCTACTCACAAGAACAGGCTAAGGCTGATGCCTTTTATTGTAAGCTTTTTTACCAGTACCTGTGAGTGTTGTTTATACCGATCCCGAGGACTTGTATCCGTAGGGCTTACAGGTACTCAAAAACAGACACATATACTCATGCACATTTTCTGTTACGTTCTCTCTCTCCCTCAAAACACACACACACACACACACACACACACACACGAGCGCAAACTAACGAGCTTACCTTATTACTTTTGACCTGTTTAATTCCATAGATAGTGTACCAGACTCCTCAAGTCTGTACTCACTCACTACTTGTTACCATTAATTAACTTAGTGAATAAATAAATATGCATGTAGATACTTATAACGGGAAGCAGCGAGTTATTCCCAACACAAGTGTCATTCGACTACTTATCGGGAAAACTCGGCAAAACATTGTCATATATATTTTTGAAATAAAGAAATTTATTATTATTATTATTCACATCCAATTGATTACCTCTTTTTTTTGAAGTCGGTAAAAATAGGCAAGCAACGTCAATACGGGTGGATAGGTAACGGATGGCAGCCCTGCCTGCCTGCTCCATCTAGGGCGACGGAAGATGCATCATGTGGCATTACTGCTGAGAAATTGCTGAAGCTCCGACTTCGACGGGTCACAGCGTCGATACGCACGTCATTCTGAAATGCGTACCTACCTTTGTATATCTACTGATGAATTACTCCCTATCCAGCCGCTACGAGGTCCCGGGTTCAATGCCAGATCGCGTCAATGTAGAAATGATAACTTTCTATATTGTATCGGGTCTGGGTGTTGTGGTACCACCGTTGTTTCTGATTTTCATTACACAAGTGCCATAGCTACTTAATGTGAGATCAGAGCAATGTACGTAATTGGTGTCCAATATAATTTATTTTATTTACCCTTTAAAAATATATAATATTACAGATTTTATTGAACAGGCTTGATAAAATCTGCCTGTCGGCTCTATGGCCTCTGACTAGGCTTATCGCCTTATATCAAATGGTCGGAAAGTTCAGTGGTCACCCATCTCAACACGACCACGGAAGTTGCTTAACTTCGTTATCACTAACAAAGCGCTGCCACCACTTCGCTACTGTAGTACCTCAACAGCGCAGTGATAGCAAAGTTCGTCGCTTTCCTTGTATATATTCCTCGACCAATCAACACTGAGCCCGCGTGGCGGAGTAAGGCTTATACAACCTCACACTTGAGGTGAGGCCTTGGCTCAGCAGTGTCATGTTTACATGCTAATTTAACTTTTATATAATACTAGCGGACCCAGCGAACTTGGCTTCGCCCTTAGCACCGTCCCGCCCCGGCCCCGTCTCGTCCAGCCTCGTAATTTTAGCCTCGAGATTACCTGGCTTTCGTACATCGAATTAGTTTAACCGACGTGCTATTGATGGTTTGAATTTAAATTACGTTTTGGCAGTTAGTGAACCGTGGTGGGGAATAAATTAGCAAATAATAGAGCAGTGAATGGCAGCGATCCTAAAACTTGTACTCAATTTATTAAAAAAAAAAAAAACTTTAAGTTGCAGCTAGCGTGGACAATGAGTGTTTGAGTGGAATGTCTGTAAAAGGAGCACATAAAATAATTCAATTTATGTTATAACTAAGCTGTCCCTCGCGGCGTCGTGTGCGTAAAGTTAAGATTTCCTGTAAAATATTTCAACGCAAAACACATATTATCATTGTAGGTAAGAGGCCAGCAACCATAGCGGTTTGTGCAAGCTCGCTTTGTACTTAAGCTGCGAGCATTATTTTGGTGAAGAGTTATTAAAACTTTGATAGCTTCTAAGATATTAATTGAAATCAAATGATGTACAGCGCAATTATATGTATGTCGTAGTACGAGGGTTTTCTTCACTCCGTGGGCCTCCGTAGTCATCGGGTTCCGACATTGAGGGTAACTCGAGCAAATAACGAACGACGAATTATTTGAACGACAATTTGTTTAATTAATTTAATTTAGTAATAACAGTGTAAACTGTGAACAGATACGTCCGCTCGGTGCAAGGGCTCAATCCATTCTGCCCGTGCCCTCCAACGGCCGCATCCAAGTATGACGCGGCCTGACGTCACACTTGCGTTCTGTACCGCTGTTTCCACTATTGATGGTAGATGGCGCTAGCCCGATCTCCGACACGGCCATCTCTGACGACTCACACGTCCTCGTGTGTGTCTCTGCAAGAAATAAAATTTCCACACAGGTATTCGTTCGGCTACATTCTGACAATACAATCATTTAGGAAATCACATTAAAACTCAGAAATGAACTCAAAAATTCAGTTCACTTATAATCGAATCATAATAGTTACAACATAGAAAATCTCAAATAATAATCACAGAATCATAAAAAAAATGTACACACATCAGGTAAATCAACTTCATCAGATCGCCATCGTAGGCTCCTCTCTCTTTCGCCACTACGAAAGAAAGGTTATCCTTTAAGAGCATGCCGTCGCATCAACGACTCATCCCAATTACGCCACTACGTAATCGAGGGTTAAACAAACATGCCGCCGCACCCACGGCTCATCTTGCCCAAGTCTGACAAGGCTAACCCATGTAAACACACGCCACAACGCTAAAGACTCAATCACTAGACTGATCACTATCTTCATTTGAAACTGAATCGGGACCCAGTTCTACTGGCACCTCATGATTTGGAACTGCCCTTACTCTATCATGAGAGTACTTGTATGTTCTCTTAGAATTTAATGTCTTTAGACGATATCTGTCATTGTCTAATACCTCAATTATTTTGAATGGACCCTTAAATTTCGAATCAAGCTTTGTCTGATTCCTTGCTTCAATTTCTATGAGCACATAGTCTCCTTACAGTCGCTTTGCTCCTATCAAACCTAACCGTATCATACACAGCTGCTTGTCTAATGTTCTGTGCAGCCTGTTCCCGAATCAAGTGTAGGTCAATATTCTGATCATCATCATCTAGCGCCATTAGCCCTAAAGGCCTAGCCACCTTGCCAATCATCAACTCCAATGGGCTGGACTTAGTGACACAATTGACGATTGAGTTTATGACCAACTGTACCTCGCCTAACGCATCTTGTTACGAAAGATCCCTGCTATTCTCCACCGCTGTGAGCATACGCTTTAGTGTACTTATCGCCCTATTTGCACGACTACCTCCTGTGGCTATCAAGTGCAACTGGATATTTCGTCCCTCACAATAACTACCAAACTCCTTACTGGCAAAACACCTTTCTTGGTCAGCTACTAACCGCGTAGGTGTACCCAATAACGACACACCGGTTTCTAAAGCTTTAGTACTACTTTTTTGAGTGTTGTGAATGTCACTGTCTCTTTGAATGTTTAGTGAGTGATGCAGTATGACAAACTTGGTGAACGCGTCTATTAAGACAAAAACGTATTCTGAGATGTCATTCTTGCCACTAAGTTTGCCAGACGCATCTATGTGAACTGTGTGCCAGAGAGAATTGACCTTCGGAATGGGATGGAGTCCCGCTTGCACCCGACCCGAGCTTGACATGGAGATTTTACAAGTGATGTAATTCTCGACAAATTTACGGACATACTTGGACATACCTTTGAACCAGTAATGCTCGTTAAGTTTTTCGAGAGTCAATCAATCGAATTTCAAGCTGGCCTGTTTTTACGCGTGACGTGGCCACACCGGAAGAAAAAGAGTTCGAAAATTCCTTTAAAATAGTAATGAGCTCCGGTTTGGACTCGGAGGGCATGTCGGTATCGACGTTACTAAAGTCAGTCTCGCCAGCTTGGTAAGATTTTTCGCACGTCAGAATTTTCTTTTAACCCGTCAAAATCACACTGTTAGAATTCACGCTAAAATTTCCCTACCAACCAATATAGAATCTGTTAGTTAATCGTTCGGAACTACATGAAATAGATTTTCTAAATTATAGTCACCGATCGTAGTTTGTGATAAGTTTTGCAACGTGCTATAAACGCAGTGCCCACTTATGGCCATTAGCTTAATAGTATTGTTTACTCGTTTGCCCGAAAATTTCTTAGCGACACATTCTTTTATTAGGGAACATTCTGCACCGGAATCAAAACAAAACAAATACGACTCACGATTTTTTATCAGCTGGCCACGAGGACTGCTCACGCTGCACACGTTGATCCGATGCTCGCGGCTTTGCGCAGCCGCTGAAGGTCCCGCTGCGTTGGCTCCTCGGGTTGCACCTCCGTCGTTGCCGCCGTTGGTGCCGCGCGTACACTTTGAGGCGAAATGGCCCATCTCGTCACAACGGTAGCAGATTACTCGCGAAGACTGGCTCGTAGCGGGTGACGACGTCGCCTGTGTTGTCGGTCGTTGCATGTTCTTTTCCTTAGAGCGGCACTCGAACGCGCGATGCCCCACCTTGCCGCAGTGAAAACACCTTGACGGTAGTCCTATTCTGGGTTTTTTCGCATCCGTGCGGCTTTCTTCGTTTGCCTGCGGCGCTTTCCTTTTCATGAATGAAGACGCTTTTAACTCACGCTGAAGCTTATCTCTCGTGTCTATCTCAGTAGTGAAGGCAATACGCTGTAAATGACTGTCAAATTGAGTCAAATGTGCCAGCACTGTAGCCACGACGATTTCATCCACACTCATTTTCTGCCATTTCGAGGTCAAAAAGGTCACTAGTCTCGCTGCATACACGGATAAACACTCGTTTTCTCCCGGTTTGCTACTTTGTAAATTAATGAGGGTAGCTGCGGATGTTTCGAAACTATCGTACCTGGCTGTAAACAATTCTCGAAACTGACCAACGCATTCCAGGGAATGATATCTGCCATAACCATTGTGATGCAGTCCAGACCTTTCAGCGCCCGACTGATCGCTATTATCAGCTGTCCTCCCTCAAGCGGATTTGCACCAAAACAAAGGTTCACGGTATTGCACCAAGCACGCGCGTCCGCGTCCGGCTTCTCGGGGTTGAATTCCGGTAATTCGATGCTGCTGGTTGTGCTCGACGGTTGCCTGATAGCTTCAATCAGGCTGAGCATGTTGTTGTTTTGCAACTCGAGCATTTTTCTTATCAAGTTCTCGTCGACTCGCGGCGGTTGGAGATCTTCAATTTTTCGTTGTGCTCGAGGTGATCCCGCTTCTGATGTCGTAGTACGAGGGTTTTCTTCACTCCGTGGGCCTCCGTAGTCATCGGGTTCCGACATTGAGGGTAACTCGAGCAAATAACGAACGACGAATTATTTGAACGACAATTTGTTTAATTAATTTAATTTAGTAATAACAGTGTAAACTGTGAACAGATACGTCCGCTCGGTGCAAGGGCTCAATCCATTCTGCCCGTGCCCTCCAACGGCCGCATCCAAGTATGACGCGGCCTGACGTCACACTTGCGTTCTGTACCGCTGTTTCCACTATTGATGGTAGATGGCGCTAGCCCGATCTCCGACATGTAAAATAAAATGCTCATGATGATGATCATGTCTAATTTAAAAATTATAAATACCCGTGTGTTAAAACACATTTGAAAATAGAATATATTAATTACAGTTATAAACAAATAAAAAAGAAATAAATTTAGCAAGAGAAACATTCTTAGGATAATAAGTAACAAGTGAAACGCCCTTAGAAAAAATATGCAGTTAACATATTACTTATTAAACCTTTTACGTATAAAGATCAAGCCACCCACACATAAGCGTAATACATACACCCACAACAACAACAATTTATTAAGTATATATCATAGAAATAATAATGGAGGTATATATATTTGATGCTTGCTTCTAGGAATATTATTACCAGTACTGTAGCAGCAGGCGTAGTGAATGTTATTTTCACTCTGCTGACTGTCTCGTCTTCAGCTGTTGAGCAGAGCTTGCATAAAGCTACATTTATGCATGCCAACATATACGTTGCACTTAAGAAGTAGCCATAGTTATGATGAAAATAAAAGTGCGGTATTCTATCATCTTTTTCCCAGTTTTCAGTTTATCAGGCGTTAAAATACTACAGCTGTAACCCTTTGACCCTGTCCACACTGCGATTATTTGGCATCAATTTTATTTTCGTTTTTTTTTATCAGCATAGATGCACTCGCGCGTTTTGAAAACGCGAAACGCGAAACGCGACTCACGTAATGAACAGATTTAAGGCGCCCGTTAGCATCGATGCAGTCGCCAAAATTCAGAACATAATTTGTCAATTTCCAGCTTCTGCATCGCGACTGTATCGATGCTAACACATGTTATCATCGCGACTGCATCGCTGCTAAATAACGCAGTGTGGGGTCTTTGTAATGAGTAGGTTGTGTTTTTAGCGCAGATGTGAATGATACACCAACATCAGTGTATTGTATACTGCAACATATGATTTTAGGTAATATAGAAGAACTATCACACCTTTAGATGAAGTCATTAACTACCTCTAGAAAATTTCAAATTCTAAGTAAGTATAATTAATGTTAGGTTTTACAATGGCTTTAACAACTCGTAAGTGTAATTTGGAACTAATCATTAAATCTAATAGGTAATCACGGAACTTACGTTTTGTAATCACGCAATTCAATATTCGTTGGGAGACACCAAATTGAAAATCCACGTGGGATCGTGTTTCAATTTACTCATTTTGAAGTTAACTTCTATTTTTGTTTGCACGTGCTGGTTATGAAATTTATCGGTTCAATTAACTTTCGAATACTGAAATGTGTATTTTACTGAATTAACAAACAGATATGGATAAAAATAGATGTATTCATATTCATCAAGGTATATCAAAGCAATACGAGGGTTAATACTTCTTTGTGTTCCGTCCTCGCGATATTAACAAAATTAAAGTAAGTAATATAAAGCAATATTGGACACCAATCACATACATTGCTCTGATCCCAAAGTAAGTAGCTAATGCACTTGTCTTATGTAAATCACTTACAACGGTGGTACCACAACACTCAGACCCGAGACAATATAGAAAATTTTGATTTCTGTATTGATCCGACCGGGAATCGAACCCGGGACCTCGGAGCGGCGACGCCTTGAAACCAGCGTGCTTAGCCACTACACCACGGAGGTCGTCAAATTAGCGCGCCTTCACATTAGAGCGACAGCAGCGCGTCTCTTTAATTTGTAGGGCTTACTGCTGTCATTTTATGTATTCAATTGATAGCAGCGCGACTGCCACGCGACTGTCGCGATGCTAAAGTCGCCGAAATGTGAAAGCGCTCTAATAAATATTAATATCGTTACCATAAGTTAGCGGCGGTCACGGTAGCGACGACTTGATAAAAGTGTTTCGACGATTTTAGTTCTGCAAGTGACCGCAAGAGGCGATGTGAATTTTTTCATAGACTTTTTTTTCGTCGTCGCTAGCGAGTAAAACCGCTGCAAACTCATGGTACAACTGATATAAAACCTTTTTTTATTTATGAACATAATCATCACATTGGCTACTGTACGCGAATATCTTAAAACACTACTCAGAATCTCATACTCGTAGGACATCGATCTTAAAAGGGCAATGCTTCTATTTGATCATGAAGCTGGTCACAAACTTCTCCAAACGTATCAGGAACGCATATATTTGGTATTACACGCTAAATTACGAGTATTCTGTTTGCGGATCCTGTCGAGAGCACGTCTTCCCAAGTTCTTCCCTCTCAAGGGAAATCGCTCCGATTGTAAACTTTTTCGAATCTTTCCTTGTATCTTCGCGAAACCATAATTCTTCGGATTAAAACAAACACCAACCCACACGGGAATTATGATTGTACGTAATATGGTTATTTATGTTATTTGATCGTGTTGGGAAATCTTTTGTTAAAACAGCTAAGAGCTAAGGGTATAATTAGATTCAGGAGCTCTATTTTTGAACCACTCGCGAACGATTTTCGTGTGATCTTTCGTGTGATCTATACGAGTGTAGACGCGAGTGGTCACAAAATTGAGTTTTTTTTTAATCTCTGCTGTGTATATTTCAACTTGATTATCATCGATAATAAGCGGACTTTTCTCAGTAAGCACTTTTCTCAAAGAAAATGCGAACCCCCTATTGACTGTAGTGATTAAGATAAAGTGTCCTTTGTAAAATAATAATAATAAAAGCAGTAGCTGCAGTCGGTTGCTACGTAACGGTTCATATTTCTTAAGATACGAACAAGTTTGAATAATCATTATCAATCAAAGGACGTCCACTGCTGAGAATAGGCCTCCACCACGATTCAACAGCAATTGGTTGTGAGCGGACTGTATCCAGTGAGATCCTGCAATCTTTACAAGGTCATCCGTCCATGTTGTCGGTGTCTGTGTATCACAAATAAATGATTTGATTTGACGTCCTACGCTGCGCCTTTGGTCGAAGGGTTACCAATCTAGAACTTTCTGCCCCAACGGCGATTAGTTCTTCGCTTTGTGCCAGGCCTTTTGCCACTAGAGCTTACTAATTCGCAGGGCTATGTTATTTTAGTTATTCTACCTAACTCCATTCCATCTCGAAGAGTTGCACCAAGGATACTTGTTAAAGTAGTTTATAATAGTAGGCATATGTTCAGTTACCATAAAAATCAACAGATGGGGTTGTATCGCGTTAAATCGCAATGAAACTGATTTTTTTCCGATCGACTTATATTAAATGTTTTGACAGAGGAAAAAACCATTCATACAGCTCACAAACGAGTTCTATAACGTCTCCAAGTAGCACCACAAGTAAGTTACTATAGAGCTTGTTCATGGTCCTTCGACCCGGATGCCTTTCCATTTCTCGTTGTGTGATTTTAAGCTACTTTATGAGGCTTCCAAAAACGTGTGCAAAACTTCAAAAGTGTATGTATATTTGTATGTTTGTCCACGGATTTCTCAAAAACGAGAAATCATTGAAAGATGATTCTCTTTTGGATCAATCAGGTATATTTCATCTTAGGATACGGTGAAAATTCAAAATCGGTCTAGACGTTCTTGAGATATGAGTAAACACTAAAAAACTTAAATTTAAAAATAAAAAACATCTAATGAGGACATCCTAGGTAGGTACGTATCATCATGTGCCGACTGCAAATCAATTTGTTTCTGCTTAATGGACGACAAATGCCTTATTTGAAGCTTTTTTACTAAGTTGTTTGTTTGTAGGCCGTTTAATTTTATAGACCAATAACCGTGTTTTGTTCCGTTTACGGCTTATTTCAGCCCGGCTAATTCTGCGGTTTCCTGAAAATATCAAACAAAACCAGATCCGACGGTTTGCGACCGCAACAGATTTGGACTTTACCTGAAATTGATAGTAACTGTAAAATATTAAGGATACTATACAATATAATTGTGATGTTCTGCGACTAGAGATTATTTCATTTAAGTCTAATTCAAATTATTTAAAAAGTCAAGTTGGGTAAATACCAATACAAAAAATACCTAATTTATAGTAACATCTCGCTTCATTACTATTAATTTGTAATTTCTTTCGTCATTGTGTCTGTGAACTTTTTACTAATTTTTTTTTGGACGCAATTACATTAAGAGATAAAACTGCTTAAATTGCAAATTATATCATAACTACCCTCTTCACTTAAACCTTCTATCTTTTTCTGCTCTTCTCTTCTATACATATAAACAAATGAATCCATATTTTCCTTGGTCACAGCATCACGCGTGAACGACTGGATCGATCGGTAATTCTTTTTCTGTTGTATTTGTTATTGAAAGTTCATTAGAATCAGGAGAAAATTCTTCTAATAGATAAAAATATGAAAATTGAGCAGGTGGAGCGATTCTCATGTTTCTACTTTGTCAAATTCGTCAACGTCGGGGCGGGACGGAGCCGGGGGCGAAACAAAGTTTGTTGGGTCCGCTAGTCAACAAGAAAATCGAAATAATAGTCTGCTGATGGCTTCGCCAACTTTCTACGTATCAAATTGTAAGCCAGTTACGTGTCGGGACGTCAAAAACAACGTGATCCACGAAAGACAAACCCCCAGGCTTAAGCTGGAACGTGACCTGCGTACTGTGGACATTATAACCAGCTTAAGTCCCAACTCAAAGATCCATGCGGAATCGAAATTAGGCCCGGTATCGACGCATGCTATTAGATTTTAATCTAGAACCGTTTGATGAACATTAAAAAACTAGGATAGGCACAGAAAAAGTTGTAGGAAGTGTTTTAGTTGGTTGCAACTAAAATGTTGCCGCTGAAGTAGTTAAGAGAAGTTTGAAGCAAATAAACGTTTAGGCCCGATTTTTAACCGACTTCAAAAAAGGAGGAGGTTATCAATTCGACTGTATGTTTTTTTTGTATATAAGTTACCTCATATCTCAGAAAAAAAATCAAGAAAATTTTTTTCGCCTACTTGAAGGGTCTACCTTCTAATTGGTCCCATTGTTGCCAATTTGGGATCTGATGATGTGATTTTGGGAGGGAAACCCTCAATATTTGAAGGCACGTACAGTGTTGTTTTCCTAGAATCTTAATATTGACGTGTTGTTACGTCTGATAGTCAACATCTTGTGAGGCTGAGCTGATGGTGTGCTCCTGAACGCTTAGGAGTTCAGTATTTATGATGACAGAGCTTATACTCGTAAAAGGAAGTTTGTAGCTTGTAGCTCCCGCCGCAAGCAGTCTACTGTTTTAACTAAGATACAACTTTGCAATTTGATTATTTGCTCCTCTATAGTACGAGTACATAAGTATAAGTTCTTTTTTCAACCTCAAAATTTGGTGTTTGAGTTCAACAACGCTGTGCAATCCTAGCAGTTCCTTATATCATACTTAGCCAAGAAACTTCAATGTTATTTATCAGTGTTAATTAGCTCCAAAGCAGTGATAAGCGAATGCAAGCCCGACTAGCGCCTGCATTTAAATTTACTTTGCATAATAAGCAAGCCTGAATCCGAGGCAAATGGCTGAACGAAACCTCTTGTTAAAATGCAGAAATTGGCTAAAGACTACAATAATGGAGATTTGGTATTTTATATGCAATAACAATTATGCGCTGCTGAGATTTTCTGTATAAAACGAAACGAACGATCGAACGGAATGTAGTGCTTTCGGAAATGAACAGAGAGATGAGAATGAATATCAAACACAATTCATGATGACCTTTATAATGTGATTATTATTAACCAATTGATGTTTTTACATATTCAGTTTACTGAAAAAATAAGAAG
Source organism: Pyrausta purpuralis (assembly GCA_963924145.1). NCBI lineage: Eukaryota > Metazoa > Arthropoda > Insecta > Lepidoptera > Crambidae > Pyrausta > Pyrausta purpuralis. The sequence goes on from OZ001656.1 coordinate 25,298,447, forward strand.
GGCGTACAGATAATTATATAAGTAGATAAATTTATGTCGCACTGTATAAAAACCTATGTCAATTGAATAACAATACAATTATTACAATGTCATGGATTGATTTCGTAGGTACTGTTAAGAGTTGACTTATACAACAGCGTCAAAAGAAGTGATGTCCAAACAATATACCTATTTGTAGACGCCAAATACTAAATGCCATTAATTGACACGTGAAGTATCTTCTTTCGCGTTTATAGCAATTTCTGAACAGAAAAAGCCACGTACACATTTTTTTTGCCTGACCACCGGGTTACCATCGAAACTGGAACCTCTGGCGCAGCCGTCGCTTTAAAGTGCGACCCTCCAACCGCTGCGCCACCGAGGCAGTTTAGGAAGACATTATCATTGGTTCATAGGCACATAATCTGTGGTAAAACGTGTACTCTCTTAAACCTACAGAAACATAGCACCGAGCTATCGTTAGCCTACGCAGTTTTAGTAATTGTACAAGTGAAATGATTCCCAGACTGTTTGCATAAACTGTAATAGCGGATTGCTGAAACTGGAGTACCGGTAGCGATTCGCATTGTGCCATCTGCTCACATCCAGATCCCTTGTAAAATGTTACTGCGCATTATCACAGGTGGATATGGCCGGGCTCGCGGTTATTTCGAAACGTTAGCTTTTTATGGCACTAATGGCACGGTAATATTATGTCTACAGTATTGTAACTTCATACAAACGGACGACGCGCAAGCTATACCTACTCGCTCGGATGCCGGCATGCGCTCGGCATGCTACAGTCGCGGACGTGCCGCAGTGACGACCGGACGGTGTGTTGGTTTTTAATCAGTAACCGCGCGAATTTTTACTAGAAATAAGTACAAGTAGCTATTTAATATGGCAAGTAGAATATATTGTGCTGTTTTTGGTTGCATGAATTCTTCAATAACGCACCCAGGGATAACTTTTTTTCGATTACCTGGAAACTTCGAAAGGTAAGACTATAAAATAATAAGACTTACTATTAGGTAAGTAGGTACCTTCCTACTACGTAATTTGTGTCTTGTGTCTTAATGGATTGGTATTTCCTTTTTAACCGACTTCAAAAAAAGGACGTTATCAATTCAATGTATGTATGTAATATTGTTGGAATTGTACCTTTTTTGCGTATGTTAATCTATACTACCTTATGCATATATGTATGTTTGTCCACGAGTTTTTCGAAAACTAGAAGGTTGATTGCGATGATTCTTTTTTTCTCTACTTGTGTATCGTTCTAAGTTTCATCAAAATCAATTTAGTAGTTTTTATGCTATGATCATTCAAATAATTTTGTATTTACAACTTGTATTTTTATTGAACACTTTCTATTCAATTCATGAAGTATTTTATGTTATCATATTAATATTTCATATTGTTTTTATTTATTTATCTATTAGTATCTGTACTAATAGATAAATAAATAAAAGGTAATAAATTTACAATCTCAAAACTAGATAGAAACTCAAAGTAGGCAGATGCGATAAAATAAAACGCTGTAGGTGGGCGACAGCCCTATCGCATGCTAACGTACTGTGCTGCTGTAGGTACTTATTTCAAGGACACGGGCCAGTTACAATACTGATAGACATAATATTACCGTGCTAATGGAAAATACTGTTTAGCTTCCGAGTGATACGTTGCTTTTACCCACTCCGCCCCGCCGCGCGCCGCTCGCGAGTTCCGTGAATGCATACACTTTGGGACTGTGTTCTTGTGGTTCTTTCTATATATAAATAATCTTAGTCTTTTATAAATAAATCTGGGTACTTTATATTTTATTAGTTTAGTTTCAAATTGGCTACTAGGAGAATAAGCTTAGAAATATAAGTATTGCAGTAGACTGAAGATACTTGTAACGAAACCATTATTGATTGAATTGCGCTTTTTGAGCAACATCAAATAAGGGATGGGAATATTCACCCGTTGTTTTGAGAAATTTAAGACCCTTTACAGATTGATACTTTTATCAGCTATGCAGTCGCGATGCTAACGCGCGTTAGTATCGATGTAGTCGCAAAAGGTCAACCTTTACACACTGCGCTACTTTTAGCATAGTTGAAGTCGCGATGCTAACGTGCGTTACCATCGATACAGTCACAATGCAGAGGCTGGAAATTGTCAAAACATGTACTGAATTTTGGCGACTGCATCGATACTAACGCGCGTTAGAATCGATGCTGTCGCGCTTCTGCATCATTACTAACGCGCGACCGCATCGATGCTAAATTAAATCTGTTCATTGCGTGAGTCGTGATGCTGAAGCGCGTTTTCAATACGCGCGACTGCATCGATGCTAAAAGTCGCAGTGTGTAACGGGTCTAATACAACCGAACCGAATGGAGTACTTAATACGATTAGTTACAAAAAGTCAAACGAATTCCCATCTGAGTTAGACAACCTCTGTGGTAAGAATAACATATCAGAAAATTCAGCAAAACTGAGTGTGAGCTTGTCAACGTACTTACCTATATCAGAGAGGTTGTGCAAATGACCATATAAATCATGCTGAGTGACGTTAAATTGACATATCAGAGTCATAAATCAAAAGGGAATAGCATAAGAGAACAAGTTTTGACAAGGCACTTAGCACGGTTGGGGACAAAATGGTTTTTCGTGAAATTCGCTTGAGCGTGTATGTTGAGAAAATGCGGCACACTCACTCAAAGCGTAATAGGTTGCTCGTACCGGCTAATGTACGGCGCCGCACTTCATAAAGGCGATAATTTTACAACGTCTCGAAGTAGAAAGATTTCACGTCACAAGCCCCCTTGGAACGTATCACGTGAAGGATGTGACGCGCTTGGCTCACTTTTCGGTCCGTCATTAAGATGATTTTAGGGTTCCGTAGTCGAATGGCAAAAAACGGAACCCTCATAGTTTCGTTAAGTCTGTCTGTCTGTGCGTCCCTATGTCACAGCCACTTTGTTCTGAAACTATAAGTTTACACACTTAGTAGTTAAATGTATCCTGTGAACCGCTTTCCGATTGTCATTTTAAAAAATCCATACATGAAACTAAAACCTAAAAAATTTCTTTGGCAAACATGCGTGTAGGGTATCTATGGAAAGACGCTCCCAAAGTGGTAAAAAAGGCGTCCCCTCATCTAATTTTTAAACTAAGCGAGAGTAAATTAAAAAAAAAATGATGTAGATCTTGTCAAAGACTTTAAACGGAAAGTGGTTTGAACAAGTTCGAATAAGTAGTTTTTGTAACAAAGCACATTTTCAACAACCGCAAACATAACTTTGTTCTTCAAACAAACACTATAAAAAACAATGTTATATTTGCTGTCAACGAAATATTGTGGTATTTTGAAGAAGGAAGTAAGTGAATCTCTAATTCTGTTAGAATTGGCACGGAACGCTTAGTGTGCGAGACAGACTCGCACTTGGCTGGCTTTTTTAAAAAGCGAGCTCAGTCATGCTAGTACTTCATTTACTTTATTTTTATGCCATCCATGAGTATTCCTTAGACCACTGCGACTTGCAGCGATACAGCATTAATGCAATCGCAAAATGTCAACCTTTACACACTTGCGCTACTTTTCGTGTCGATACAGTCGCACTGCTAGCGCGCGTTTGCATCGAAGCAGACGAGATACAGAAGCTGAACATTAACAAATTATGTACTGTACCTATATATTGCCGACTGCATCGATATTAACACGCGTTAGTATCGCCGCAGTCGCGTTGCTGCATCGAAACTAACGTGGAACTGCATCGATGCCAAATTAAATCTGTTTATTGCGGTGACTCGACGCTACAAGTCACTGCTTACATTTCGGAAAAATTTAAAAATGGCTGAAATAGTAGATGAGAAAAGAAAAAACAAGGCCTTTTTCTAGTTACTTGATACTAGCAACCATTAGCAATGATTCATTGCGATAGCTTTGCTTTTACAATTACGTCGCGCTTAAATCATCATGAACCGGAGAGTGGGTTTTAACGGCTCCTGGGACGACTTTGCCCATTCTTAATTAAATCATGTGACGAAATCCCTTAATTTAAAAGGGATGGCTGGTTACATCAGTTCTCAGGGGTGTGGAACATTTAGTATTTGGTGCAAATAAATATTACTACAAAAAATCATTTTTTGATTCCCAGAAACTTTTTTCTTAGCAGTAAACAATCTCCGGCATTCTTGCATGGCGTTTCAACTGTAGTATTTTATCTTAGTAATTACCGAGTTTAATTTGGAACTAACTATGTAACAACTTTGAAGTACTTAATATGGTTGATTGCTGAATAATAACACTATCGAATTAAATCAAATCTTACTTTTATGGCTGAGACGTATCCATTACAAAACCATAGTCTCACACAAGGTGACACGTGAATTGGCGGGATGTCAAATATGACATTGACAGCTACGTTCTTAAACATGAAACTCTACAAGTACCTATGATGTACCTAAGTAATTTAGGTTATAATAAGGCAAAAAGTTAGGAACGTGAACTTAAACTGGGGCTAACTAACTAACACATTAACCTGTACTTAAGTAAGTACTAAGAGCTAACGACTAAATTACTTAGGTATAGTACCAAGAAAACTTAACTGTGACAATTTCGAGATAATTATCAGCTAAGTGGGCTAGAAGTCAATTACTTGGTTATATTTTAGAAAAAATTAACAAGTACAAAACTAGGTTATTGATTAGGTAATATGTTCTGATAAACTAGGAGAAGGGCACGAAGATGACGATGATGATGAAATGAGTTGTCCTGAAATCTGATAATACCTACATAAATAAAATAAAAAAAAACTTCAGTGACGTAAATTCTTCAGTATTTAAGGGGCCCGTTAAAAATCCGAGGATTTTTAAAGCGCACACTAGCGCCACTTTATTAGAAAAATCATAACTCGTTAAATAAAAGACCAATCAAAAATCTGGTAAACACGATTGTAGTACAGGTTCTATAATTTATTTAGTACGTTTAAATTGTTTCAAAAGAAGTTTACTGTAGTTAGAGTTAGAAATACTGCTAAATATGGCCACTTTTGGCATTTTTTCTAACTGTAACTGCAGATAATTCTGTTTTATCAAACCTTAACATTGTATTTAAACCACATAACCAGAGCTACAATCGCATCAATCAGATTTTGGATTGGTCTTTTATTTAACGAGTTATGGTTTTTCTACTAAAGTGGCGCTAGTGTGCGCGTTAAAAATCGGGGTAGCGCCTTAAGACCCAGTACACGCAAAATCCTATTTTTTACCGACTTAAAAAAGGAGGTTCTTAGTTTGGCCTGTATGCTTGTATGTATGGATGTTTGTCCGCTAATATCTCGCGTTTGGCTGGACCGATTTTGATGCGATTTACAGTAAAGTATTTGTTACACCGAGGAGAAGGTTTGAGTAACCAATCAAGTTCAATGAGGCAAATTGCAACTTTAACAATAACTAAAACCAACGAAAAATTTTTGACACAATTTTTTTTATTTTATTTTATATTGGATACCAATCGCATACATTGCTCTAATCCCAAAGTAAGTAGATAACGCAATCCAGGAAATCAGAAACAACGGTGGTACTATAAAACCTAAACCAGAGACACACTCTACATTAAACCGAACGGGAATCGAACCCGGGACTTCGGAGCGGCAACGCATTAAAACCCAGCGTGCTTAGCCACTACACCACGGAGGAAAGGGCTAACATAACGTTAATAGAAGAAACAAACTCATTTGAAGTAGGTACATGATGTCACCTTTGACGGTCTACACTCATCATGCACCAACTTTAAATTAGTCCGTTTCACCTATTAGCATTATTTTAGTCCTTGCCGTGTTTTTAAAAAGGCGGTTTAATTTTCTGTGTCCTAACCTAAAGCTGCTACTGTACGAAAAAACATTGTAGACAGTCACAGCTAAGTTACAGTAAGACCAATCATGCCTTGGTGAAACGATAGAGAGTTGTAATAATAAAGAGTGCCCGATGGTTATTTTGAGGTTGCCTGCGAACAAAGCCGCGATTCGTTACTTCCACAGGACAAAAGTAAATGAGAATTGTCCTTAATTGGAATTGTAAATGAGTCTTGAGGCGCTTTCTCGACGGGCGGACGACACTGCCATCCCAGTCGAATAAACTGCGATGATTTCATTTAAATTAATTCTGTGCACTGAGAGACGAAACTACAAATTGAGACGTCGCGTCTTTTGTTCTGACTTCAATGGCGTTCACGACACCAGAAAAAGAAACACGCAATCGTTTTTACGAATATTAACTTAGTTTCCTCTGCTAGTTCGCAAGAAAGAAATGATTCTCATTACGCCCAAAAGAAGTCAGAAACGAACTGCAATTTCTAACGAGTGTTTTGATGAATTTACGATTAATTTCAAGTGTTTTTACTCTTTGAAAATAACCAAAGGCAACCAAATATTTCGTTATTTATAAAAATAAAGTATGACCAATCAGCTTTTGTTAGAGCTCCAGTATGAAAGGCAACATTTATCAGAATTAATTGTTTAATAAATCAAAATTGGGAGTTCGACGCCAATAAAGCGCAAAGATGTGAGGAGATGAAAATCTTTACTAATATACAAATTCTTATCTTTTTAGATCAATGACAAATTTGGTACATTAGTACTATACTTGTTATATGAGACCTTATAATTTGCCTTACTTAAGTTATATATCATAGACATATAATTTTTGTTACGCTGTATGCTTTTCAATTATAATAATAATAAAGTTGAAGAGTTTAGTTTTGAACGGGCTAATCTCAGAAACTACTGGACCGATTTGAATAAAATATTTTTGTGTTGGATATCTTATTTATTGATGAAAGTTTTACGCTATAAAACATCGCCCTGCAACGGGACGGGAGGGAGCAAACTCAACACGCGCGAACGAAGTCGCGGGGGACCGCTAGTGGGTTATAAGTAAAATAACAAAATACCGTTGTTTTTGTTGTAAGAAGCTGCTGCAGATACTTACGCACTTTTATCCTGAAAAACACGTACTCCTTACATACGTAACCTTCTTCAAAAGGTTTTTAGTGCTGTACAAATTTTCGCTCGGCTTCGATACGTAGCACCTGGTGCGCTCACCTCCGTCATAGCTGACGTGGGTCAGATGCATTAGTCACAACTGTGTAAGACATGCGCTACAAAAAATCTCCCATGTGGGTTAAACTTCCGTGTTTGTATCTAACCTGTACTGTGTGTGTAAGGGCCTTGTTCACCATTGACAAATCAGCTCTATCTATATCTTATATAGGACGTCATTGCGTAAAAAGTATTGGACAGGGAACGTTAACAAGAACTAATTAAACATTGTTAATTGCCAGGTGAATGATTCCCTCCTCTGTAACGTTGTATATTTTTGTCTAAGTTCGCGTGAAACGAAAAAGGATGTAGGACTCCAGTCCATATTTTGGCATAGATATAATGGATGCTGACACTGACATTTGTCAAGTGTGACAGCTGCTGTTTTTTCCGGTTCCGCCACTGTTGGTCGTGCGTCGGAGTGGAACGTGTGTTAATATGTCAAAAAATTTTTTAACGGGGCACGTCCCATTTATTTTGTAGTTTGATAGTTATTCCTGGTATTTTTGTTTGTTGCGAGACATTTCTTAGAGTCTGAGCACATGGTTCTTTTTATCGTTTCAGACGCCGCCAACATGTCAATTTGGATGAATTAATTTCGAAAATGATTTGATATAAATGACTGGAAAATGGTAAGTATTTTGGGAAACTCCTTTGGAAATCCTTGTAAAGAAAATGTAGCCTACCTACATCTGGGCATATTGTATTGAGAGTTGTAATTTTTATCATTTCAGGTCTCAAATAGAAAAAATAGCATAAATGTTTAGTAATTAATTCAGAAATTATATGGCGAGCCAGCTGTTGTAGGTATTAAATTGGTTTATTAAAGATTTCATAAATAGGGTGATGAAAAGTATACCCACCTCACTTTTAAAAAAAAATTGGTTGTTAACTAGAACTTTCTTTTATTTCTAGGTAGCACATTTTCTATAACCGCAAACATAACTTTGTTCTTCATAGGAACACTGTGAATAACAAAGGTTGACAACAAAATATTGTGCTATTTCCGCTAAGTGGAGTAAGTGGATTCCCTAATTCAGTGTCGGAAGTCTCAACATAGTTCCGTGTAAAACCACCAGGTGGCGCTCGAAAAATGCTGAGACAAAATTGGTGTTTTCGTGTATTTATTGATTGAGAATAATTTTTGAATGATGCTTAAAAAACTACAAATATTTTTTAAGATTTATTCAAGATATAGAGCTACGTAAGTTAAAATGATATTTGATGAATTAGAAAATCATAAAATTGAAATTGTCGACGCGAAATGTCAAAAATGATGCATCAGACTACGCCCGCAGTTAAAGTTGGCACGGAACCGCAGTGAGCAAATCCGATTCGCACTTGGCCGTTTTTTATTTAAAGAAAAAAAATTCAACGTAATACAAGCATACAGCCTTGACGCTCGGACCGAAAACACAAATAAACTTTTTAATCCTAAAATGCACTCAACGGATTAAGTAAGAGCAAGATGAGTTTGTGACGACGTCAGTTGGCGATTTCAAAGTTTAATCCGTATTTAGAACTAGCTACATATGACTACTATCACTAGAAATATCTATATTTATGCAGCTTTGTGTTTTTATACTTTTTCCAATAGTTATTATAAATGGAGGTCTAGGGACCTTTTTGTATACTGTCTCGGGCTCAAAGAAAATGAGTTATCATCAATTAATGCTTTAGAATGTTTTTAACACTCACAGTGTCATATTTTATATTCATAAAGATGAAATAAGAAACCAAAAATTTGCGTTAAAAAAATTCTAAAGCATTAGATAGCGAAGCGATATCAATTTCCAAGTTGAATTTATTCTGTAAAGAGTAACTGCTTGGGCCATCTGTTTCATAAACAGACGGCTAGATGGCGCTAAGCGTCACGCAATTGACGTTTTCATAAGAGACCACAAATTTCGCAGGGTCGGACTAACGGCACGGTAGCTCAATTGGTAAGAGCGTTTGGCCCGGTTTGCCAAAAGGTTGCTGGTTCAAGTCCCGCCCGTGCGCAAATTTTTGGTTTCTTATTTCATCTCTATGAATATAAAATATGACACTGTGAGTGTTAAAAACATTCTAAAGCATTAGATAGCGAAGCGACATCAATTTCCAAGTTGAATTTATTCTGTAAAGAATAACTGCTTGGGCCATCTGTTTCATAAACAGACGGCTAGATGGCGCTAAGCGTCACGCAATTGACGTTTGTAACTAAATAAAATAAATAACATTTATTTCAGGCATGAACGAATTGATCAACCCATGAATTCCAAATAAAATAACAATTACGATTAAATAATGAAAAAATGCAATAAAAATAGTAACAAAATTAGTTGAAATTACATTAAAATAAATTTAAATCACTTACACATAATTATTCAAATTAAAATTAAGAACTAAATATGAAATTCGGACATAACAATGAACAAATAAATTTAGTCAAATTCAAACGCCAAAAATAGTTTATTCAATTTAAGACACAAAATGCCCTTATGAACGTCAATAATTAGTGTAATATCAATAAATTATGGACCATATCAGGTTACAGCATGTCTCCTTAGTTTTCCTTTTATAATTTTCACATGCAAAGTGTCTGAAAATTTCCTTTTTATAGAGTGTAACATACATTTCTCGCTAAACGAAAGTTTAAAAGTTCACAAAAGCTCGAAGTAGCGACCGAATCAGGCAGCAGACGAGTGAAGCCGGAGGATTTCCTTAAAGACCCCGCTCGTTTCCAATAGATACTGGTATTTGCTAAATCCACGATTGCTAGCTTAGACATTCAATTTAACTTACTGCTCGAACCAAGATTTGTGATAGCGCTGCGGACTTTGTCAGTCGGGAATAATAACTGAGGCAGCCTCTTTATATCTTTTTCATTTAATGCCTTATAAAGAAAAAGATTTTCACTCTCTTTGGAAAGAAAGAAAGAAAAGGGCTTTATTAATTTAGTACATCACAAACACATACATATGTATTGCAACGAGTTTACAAAATAATAACATACATAACGAATTTACAAAATACAAAACAGAAAAATACAACACAATAGCAAAAGAAATAAAATAACTAAGTAGAAATTTATAGCCACTTAGAAGCTTTACTTGATCTTAATTTTGAATAGAACCTCTTAGGTGATCTAAAGAGCAAAGCGGCCTTGCCATAATAGACTAAATGATTCCTATATTTTTTCTATAAAACATCGTACCGAACTTTATCTATTAGATTTGAAATGTTTGGTTAAGTCCTTGACCCAGGGACCCTATTTTTTAATCACTCGCTTAAATATAGCGTGCATATAACTCTTCTGTAGAATTATACTAATTTTTATTGGAAACTCGGACATTAATCAATGAATATCACAAGCCATCTTGACGCGAGTGATTCAAAAATAGGGATCCTGTTCTTACTGTAGTATAGACAGTGTATGTATGAATTGACGAAGCCGATTCTTAATATGAATACCATATTGTATTGACGAAAATTGTTTACTTTTATTTCCCCAAAGAGACGGTGCTTAATTTCTGGGTACGAGCACCTATTGGCGGTTACTGAATGAAGGGATGGCGCGTTTGCGGCCACTCTTCAGAGGGTCTTAATAGGCCTATAAATTCAGTTTTATGTATAGTAGACGATCGGGATAGCCGGAAAATGTTTTCTCATTGCCTTAAAAATCTGCACGATTTGGTCATGAGGCATGAAAACTGCTTAACTTGTACTATCAGCGCCACCTAACGACGATAAATCGCAAGAACCTCTCGTCGTTTTTACCGACTCAAAAAATGAGGTTATCAATTAAATGTGTGTCCAAAGGATATTTATTATTTATTTGTGTTTGTCCACATATTCCTCAAAAATGAAAAGTAGCGAGACGATTCTTTTTTCAGGTTATGGCTCGTACAGTGGTCAACTTAGGGTACAGTGTACGTTTTATCAAAATTGGACTAGTAGGTTTTGAGATATGGGTAATAAAAGTAAAGAAAGAAAAGCCTGAAATAAAAAATATAAAAATTAACCCGTCTTCAAAACGCTGTCTAAAAAGCTAAGAATTCCGCATTTGTCTTCTATTTTAGAGAAACAAACTCTTTTGGAGTCAGGCTTTGATTTCAAGCTTACGTAGGTACACCAGCAGTCTGCGCAGATCATGCACCGACTCCTATAGTAGATTGTTATACTAGAGGAGTAAGTGACCCATTTCACCCGAGATGTTTTTGGCGCTCGAACGGAGTGAGAGCGCTAATAAATCGAGAGTGAATTGGATGCTTTCACCATAGTTAAACATTCTATTTTTCATTCCGACTGTGAGGTAAAATAAATAAATTTAGCTATGTGATTGTGATGCGATGATGAGATATTATGTTGATTGGCGAGAGATGAAACCTCAACTTTTTACATTGACATATCAGTTTGTTTACTGTTGTAATACATATAACACACGATTAGAAGGACATTAACGGCACGGAAGACAAAAGACGAAGACATCCCTAGGGTGAAAAGTAATTTAGTTTTAATTGCTATGATCAGCTCATGGAGCTAAAGATAATTGAGTCACATTATATTATTAAGCAAACAAGTTTCCATATTTTAAAGATTCGCTAAACATTAAAAGCGTGTTTATTATGGTCACTGATTTGAATAATGTACAATTGGTCTAATATTTTACAATTTAAAATCTACAAATATATTTCGGTTTCCCGCCATATATAGTGTCACTTTTTTTTTCATTTAAAATTATCACACTTTGTTTGTCCTTGACGATATATTTTTTAATTTGGTCGATTATTGCATAGATTATTAAGCAGGCGGAGGAGGCGACTTGACGCAATTTTTGTTGTTCATTAATCTTCTTATTCACTCCCACCTTTAGCTGTCATTCATAGCGCTATCTCATGAGGCAAAATTAAACCTGGAATTTGACATAATCTGTGGTAGTTTTGGTGACAAGTAACCTTGTTTTCGCAAGGTTGCGTTCTTCTCTTATTATTATTGTCTGTGAGTTCAAATCAAATCATTGTTAAAAATAGATCGCTATTTTTAACAATGATTTGAAATATTTGATATCGTTCGCGTTTTATGTAGTACTCTGTTGTCTTCCGTGCTTTTACTGTCCATCTAATCTTGTGTTTTATGTTACAGTAAACAAACTGATATGTGATGTAAAACTTAAGATTTCATCTCTCGCCAAACAACATAATATCTAAATAAATTTATTTATTTTTCCTCACAGTCGAATGAAAAATAGTATGTATAACTCGGGTGAAAGCACCCATTTCACTCTCGAATTATTAGCGCTCTCACTCCGTTCGAGCGCCAAGAACTTCTCGAGTGCAATGGGTCACTTTCTCCCCTTGTATAACAATCTACTATTGCTTCTCTTATATTCAAGACACATGCGTTATTAGTCAGCTTTTAGAAGTCTGTTTTTTTTTGTTGTTTCAAGTGACGCCTGTTTATGTGTTTTATGTGTAAGCGATTTTCGTTTGAAAGTGAAAAGATAGCAGAGTTGTACCGTATACCTATGTCTGCAACAAAACCTGTTATGTACTTATTATTACTTACCTAATGATATTTGCAGTTTGGATCGTACAAAAAATCTATGTTAACAATAAAATTTGAGCTAGAACGTTAACCTTTTAAACAGTGTTTACGAGTTGAGTAAGTTGTGCTGTAGTGCTTGTTTGCGTTTTGCTAACATTGGGGTCAATGCACTTTTCATTGCGGCATAAAGAATCTTGATTTGTAAAACGAAAGATTCCGAAAAGGCACAATAAAATGCTTTGACAAATCACGAAAAACTCCAGAGACGTTCAATTTGCTTTTCATTTCATCGTGATATCTTAAATTCTACTCTTATTTTTAAACGTTTTTTCAAAGTGATTCAGAACAGTGAGCTATGTAGATTGAGAATATTTATTAAATTATATAACATAAAAAAAATGTTTTCGCATTTTGAAATAATAAGATTTTTTAAATAATATATTCAAGTTATTTCTTAATGCCAATTATAAAGCTGACTGGTTCCTAGCTCAAAGTATTAACATAGCTATCCAACGCGGCAACGCAGCCAGCATCGTAGCCTCCTTACCGCTAGGAAATGGTGACCGTTAAACCATACAACTTTGACCACTGCATAAAACTTTGCCCAAACACGAAAATTATATAAATCTGCCTATATACATTTTATTATAGCAAATTAAAACTTTTTGAGGGGTCTATTGAAAACTAGAACATCTGCAGCTAGCTTCATTCGGGTGTGTGTCAGCTCCCGTCAAAGTGCCTTCGTCAAAAGTGGAACAAGAATGTTAATTCAGTTTTGTGATACAATTTTATCACAAGAAGGGCATTAATTGCTGCTGCATTTAATCATGTTTTGCTTCAAATGGCAATGTCTCCAACAATTTTTTTGAAAGAGGTTGACAACATTGCCCAGCTCTAAAATGTTACAAGGGTTAACACTATTTAAAAAAAAACTGAGAATTATTATCAACTGAACCATTCTACGTTGATGTGTCATTACCAATAATATTAAGTGTGGTCAAAGATGTCAGGTTTGGGAGATAACTTTGCCCGCCACTATTTTCCTTATATCTCAGCATCTATTAGGAGTTAACACCTAGTTTTAGCAGCTTGTTCGTGGCTATAAGTGTCAAATAAAGGTTTAAGGGAAATCAAATAAAGATTGGATATTTTTTTTAAATCCAAAAAAAACAAAAAAAAGAAACAGGCAACGATGCCAGGTTTCCCGGTACGTTTTCTAATAGATAGGTTTTAAGTTAATGTTTAATGTTGCATGACTTTGTTTTATTTTTTCTCGTTTGTTATTATTGGCGTAACTAAATCGAATAGCATAAATCGGTTTAGGGATCGTGTTATAATTGTAGGATAAAGAATAAATTCTCAGTTATAGCGTGGCGTGTGCCAGTAGCCAGCCAGCGCTCAGCGCTGCCGCTGCGAAGTCAGTTTGTGTACGTTCCTCGGCGGTAGCTTCAATTTCTAACCGCCCTGGGATGTTGCGAAATGTGCTTGAAAAATTTCAGCTTACGTCGACGTTATTACATTTAAGAATAATATTAGCTAGCTTCAATAACCTCTTGGCTTTTTTAAAATTAAAATTGTGTCAAGTTTTTCATGCGAGCATTACATTGCGGTATTTGATGTTGCAAAAGCCCTTATCTTTTTTGCTCTTCTTATCAATATTAATTTTAAGTCTTTTTAATTACGTACCTAATAAATTATGTTAGTAAGTACAGTCGACAGCACATCAGGTTACCCACTTTTGTTGCAAACTAGCCCTTATTACAACTGCATAAGATACCGCAGTGTTTACCTTGACGTGCTGTTGTCCGAACATACAACTGGTGAAGGAAAACCTATGAAATTACCAAATCATAGTTCATGTAGTGTCCACGGACCACTGAGCATGCCGAAGCATGTGTAGCAGGTTAGTAATTTCACATATTTATTCCAAAATTGTGAAGTACCTTCTTACCTACCCCAGTATTCTCGGTCAAGCCAAAAGCTCTCGAGAATCCAAACCGCAGCATCCTTAACATTAACTAAGTTGGCAAGTATAAATAACTTCTAATGAAAACGGTGCAGGAATAAAATAAGACTTGTTTTATTCAAAAATATTATTCCACTTCTCATTTCAAGATTTCAAGAACCCCTCTATGCAATTGTTTAAGTGGATGAAATGTCATTTCCGTCTTCAAAAGTCGAATTCTGATTTTTTGTATATCAATCAGTAGGTAAAGTATATTTTACTAGGGTATATTTTCTAAACTTAATAAAAATATGCTTGTATTCTGCAACCTTACAGAGCAGTCGCTAAGTACTAGGTTGCAGAATACAAGCTAACAATCCTAAAACTGCATCTAATTGCTAACTAATTATAACTTTCATGTAGGAAAATTATCCTTTATAATGACGACGCGTTTGATGTATTGGTTAGAGCTCCTGACTATTACGCCGGCCGTCGCGGGTTCGAATCTCGCAAGGGGCAAATGTTTGTGTGATGAGCACGAACATTTGCACCTGAGTCATGGGTGTTTAATATGTATTTAAGTATTTATGGGAGACGCCCCCGTCATACGCGCCGTCGTAAACGTTGTCTGGTATTCTTAACACAAGGAATAAATTTCCTTGCTTCGAAACCACGACAATTGGTGTGTCGTCTAGCGCATATTTATTTATTATTTAAAAAGTGTGTAATTCACTCATCATAACGCACAATCAGAATAACGCAAAGGTACTAAGTTAAGTGTATCCTAACGCTGTTAAAATCTATTTGCAATATTTGGGGCCAAGTATTTTAAAAAAGAATTCGGAGCACACGTGACTTAACGTTATTAAGGAAAATTAGAACTTCTAATTTATTCATGAAATTGTATCCACGTGCTCGGCTAATGTGATTATTTTTAAAGTTGCGTTAAACTTAAACTTCCGAATAGCTGAATTTCGCGAAATTGTCGTGCCCAGGTGGGTGTCATCGCCGTTCTCAAGTAACATTTTTCTCCGGCGCTCTGAATACATATTTTTTCATGAGATAAATTGCTATATTTACGACGCCTCGAAGTTTGAAGATAGGTATTAACGTTATTTAGGACAAAGTTGATATTTTAATTTCTTGCAACTTTGTGACTCACTATTGCGCTAAATGGCAGAATAGTTGGCAGGATAACTACCTCACTGGCGCAGTGGTAGAGAGTTGTACTTTAAAGCGACGGCTGCGCCAGAGGTCCAGGATTCGATTCCCCGGTTGGGCCAAAAATATGTACCTGGGTTTTTCTATCTAGAAATTCTTAGTGTAGCCTGGAGTTTGGAAGAAATAAATAAAGGAAGTAATATGTATTTACCGCCAACTACGTAGGCGGTGTTTCACGCCCGTGCCTCGGAAAGCACGTAAAGTCGTTGGTCCTGCGCCTGATCTCTCTCCAGTCGTGTTAGATTGCTATCCTATCGGGTTATGAGAGGAATAGAGAGTGCACCTGTGTTTGCGCACACACTTGTGCACTATAGTATGTTCCACGCAGTCAGTTAGTCGTGAGTGGTCACCTGTAGTCGAAATCGGCTAGGGGGACTACTACATGGCAGGATTATCAAAGTAAAACAACCTGCGGAGTGCAATGACTCACGGTTAGGTTTATCAGTTTAACCGCTCATTTATTAATCTTAATTGTGATGAGAATAAATGAATGTAATTATGATTAAAGTATTATTTTATAGCCACTTAACATTTTAATTAATTGACGTACATTTAGCGACGTAAAATTACTACTTTTCAGACCACCCCTTGCAATACGTGACTATACAAAACAAAACACTTCTCTGTCAATAAAATAAGAACTAGAATTCAATATCAACTACAATCTCCGTACCACCTCCGTGGTGTAGTAGCTAAACACCCTGGTTTCCAGGCGTCGCCGCTCCGAGGCTCCGAGTTCGATTCCCGGTCAGGTCAATATAAAAAGCATATGTTTTTATATTGTCACGGGTATGGGTGTTGTGGCACCACCGTTGTGTCTGATTTCCCTAACACAAGTGCAATTTCTACTTACTTTGGGATCAAAGCAATGTGTATGATTGGAGTGCAACGTTTATTTATTATTATTATAAATACAGAGTAATTGCAAAAGTTGATGGACATTAGATAATAGTAATAAAGCTGCCTTTTGGGCATTACGTAAGCTAGTCATCTGTGAGCGTAATAAAAGCTTTCGTCTCACTTGCGTCCAGAGATAATTTTATTAACTAAGCACGGCTGGGGAGAATTTAATACATTTTTGTAAGTAATAAAATTGGGTTCGTGTTCAACAGGTAATAAGATACGATGACAAGGATCGCATTATCGCGCACGAGGTAAATCCCGAAAGCACGTTGATTTATGGCTAAAAATATCCTTGCCGAGGATAACTGGGGCTATGTTTTATTTTGCTGGACCTCGGTTTATAATTGGGCGGAGTAAACTGATGTTATTATGTTGAAAATGAAACGTGGTTTAATCGGGGGAGTAATAAAATTATGATTAAGGATAGGGACAAATTGATGAAGTATTTATGTGAGAGCGGTCGAGAGGGCTACGCTCTTCGATTATGTACGAGATCTAATTAGGAATGGGAAGACACGTAGAAAGAAATAATGTCGCAGACATAAACTTGCGGATCAGGAGCTTTAGTCTTAAATCACTCGTGTCAATATGTGGAATGATTTTCGTTCATTAATCAATCAAAATTCAACGTAATTACGCTTGATGTAGACACAAGTGTTGTTACAAAGTTGAGTTACCTTTTTTCATATGATTTTATTCGAAAATCTAGCATTAATCAAAGAAATCAAAAAACTTTTCGATCGATCTTGATCTCAAAAACTTCGTGGGCCCTACCCCAGAAGTTGAAAGGCAGGAGGACACATAGAGCGAAGACCTGATGAAGTGACAAAAGTGATATAGATTGGAGATCCTAGGATCAAAAGCACACAGCAGGCTGTCCTCTGACAAGAAAGCCAGACGATATTGTAAAGATTGCAGGAGCACACTGGATGCGGTCGCTGTAGAATATTATAGAATAGACTTATGTGCTATAGTGGACTTGGTGCTGCTGATTAAGATGATTACGAGTATAATGGCTCTTTAGATTATTATATTTAGAACATTGATTACTGTTGTTACGTAAAACGTTTCATTATACAATGTGTTAATTTTACACTTGATCAAACTTTTAGGGAGTGCTCTAAAGATAATGATGGCTTTAAACAACTTTTGCTATGTGACCAACTTCGAAATCGAGAAAGAAAAATCAGCTGTTCTATACAAAAACTCATTTCATCTCGGAGAAAATGTTTGCAATAGCAGTTTTTTTTATTTCTCTATTTTGAAGTTGATCCCGTAGTAAAAGTTGTTCAACCGTGAGTAGAGCACTTCTTGAAATATTTTACAATTCATATTATTAAGTTTCTATAGTGCCAAAACACTATGTACAGGCGGGAAGAAGTCCCGTCTGTACAGTATATAAAAGGTTAAGATGGAAACTAACTCCCTAGTGGCGTAGACATCCCTTTGCCTAAGATACTAAGTCCCTAGAGCCCTAGCCCAGCCTAACATTAGATACTTAGATTAATTAATAAGGATGTTGAGGTGGGAGAGCTGCTCCCAGGCTGCCCAGGGTAGCAGCGTTAGGACGGTAGGTAGGTGGCGTGGACCCGCTGCCAGTCTGGCAGGCTCACCAGACTGATCATAGTGACGGCTAAAGGTGTCTTGGCCGCAGCGAAGGGATTTGAGAACCAACACGGACGGTTGATATCTAGTTTATTGCTGTTTAGTTAGTTATATTTATAATGATTTTATTGTAAATACACAAGTTAAGATATGAGGTTGTGTGCTGCCGGTGTAAGTGCCGACGGTGCTTGCTGGGTCCATCGGCCAGCCGCTGCGATGTAGGTCGCTGACGCCGTGTTTGTAGCAATGTACGATGCTAGCTCGTATGTACACACTATAAAAACAAAAATGTGATTACACTTCCTGAAAGTTTGATCAAGTGTAAAATTAACACATTGTATATGATAGTTTTATGTGATAT
The DNA here is from genome assembly GCA_963924145.1 of Pyrausta purpuralis. Taxonomy (NCBI): domain Eukaryota; kingdom Metazoa; phylum Arthropoda; class Insecta; order Lepidoptera; family Crambidae; genus Pyrausta; species Pyrausta purpuralis. Next base: position 25,317,078 of record OZ001656.1, read on the forward strand.
TATTTAAAATGCCGTCAATCGGCCTTTTAAGCATAATAAAAGAAATATTTTTGTAGAAAACACTTTGGCATTTATACGCTAGTTTTTGAGAAAGTTAGACAATACGGTATTTTTTTAGTTTTTTATGAACTAAGGTTATGATTAGAGGAAAAGAAGGATTGGGCATTGAATTGAGAGAGGCGAAGTTTATGACGTAGATAATATAAACTTTAATAAGTTTAAAATCGTCAAGGAAAATTAAAATTGTTTCATAACATTGAAAAATAAACTTGATGTTCAGAAAAAATATGATAGTCTCCTGTTTCTCTATTGTATACAAAGACACAGTTAAAATAATTTTACTTAAAACGATTTAACGTTATAAAAAAGCGTTATACTAACATTTTCTACTTTCATTTGTAACCCTCAAGCGGATGCAGAGATATTTAATTGAAGTATTCAAGATGATTTCGGATCCTTTTGAGGTAAAATTACGCAGAAACCTTGCCCTTGCCCCGCAAACCCAGGAGCATACGAGCGCTAAGGGCTCACACTATCTTATCGCGGACGCAGTAAACTCGCTTTGAAAACTCTGTCGGGAATACACTCGCAACGCGAAAGACAAATGGAATCGTCTGCGACAGCCAAATACGATAACTTTAAGGAAAAAGGACTATGGGGGAAATGCGTATTACCATACTGATGTCTCGTCTAACACTGTCGAGTATTCAGACACCTGTACCGTTACCATGAGTTTACTCGATAGCGATGACGGTTCTACTTGCTAGCGACGACGTTACTTTTTGTTAGGAAAATTTTAGTTCTGTCAGTGACCGCTAGGGGCGCTGTGCAATTTGCCATAGACTTTTTTTACGTCGTCGCTTCTATTGACGGTACAGCTCAACTTTACCGTCAATGTTTTCGCGTGTTTCTTCGAAATATAGGCATTTTTGTCGTTATCTACTCTTTATGCAAATCATGTGATTTGGCATTTAGAAAGTATTCAAGTGTGGGCGCCTTTTACGGGTCATGCACTCTGAGAATAATGCTACGCTTGATTTATTCATATTGAAAGGTGGAAAAAATAATACATAGAGAGCAGTATTTGGTAAATAAAAAAATAACAGCATAATTTGGCGTGCTTTTCTAAGAACGACCGCGTTGTCAAATAACGTATAAAAAGCGTATCAAAAGTGGACCCAAAACATGTGTACAGGGTTTAAAAAACTAAATGCATTCCTTCTGCCCCTGCATTCTTAAAAAAAACTTTTTCTTATAAACTACCATCAGCCGACTGGTACTCTGGTAGGGGAAAGTAAAATATTTTTTTGGGATGGCGATGTTAAAGTTATTATAGTACAAAAAGTTATTGTATTTGAGCATCAGAATTAGCCCTAAAAAGGAATGCATTTAATTTTTTTATACCTTAAATATACAAGAATTTAATTATCATAGAACTTTCCCGCAATCTTACTGATATGAGGTGATCAATCGTAAAAATTGGAGTTTACGTTCGGCAGGCTTAATCGAGCGCGCCAATTGGCAGCAACGTTTTTCTAAAATGGCGCCATTTTCGCAGGGCCGCTCTGTTTAATTCACCGCCCTAAACCGCGCTCAATGAATAAAAGCCCTCGGACCCGGGTGCACATGTCGGGATTTAATTGAATCGGACGCAATTCGACTCGAGCCGAGATCGTATACGTCACACACGACACGACATACGTAATTACCCACACAGCACTCGAGCAGAAATAGAGTGACATCTAGTGGCTCTTTCGATAACGGATTACGGGCAATTAGCGCAAGGGTCGTGTTTTCCAATCAGATTTCTGATCCCACTTTTCGCTGACACGTCGAGTTTGGACTGGTTTTCAGGATTTAACGTTGTGAGTAAAATTACAAAACATAAACCAAATCAGTTATCGCTGATTTTAAATGAGCTGACTTGCAAAAGCTTGGAAGGGCAATGACTTATTACGCCGTTGGGGTCACGGGTTCAAATTTTTGCTTGAGTGAAATTTAAGCCCTCGCGAATACAGTTCTAAACGAAAAAATATTTGTAAGAGTTAATAAAATATTAAAATTATAAATTCTTGAAATATAATTGACATGACGCAAGTTGTCCGAGCAATTCCCCTAGGGGGCAGTTGGTAATAGTAATATGGTGGAGGATTAAAAACCTCTTGTGTATAAAATGTACTGTTATTTTAATAATTCAGTCCAGGCCGTTGCACCCTTGGGTGAGATTGTAATCAGGGTAGGTCAATAATTTTCAGCCCAAGGTTAGAATGCGATATGGGTGAGTTTCTCATTCTTTTTTGGTCTCCTGACTGGTGTGAAAACGGGGTGCAGCCCTTTGCTGGAGATCATTTTGTCAGGCTATCCAATGACATCAATTATATCTCTATATAATAGTGAAGTTTTGTGGATTTAAGAAATGAATTATGATTCTTTCTTTCGTAAGACTTTTCTTGCAGGCTTACGAGGGAAGACTCAACATTAAATATAACTAGTTTTTTTTTATAATAAAGATTTTAAATAATGTCTTTCAAAGTGTGACCTAACTTAAACATTAGTTTTTCCGAATGTATATCAATAAAAGTACTATATAAACTCCTGTGTGAGCGCTCTATTCTTGACTAATATATTACCCATGCTTGACTTGACATGACTCTGTTTGGCAAAATTAACATAATATTAAATACGATAACATATGATATAAATAACTTCCCAAGTAATTTTCGTGAGTATATAAAAATCATTTGTGTAAACACTAGCATTTACTCATAGTAAAATCTATCCTTCAATCTATAAAAGCTTATTTCTTTTTCAGTGAAAGAATTTCCACGACCGCGTCATTTGCGACAATTGGATAAAAAATGCTTTTTTACATAAGGCATTCTGTTTTCCTAAAAAAGTTTGATAAATTCAATTTTCAACTGGGATAACTTCCCTGTCTGGTTCACGCTAGATACTTTTTGAATAAATTGGCCCAGAGCCGAATCGATAGTAGTATGGAAAACTCGAAAGTTATCTAAGGGAAATATAACTTCTTCTCTACTTTGTGGCATATTGAATCAGTGATATCCGTATCCTTGGCATTATTTGTTTGCGGTCCATGGATGAGTAGTGTTATTTCTATTCTGTTATTTTACGCCCGGCGAGATATTTGCAAGCGGAAATTTGATGTCCATTGAAAGTTATGAGTCTTGCCAGTACTCGTTTTGAGAGTGACGGAAGGCTGACGCGAAATTGAAATCATTCCAGGAATCTATAGTTACTCACGGTTTTCAGTATGTAGGTGGAGAGACTTTGATCAATACTCAAAGGTAGTTTGTTTCCCAAATACATAAAAGATGAGTGAAATGTCAAACGCAATGAGAGGTTGGTTTATGCGGGTAACCATACCCTTTAAATCTGATGCAGGGTGAGAGCAGGACTAATCAGCGTGGATTGTTGCCCTTCCACACTCCAGCCCTGAATCAAGTAAATGAGAAAACTTTCTAATTGGAATTTCAAATAGGCCGCCGTTTATCCAGACAAGAACGGAGCAGAGGCCGACATACGCCGCATTATTACTCCCCGCGGATTCGTTAATTGATACGGGAACTTTCAAATTGATACTATCCATCGATACTACCTTAATTTCTTTTCGAAACAGAGCTAGACCTTTACACACTGCGATTTTTTGCATCAATGCAATCGCGCGTTTTGAAAACTCGCTTTGGCATCGCGACGCACGCAATGAACAGATTTTATTTAGCATCGATACAGTCGCGAGGTAGCATTTATACAGAAGCGCGACTGCATCGATGCTAACGCGCGTTAGTATCGATGCAGTTTTTAAAATTCAGTAAATAATTTGACGATTTCCAGTTTTGCATCGCGACTGCATCGATGCTAAAAGTCGCAGTGTGTAAAGGGTCTTACCATTATTCTGTAACAAAACAATTCTCGAAGAAACTATTAATTGGTGACAGACCTGTCAAAGAGTGCTAAAAGATATTTGTTCTGTTTGGTGTTAGTGACATCAATAACAAAAGTAAGTAAGTTGAGATGGAAAAGTTTACAGCCGAAACTAAGTTGAGGACCGAGAGGCTTTTTGATTCTGTTAAGTCCGCAATAAACGAGTTTTTTGAAACGCATGAAGTCGTTAGCTATTGTTAGTAACTTTTATAACAAAATTGTGCGCGCAGATGCTTTTTGGAGGCATCAAATTATTACTATTTTCTCGAGATCTTCTGACGGTAACAAATACGTATAAAGTGCTGACGTAGAACGCGGCGAATTTATTCAATGAGGTTGAATTTGAATTTTGGCGGTTGAGCGATCGGATGTTCAATTTGGGCGGGATGTAAAGCGGCGATTGACTCCCTATTTTCCTGAGATTCAGCAGGAGACGGCGCGTGTATTAAGGGGAGTTTCGTCGGAGCGCTCACGTTACATCAGAGACGCTGTAAAACTTGCCCAGCCGATGGTTGAGTAAGCTCGGAGCGAAATTGCCAATCCTCTTTCACAATGGACCGTAAAATGGTTTTCCGTTTTTGCCCGACCGAGCGGAGCGGTGCTCGTTGATTCACCGGACACGTCGCGCGACGGGCTATCACTAGTTGGGGGAATTTGTGGAAATAACTCTTTTACACCCTTGTACCTGCATAACGCCTTGACATGTCCCACGGGGCGCGGGTGCGTCAGCGCGCTGGATTAATCCGTCTATAAAATGTCGCCACTGACGATATCCTTTCCCATCTCGACGTTCATTTAGCACCGTACATACATGTTAGGCTATGTGTAGACTTTGATACATGTTAACTTGTGACTGTAGCTTATACTCGTAGCATGAAGTAAATAATGTGTTATAGTTACTAATCTAGAGCACTCCAGGTATGCTCGCGGAATAACTCGATAGCTTCAGAAGTATATTGGAAACGACGGATGGACGGACGGACGGATGAGCACTATTTATCGTTTTGATCGTCTTAAAAAAATAAGAAAATGAACCAAGGAAACAGTATTTTTTACGCGTTATTTAACAAATATCGATAAAAATATTTGCGCAATTATTACATAGAAATTAGTGTCCAAATCGGCGGCACCGCTGAAATAGTTCTCACACACTTGGGCCCTCTAAACGTTGCTCAGCACTAAACATGTGCATACAAAATTGCAAATTATAATTAAAAAACTAAACTTTACACTTTTCACAGTACTATATTTGTCAAGACAAGACAATAGTTAAACTAATTGCATCAAAAATCAATGTTAAAAAATACAGGTTTAATGTTGAATGTAATTTGAATCGAATAAAAGTAAGTATTTTCATTCTTACTTTGTTTAAAAAAGTTTTCATGGCTGTTGCCAACAAGCCCATTAATAAAACATTTATATCTTTCATGGTCTAATGTATCCTACTCACTCCAAAAAGTTTCAATGGAGATAAATAAAAATAAAAGATAAATAAGGAGTATGTATGGCTGAACGCCAATGAGGCGCATAAGTAAATAATGAATGATCTAGCCCGTTTACTTTTTTCCTCATGTTTTCTCGTCGGAAGGATGTAAGTAAACACACCTTGACACACTTTTAAAGTATTTTTTGGTATTAAGTATGTAATTTGAAAAAAACCGACCAATTGAATTAGAGATCCACTTACTTCCACTTTGCTAAAATACCACAATATTATGTTGACTGCTAATTTAATATTGTTTTTCATAGTATTTTTATGAATAGGGGGAACTTTAATTTTACCACTTTTGAAGCGTCTATCTCTCAAACGTAAGATTTTTAGACAAAATGGTTTTAAGAACCTCAATGTCATTTTAAAAGACCTATCCATAGACACTTACACGCATAGGTTTGACATTTTCTTTTAGGTTTTAGTTTCATGTATGTGAATAATATATTAATCAAACATTATTATTTTTCATTTTTGTATGAGAATCAAACAGCGGTTAACAGGATACATCTACCTTCTAAGTTTTAACTGAGTAACACTAATAGTTTCAGAAATTAGTGGCTGTGACATACGGACAGACAGACGGACAGATAGACAGACAGACTTGACGAAACTATAAACTAAAAAGGTAAAAAATCTTATTTTTTGTAATCTTTCCTTAAACTCTACAGTTGCTCTCAAATCTGCTTGTTACAACCGATAATGCATTTCTTTTAACCTGTTTATTTATATGGTGTGTATTATTTAATTTAATGTAAATGTGTTTAATTATTTTTTTATTTCTTCGCCATGCCTCTTCATACATTCTTCACGCTTTTCTTTGCCTGAAGGTTGTCTGGAAGAAAATTCTTCTAGCAATAAGACCGCCTAAATTATACAACTAGCTATTAAATAAGACGGTATTCTGTGTTATTATGTTTAAGGTGTGCAATAAAGTATTTTTATTATTATTGTGTAAAAAAGAAAAGTCCGGAAAAATAGCACAGTGCCGCCACAAAAACGGGAATTGGCGTCGCCGCAGATAAAGTCTTATACGAAGACAGGGTACCTATTTCAGCTCTTGCTCGCAAAATGCGACACAAGTGTACAAGCCAGTCCGTACCACTGCCGGTGACAGCTAGAGGCAATATCTTTCCCGGGTAGACCAATATCAGTTGTGTTCCAGAAATAATGCCCCGGGCGAAAAACTTGCGACAAGCGTTTTGCCGCGCGTACTGCTTCTATTATTTTATTTAGCATTTTATGAACAAGTTTGCGGGCTTTGTCTATTAAAATCAATAATTTATTTGCTGCGCCAACCCTTTCGGGTTTTCAACAACGAACAATTATTTCATAGGATTTAATTTGTTTAGCAATTACACTTTTGGGCTATCTGTTCCATAAATATAATGATCAAAATAAGAAATATGTTAAACACGTAGTTTTTTTCATATGATAAAACTTTTTCATAAATCATAAAAATATTTTTGTGTGTACAGTAGTTAAAATTTTGAACGGAGGTAAAATTACAGTACTGCCCCTATCCTGTATCTAGCTAGGGCAAACAATGATTTAAAAAAAAGTTTACTATAAATCATAGAATTATATTAGTTACATTCAGGAGAACAATTGAATGTTTATGCAAATACTATAAAATACTAAATATAAGTATCTTACATAGGTCAATAATTCATTTTAACTGCCAATAGCTGCATCAAATTTTAAAGCACATGTCTTGCAGTATATTTGTTACATAAGATCGATATCAGACAACGAACATACAATAATGTTGAAATAGTTTGAATTATGAATGATTTAACAATACAAAATGTTGTTTTGGTCAGTGACATTCAACTTAGGGATGATCATATGAGTTGTGGTTATTAAAAAAAATATATCTTTAAGTTACATTCACCAAAGTTACAAACTAATGGCGACCCTTGCTCGTAATTCGCGCGTATCTACGAAATATTACGCCGTAGCTAGTAAGCTACGAAGAGGCAAGCTAGTGTTGGCAATTTTGACTCTTGCTAGTATCGCAATAATAAATTGATTTTGTGGGTTTTAAAATATTCTGTAGACCAATACGTGGATTTGTAAAACCACAGTAAATAAATAAAATAGGGTAAACTACAATCCCTTCCTCGTTTAAATCGGTTAATATTCAGCTTTTATGTTGGTAGTTTGTAGTAATCACTATGATATGGATATAGCAAGTATCAGATTTATTAATTAAATAATATAAGCATAATCATATTTTAAATCATTGAACATTGCAAGATATGCATATGCAGGGTGTCACAATGTCTAAATACATAGAAATCGTGACCCTGAGAAATCGAAAACTTTTTTTTCTTTCGACAAAGAAAATTCGATCGGTGAACCTGTTTCGTACACGAATTGCACCAGAAATTTTGGGTAATATATTTAACAAGGTAATTAGTAAGTACATATACTCGATTTGCAAGGAGATGGAAACCATTACATACAAATTTGGGCCTGGATGTAATAATATGAAAATGGTGTCAATTAATAGCTTAATACTTAGTAGACCTACACTGAAAATTCTATGTTTTTTGACAATCTGAGAGCCCAATAATTAGGGGTTTAGTTAAAGTGAGGTTATGTAACAAACAGCTGATTTCCGAACTGCAAAGGATATTTTAACGTCAGCAGTTACAATTAGGCCACAAAATAGACGACAGCACGTTAGGCAGGGTCAGAATCCGTAAAACAAAGCAGTGGTCGACGAAAAAACACTCAAAAGGTATACACGCACAAGACGAAAAATACAAACGAAACGAGTGATCCATAGATTATTTGACACGGCAGCTGTCAGTATCAGTGCACAGACAAAAAAAGTAGCAATCGATTTTATTTCATTAAGCAATCATGTTTCAATTCACTTGCATTCAATTCAATTAAAATATAAAATATGTTTTATGAGCTAAAATAGTTATTGTAACGTATTTTTTTGGGTTTATCGCCACGAATAGAGCAAGAGTGATTCTTTTTTTAAATTGTGTAATCACATTGACTTAAATCGATATTTCATTTAATCGATAATGTAGTGAATTCTTAAAATCTTGTTTTTCATAATGCTCAGTTTCCATAAAGAGAAATAAGCTGATTTTTGGTATTTTAGGATGGAAAAATATGCCCATTTTTTTAAACCATAAATCAACTAGTTACGTTTAGGGCCCAGCAGTTACCGTCTCCTTTAGACATTACTTTGAAAAAAAAAGTTTTTTAAAAATACAACAGAATATTTGAAATTGCCTAACCATCAAAAGGAGCTTATTTTTTTATTTTATTTTTATTGTTATCATAAAGGTACATTATTAGACTATTTGAATACCATTTAATGTGACTTTATTTGAATTGTGATTAATAGTTTTGTTGTTATAACGAACTAAAAACGAACTAACTCGAAAGCTACTAAATTTTCTGAACATACATAGAGGTCAAAGTGATAGCCCTTAACATTAAGGCTGTACCAGTGGGTTTCTGGTGGTAGAGGACATCCTCAGAAACCCGTTGGTACACCCTTCTTAGATCACCCTGTATTATGTAAGTCCTTATTAAAAATAAACGATAGCTGTGGATTCAAGACCCCTTACACACTGTGACTTTTGTGACTGATGAAGTCGCGCGTTAGCATCGATGCATTCGCCGAATATCAGTACATAATTTGTCAATACCCAGCTTCGCGTCTGCATCGACGCTCACGCGTGTTAGCATCGCGACTGCATCGATGCTAAAAGTAGCGCAGTGTGTAAAGGTTGACTTTTTGTGACTTCATCTATGCTGCATCGCGACTGCATCGCTACTGCATCGTTGCTTAAAGTCGCAGTGAGTAAGAGGTCTTACGTGTTTGTAAAGACTGTCACCCCGAGCCAATTAAAAGTCAGACAGACAGTCAGCGCAACGCGCTCAAAATATTCTTTTTATTAAATGATGTTTTGTGAAAGCAATTTTCTGTATTGATCCAAAAAGAGGCGAGTATACTTACTAGTTATTATTGATCCAGGCTATTTCTAACTCCTGCAGGTTGGCTGGTGCGAATAAGTGGAGGATAAATCCACTTGTTTGGCTTTCGGCTCTCCCATGTAATATCGCGATCGGCAGGCGGCAGGTGCAAGCTGTTCTATGTTTAGAAAATTGAGAATTTTCTTTTCTCATTGTAACTGAATAAAGAATATATGCATTTAGAGAACTGCACATTGAGTTCCGATATGCACATGTGAGTACTAGCTTTTCCCTGCAACTTTGTCCGCGTACTTTGATTATTGTTTCGAACGCAAAAATCAATGAGTAAGTAAATTTCAACAGCGTGATGCTTATAGTTACAGAATAAAGTGGCTGTGACATACGGGCGGACAGATAGATAGACAGACTTGACAAAACTATAAGGGTGCCATTTTTTGCAATTCGGCTACGAAACCCTAAAAAGTAACTGTGTCAGACGAGGAATCGAACCCCGTGTCTTGCTCTATCCGGACGTATGCTTATACCACCCGACCACGGACACATTGGCAAGCCTGTTGAATTTTGCAAGTGCTTTCTTTTAACGCGTAGGCTGCGTGACTTAATCAATTTTGCGAGATTTCAATATGAACGTAACCTTTTCCGAGAAAGGAATCACAACCTAAGTAACCACTTTGCTTTGAACATAGTTTATCATGCGGTCCATGAGCGCCGTAAACATTTCCCTCGGAATGTATCCCTATTTTTGCAATCGCGATTCTGCCCATGGGCTTATTAGCATTATCAAATTTACGGGAATACGCCGAATATGTCGGGAACATGTTGTTTACGCGCCGTCTCCCGTGCTGAAAACAACGCGAGAAATCACGGTGCCGTAATAATTAGCTGATCCAGGAAATAACAATACACATATGTACGTATATAATTACGCATTTAAACGTAGAATTCTTTCTTCTAATGCATTTTTTAAATGTAGAGATATAGAAATCTGCTAAAATCGCAACTCATAGTAATATTACAATTTCCCAAGGTTTTTCGGCTATCAAATAAATTTCATCATAAATAAAAATGAAATCACAACAATAGAAATTTTAAAATAATAATAATACAGAAATTTAAATCAATCGTTAATAATTAAAATTAAAGAATACAAAATAACAACATTTATTTCGTTAAATTAAATATTAATACAATTCAATGAATACAATTCAAATTTAGTTTAGTCTGGGGACATTGTGTGAGACCAACGTTGGGGATTTGGGATATACTTATTTGGAAACTGAGAATTTACTATTAAAAATATCAACATCCCTGCCGCTACGAGCCAATTCATTATATGCACGGCACATTCTAACCAGTGAGTTATAATAAGAAGTATTGTTTCTGTCACTTGAATTGAGAACTCGTTGAAATGACGCGATCTATACCGAGTATTGATTCTAATTGACGACAGAAGGTTATGGGTATGGTGCTATGCAAATAAAGGAGGTCGTATTTTTTACATCGAGAGCTTAAAACGTATTGATATAATCAGGTATGTGTCCCTTTCTAAAATGGCTGAATCGATTTTGATGAATGATTTATGTGAGAGAACCCGCAGGAAACCGCTAGTGCGTCATTTTTTAAATCGATATTATGTAGATCTTAGTACGCAACTATTGTTTTATAGTATTTTTGACAACATTTTTATAAATAACATTTAAAAAAACCGGCTAAGTGCGAGTCGGACTCGCCCACTGAGGGTTTCGTGCCTGAATTAGGGATCCACTTACTTCCACTAAGCTAAAATACCACAATATTTTGTTGACAGCAAATATAACTTTGTTTTTCATAGTGTTTGTTGTTGGAAATGTGCTATATCTCAAAAACTACTAGTTCAATCGCGTTCAAACCAAACAATTTTTTTGAAAGTATTTGTTAAGATCTACCATATGTATTTTTTTTAAAATTTACACTCGCTTAGTTTAGAAGTTAGATGGGGGGGACGCCCATTTTCCCATTTTGGAAGCGTCTATCTCTCAAACGGTAGACTTAGAAAGAAATTGGTTTTAGGAACCTTAATGTCATTTTGAATCGTAAAGCGGTTAACAGGAAGACATTACAATTTCAACAGTGTAATGCTTATAGGTACAGAATAAAGTGGCTGTGACATACGGACGGACAGACAGACAGACAGACAGACAGACAGACTTGACGAAACTATAAGGGTTCCCTTTTTGCCATTCGGCTACGGAACCCTAATAAAACCAACTGTCGCGGCTTAGTTGCCTGTCTGACGGTTTTCTGCAGGCTATACTTTGGAGAGTGTGCACAGGATCTCCATGAGATCAATCCACTAGCTTTTATCTATCATCGCACTGATGGCTACCACCCTTACCAAGTTGACATTCCACAGATTATAACCCATTATAAAAAATAAAAAATCCCACAAAAGACTTCGTAGTCCTCCTAAAAACAATCGTTTTTTTTAGGGTTCCGTAGCCGAATGGCAAAAAACGGAACCCTTATAGTTTCGTCAAGTTTATCTGTCTGTGTGTCCGTCAGTATGTCAAAGCCATTTTATTTTGTAACTATAAGCATTACACAATTGAAATTTGGTAGGAAGATGTGTGTTGTTAACCGCTTACCGATTCTCATACAAAAAATAAAAAATATTGACAGTTAAGGGCCCCCCCTTAACTGTCAATATTTTCTCCCATACATGAAACTAAAACCAAAATATTTTTTTTAGTCAAACCTATGCGTGTGGGGTGTCTATGGATAGGTCTTTTAAAATGACGTAGAGGTTCCCGAAACCATTTTCTTTTAAAGTTAACTAACGTTTCATAGCTAGACGCTTCCAAAGTGGTAAAATGGGGGTCCCCCCCCCCATCTAACTTCTAAACCAAGCAAGTGTAAATTTTGAAAAAAATAAAATAATGTAGATCTTAACAAATACTTTTAACGAAAATTGGTTTGGACGAAATCAAACGAGTAGTTTTTGAGATATAATACATTTTCAACAACCGCAAACATAGCTTTGTACTTCATACAAACACTATGAAAAACAAAGTTATAGTTGCAATCAACAAAATATTGTGGTATTTTACTAAGTAGAAGTAAGTGGATTCCCTAATTCAGTTAAAGTTGGCACGGAACCCTCAGTGCGCGAGTCCGACTCGCACTTGCCCGGTTTTTCATAACACATCTGCATTTTCAACTTGATTGTACGGGGACTTGGTAAAAAGACGAGTATGTATTTATACGGTGTGAGTAGGAGACTAGACTAGTCTGGACCTAGACTCATAATCCAGATTAAGATTATTGCTTTTCTAATTTTGTTAAATGTCTAGCTAAAGCTGAAAATTTGAGACGTCTGCTTCTTTAGAAATCATAAGAGAATTTTAAAGTAAATTATATAATTCAATTTTGTGACCTATTTGCCTTTTCATTATTAAAGTCCTAAATAGTATTACACATTTCACAAAGGTGCTTGAGTATCAATGCCCAAAATAATTGCGATCCAAACCTTTGAAATAAAATAGCATTGCCTATTTACGAAAACGTCCCCAATATTCTCAAAATGTAGGATGTAAAATAAAAGAGGCATTAAAAGATACAATATACCATAACATTAAGATAACCGGTGCGCCGTAAGAATACCGAATGTTCGGTAGACTCGCCTATAAATATCTCGGGAACCGCGGAGTAGTCGCGATAGTATAGCTATTTACGTGTTTAGTGCGCATTCGGTCAGGAAAAGATCCCGTATCGTAACGGAAACATTTCTGAAGTATCCCCGCGACTCGGACATTCGGGTCACGTCGCTGTAACAACAAGAACGCGCGGCCCACCTCGAGGTTTGTTGTGATATCGACGCTGGTTTTTTCACAATACCTGACCCTAGCAAGAAGAGATTTTCGTAATGTTAGGTGTTGTTGGCCTGATAGGCCGCACATATCCGAAATTATTTCGTATTCAAACCCGGCGTGTAACTAACGAATATAAAATCGTATTTCGAATTTCACTCGGACGCTTTTAACAACGGCGAGTTTCAATCGTTAGCAAGTTTTCCAGCGCTTTTCATTTATTTTTGCGAAGCTGTTACTGAAGCGGTACGTATTCTTTGGTCAGTGACCCGTCGTATGAATGTTGGATCGTAAAGTTTATTATGCAACGGAAATAGCCGCGTGTAGAACATCGATCGGATACGTTCTATGTTGGAGATCGATAGTTTGTATGTCCGTATCCGAAATGTGAACTGCTCTAGTAGCGAAAGCGGCGCACTTTATGTCTTGTTAGGATGGTTTAGTGGCCACGTGTTACGTGCGCTCAGTTTATTTTGTAAAGCTTTTGTGTTTCCAACTCTCTGGATTGACGAGACGCCCGTCAATGTTAGTTGGAGAACTCCACTAGCTAGTGGCAATAAAGTCAGCTGTGACAGTAAAATATTGAGATTGGTAAATAAACTGAATTGATTGTCTTCCTTTGCCGTCGAGTTTATTAGGTACGAATGTACCTAATATGGAGATGGATGAAATGATGAGAAAGATAATAAAGGTAACTTTGATGTAAACATTTCTTAGACTTTCTTAGATAAGCAACTCTGGAAAAACGTTAGCGAAAACTCTATTTACTGATTAGTTAGAAGTAATTTAAAATGAGAATCGACAAATTAATATAATAAAAAGTTGACAGATCTGCCTGCGACAGCTGACAATTGTTTTGTTAGAAATAATTTACGGTAGTTATTTTGAAAACCTTCGTGGTGTAGTGGCTATGCACGCCTGGTTACAAGGCGTCGCCGCTCTGAGGTCACAAGTTCGAATCCCAGACGGGTCTATGTAGAAATCATAATTTTCTATATCGTCTCGGGTCTGGGTGTTGTAGTACCACCGTTGTTTAGATTTCTTTAACACAAGCATTGGCTACTCACTTTAGGATCAAAGCAATGTACGTGATTTGTGTCCAATATATATTTAATATGTTTTTTTTATTTATTCTTAATGTAAGGTTATTTTTAATTTTTAACGTGAGTTTTATAACTTTTACCTCAAGGGTAATCAAATTAATTTCCTGCCTATTTTCCAACACGTGTAGCTAAAGTTCGACGGCGCTAAATAATTGTTTTGATACTTTATACAGAGTTTTTATTGAATAAGCCGGGCTAAACTTTAATTTGCTAGGCTATTTTTTGAAGGCGAGGAAGGTTTCAACAGAAGTTTTAATTTGTTGCTGTGTAGTGGTTCAGGTTGTTATTAAATGTTGATGGAAGTTGTGTTAGGAAAATTTTTGGTACCTACTGTGATTGAAGTGTGCTATATAATTTCTAAATCTTACAGCAAAAAAATATAAAAAATACATGAATATGCGCCAGACAAAACACCGACCACAAATCTGTTAAAAAAATTCCAAGGAATTTTCTTTCTTGTGATAAGAAGTACCCGGTACGATTATAACGGGGGCGTCCCCCATATATACTTAAATATAAAACATCTTACTTAAGTGCAAATGTTCGTGTTTATTACAACAAAATTTGCGCCTTGTGGGATTCGAACCCGCGACCGATGGTTCATTATTCAAGAGCGCTAACTACCGCACCAAACGCGTCGTCAAAAATGAAGTACGTAATATTTAATACTAATTTTGTAGGCGTGTTTTTGAACATAAGTCGTACAGGATTTTGATTAAAAGTGGAATTCGCTGTCGGCTGAAAGGTCCCTATTGTTTTGGTAGTTTCAAAAATAATAGACCGTTCATTACTTTTACTAGACATGATCTATGCTCAGTATCACCATCAGTTGCGATCGCGTCCAAATTAATATGATTTTTAATAAATAAAAAAACACTGTCTATCAATGTTTCATTTTTACGCTGAACATTAGGGATGGCTGCAAAGCTAACTACGTCCCTAAAAAATCCCACACACGCTAGCTAGGCAGCCCAAAAACTTGCGCAACTTGGACCTACAGAGCGCTGTGCGTTTTTTTTTTTGAATATCTGATCCACAGACAGCAAAGAGACTAGCAAGTGTACTCGTACGCCGCTTTCTTTGATTTTGCATTCATTCTGATACAGATTTTGTATTTTTTGACGGATGACAAACGATAGACTATATTGCTGACTTCAATTTTTTGTAATAGCCTTAAGGCTCCCCGAATTTTTGACGCGCACACTAGCACCATTCTATTTAAAATAATTTTTACTCCTTAAATATAAAAACGATCAAAAATCTGGTAGACACGATTGTAGTACGGGTTATATAGTACATTTAGTACGTTTAAATTGTTTCAAAAGTAGTTTACTGTAGTTAGAGTTAGAAAAACTGCTAAATATGTAACTACAGATAACTCTGTTTTATTGAACTTAAATATTGTATCTAAACCACATAACCAGAGCTACAATCGCATCAATCAGATTTTCGATTGGTCTTTTATTTAACGAGTTAAAAATTATAATATATATAAGTAAAACTGAATTAACACCAAGAGTAACAGTTTATAATGTATGTAGCTGTTGAAAATCCATTTTTCAGGAATTGTATTGTAAAGTAATTTTGCATTAATGTTTGATGTCTTCGCTTCCTCTCTTCTCAAACTGTTTTTATTTACTTAGGAACGGGTGCTTTGTATAAAACCTAACCTAAAACGAGTTTTAAAGAGAGTGTTTGTGTTCAAAATATTAAAGCCTTTGTCACTGAGCCTAGAAACCCCAGGTAGAACAATACACTTTTGGTAAGTAGACCTGTCCCTAATATGGGTTTATGTTTGCGAGCTGTGAATTATTAGGAACCATTGTATTACGGCTACCAAGCCAACGTCTCTTATATAAGTAATAAGCACCATAATTACCGCTCGACCACTGACATTCAACTTTACAAACTGCGACTTTTAGCATCGATGTTGTTGCGATGCAGAAGCTGGAAATTGACAAATTATGTACTGAGTTTTAGCAACTGCATCGACACTAATTCGATGCAGTCGCGTTTCTGCATCGATGCTTTCATGTGACTGCATCGATGCTAAATTAAATCTGTTCACTGCGTGAGTCGCGATGCTGAAGCGCGATTTTAAAACGCGTAACTGCATCGATGCTAAGAGTCGCAGTAAGTAAGGGGTTGCGATAACACTGACGGATAATTCATAGGTAATAAATATGTAGTCGGATTTTATTTACCTTACCTAGCGGTATGAAACTGTCGCAGTCACTCCCGGCTAGTGTGGACAAAGGGTGTTTAAAAGGTACTAATATTCGAATGAAATAAAGAAATCCGGGTATAGCATTTGGCAACAAAAGTTTATTCAAATTTGCTATTTCACAATTACCTTTTAACACCTTCAAAAAAAATCAAATACAAAACTTAATAGCTCAGAATACAGTAGAGACTAGGTTAGGTTCTAATTTAGTTATCAATATCTATACTATTACAAATCTTAATGTTCACAAATTTCTAATTAAATAAAGATAAACCACCAATTTAAGTGTTTAATTACCTAAATAAATTCCAAAATTTATCCTCAAAGGGATTCCTAAATTATGCCTAAATTAATAGCTAAATTATCCCACTTTTCCTAAGTTAAAGTAAATACAAGAAAACCAACCTTGGATTTCAACGGAGGTTACTATTTCAAATCTTTGTTGCATCAAACTACAAACAATTCTGCAACATTACCCCAAAATTTCACCGATACCGATCCATCCTCAAAACAGCAGACAAGAAGCAAATCAATCCATAAGGAAGTTCTGACTTCAAAAATTAATCCAAATGAGGTCTTAGTAAGGTCTAAGTAAGGTCTTCGTAAGGTCTAAGTAAGGTCACTGAAAAGAATTTACAAAAGGTTAGTTCAACGCACAAACCAAAGTAAAAGTTAAAAAACACTAACTTTTCATAATAAATATTTACCTGAGGTTACAACATGATCACCAAATTGTGACTGTTCAACTTACAGACACATATCAAAAGCGAAACCTAGAAATAAAAGAAAGTTCTAGTTAACAACCAATTTTTTTTTTCTAAGTGAGGGTGGTTATACTTTTCATCACCCTATTTATGAAATCTATAATAAACCAATTTAATACCTGCAAAAGCTGGCTCGCCATATAATTTCTGAATTGATTACTAAACAGTTATGCTAATTATTCTATTTGAGACCTGAAATGATAAAAATTACAACTCTCAATACAATATGCCCAGATGTAGGTAGGCTACATTTTCTTTACAAGGATTTCCAAAGGAGTTTCTCAACATACTTACCATTTTTCCAGTCATTTATATCAAATCATTTTCGAAATTAATTCATCCAAATTGACATGTTGGCGGCGTCTGAAACGATAAAAAGAACCATGTGCTCAGACTCTAAGAAATGTCTCGCAACAAACAAAATTCAACGCAAACCTTTCTGCAGATACTTACCAGGAGTAACTATCAAACTACAAAATAATTTGGGGCGTGCCCCATTATAATTTTCACTTCTAATACATTATTATAACAAACGTTCCACTCCGACGCACGACCAACAGTGCGGAACCGGAAAAACGGCAGCTGTCACACTTGACAAATGTCAGTGTCACCATCCATCTTATCTATGCCAAAATATAGACTGGAGTCCTACATCCATTTAGCTTTTCGTTTCACGCGAACTTACATAAAAATATACAACGTTACAATACCCCCCTCCCAAAGAAAAGAGGTTCACTACAGTGAACCGAAAGCTGTCCCCAGCTTCCGTAACTGTAAAAATATGTACTGTTACCAAATGCCAAAACAAAATCAAAATAATCTCCTTCCACTATCCAACAAGTCCTAACTGACACTAATAGGGCAAACAATTTCACAAGAAGGATTCAAACTATTACTGTAGATCAAAAGTATATACCAAAAAAATGTATACCAAAAAAAAAAATATGTCCCAAAGGACCTCAAAAAAGGCTAACCCTATGTTCTTTAAGGGTGCTCTGCTAAAATTATTCAAAAGACCTACAAAAAAAAACTCAAAATCAACGCTATTTAAGAATATTCTATTCCAAAATATCGACAATACCTCAAAAAAATCTTAACTCAAAGCTATTTAAGATTTTCTGTTCAAAATATCCAAAATACCTAAAAAAAAACTCAAAACGCCGTTTAAAAATATTCCAACTAAAACATCTCAAAATACCTAAAGATCTCAACGTCAACGCCATTAAAGATTGTTCTGTTCAAAATAATCCAAAAGCTCACAAAAAAAAACAAATCAACTACATTGAATGTTCTGTTCAAAATTATCCAAAAGCCCTCAAAATAAAATCTCAATATCAAAGTAATTTCTTTATATTTTCTTAATTTACTCATAAAGTTAATTAAGTCCAAAATCGGGCAAAAAACACATTCAAATAATTCCAAAACGACCTCATGCTAGACAACAATTCAAAATCATAAGTTTCAAGCGACTTAACTTAACCCTTTAACGCGCAATTTTTTTTTGAAAGGTATGCATATTTTTGGCATCGGTTATTGTTAATAGGTCTAATAGTATCTCAGAACAAGTGAAATTGACTACTTGTGTTTTGCGGTTTTGCCTGTAGGCAGTGGTTTCATATGTAACCATGACCGTTTAGGGAATAAGACAAGTAGTTTTATATGTGACTACTGACCATTTAAAGAATAAGCTGAATATTTTGAAGTAAGTATGGGTGTTTGAAGTCTTAGTAAATAATTAAATTAGTAAAACAATTAGACACGTTGTAGTAATCAAAACTTAATATTTATTCTTCTTACCGTAACATTACAGTATCGTTATGTACAATCAACAAATAAATACTTAAATCCCTTATTTACCTATAATGTAAGTCACAATAATATTTTTTAATCAAAAAGAAATATAAAGAATCATAATAAAATATTACTGAATAATTATAATTATATACAACAATAGTAAATATTCCTGTTCGGTGACGAGGTATAATATGAATTACTTAGAGGAAGAAGATTCTCAGGGTCTTAGTCACCACCAATTTCTGAATCTTTAGCCTGACTCTAGTCGATGTCCATCATCATGGCTTCGAAATCGTCTGCATCCATCTCCTCCAAGTCGAGGATTTTTTTCTACAATCAGAAAAATTAAATTAAGGTACAAAAATTGTAAATATTATTTTTTATACCAAAATTTTCTATGAGTCCAAATGCCCAACTTTTATAGCCAAACTTGCCTCTGAACGAATGCTCGACTTTGAGGTACAGTAACATCTTTACCCAAAATATCCTAGCTTTAGTGGGGTAATTATCGTAAAAACCAATAAAAATACCATACAAAACCAATAATCAACATGTTAAAAATAACATAATTGAGAAAAATATGAATCAAAATAATAAGAGACCCGAAAACTAACTTAAAAGTGGCCGACACGTACTCGTCATATTTAACACGTCATAAAAAGTTTAAATGAACAATAGCATATTTAAAAATTGTATCAATTTATTCGGAAAATACTAAATTAATGATAAACATACCTTTAATTGCGTTTCTGACACGAAATCCTTTTTAATTTTAATTAAAAAGTCGGAGAACACTGTGCCCGTGCATGTCGGAAGCTCTAAATGAACGCAAGGCTCAAACGTAACCACATATATTTGGCGCCATTGCGAATGACTTTCGCAAAATTCAGACTTGTGGCTCCGTTTGAGCGTTACGCCCGTTCACGGACTATGACAAAAGCACATAAGAGCTATCCTATATACAACAGTTTCAATAAAATCGACCTTATGGTCAAACACGTCATGTGGTTTCAGACGCCATACTAATTTTCTTCTGCGCGTTAAAAGGTTAAGGGTTTCCGCTAAAACATACCCACAAACAAATTAATTTCATTCTTCCACAAGCAAACCATCTTATCAACCTCGCCTTTCATACTTCATCATACAAAAACTAAACAGTTTTATTTCTCAATCTAAATAAAACTGAACCCTTTCACTTTTGTGTTTAGAATTTTCATCAATTTAAACACAACCAAAGAAACTCTAGTCGAATCAAAACTTATGTCTCAATATCCTTAAATGCCACGAACCGAGTGAACGACCATCCATAGCCTCCAACTCGTAAACAAAATGGTGAAAAATACCTCAGTGATCCCACACCAAACAAAAAACAAACAAACTGGTGCCAAATTGGGCATCACTTGAGTGTAGCTGGACTCCCAAACTACATCACCAACCAAAAATCAAAACGCATTTCTGCGCCCTAAAACATCAAAATTTGTGGCATGTCTAGCACGGACACTAAAAACTTCCAAAAAAAAATCCTTTAAACAACCGAACTCACCGACATAATACTCCTTAAGCATAGTTACTGCGTACTCCGTCGCGGTATCCCTGTAAAATTATGTTTAGGAATGTTGTAACAAACCAGTGCCTCCCTGAATCACGATCCCATAATATGTGTCCAATTAACCACAATCACGGTTTCAGTAACTCATGAATCACTATAAATGGTTTCTAAAATTTTTTGCAACATCCGTACCAGTAGCACGCCTAATAGGAAACAACAGAGTCGATTTACCAAAACAATGCGTTACACCGAGAAAGTTGTAACTGATTTCTTGGTTTATATACAAAACAGATGCAAGAAACATAATTTAATTCGTTTTCAGAACAACTCCAATAACGCTGACACGTAACCACAATGACCCTACATTTACTTCATTACTCATTTATCAATGTACCCACAACAAAAGCAATAATTAAAATCCAAAATTATTTCAACTAATTCTCAACGCAAACTCATATAAATTACACTGTAATATCACTGTTAAGTAACATTAATTAATCATGTTAACTATTATTTGGTGGTTTCTATTTTTACAAGTTTTCATACAAAACAATATAAAGTGAGTCCAAAATATTACAACCAAAACAACTCAAAATATATCACAATATTTAAACAGATTGTGAGTATTTTAAATGCTAAATAAAATCAAACACAACAAATTTGGATTTCACAAAATAAGGTTTACACCGTAACAATAACTTTTATTTGGTTAGTAAATACAAATTGTTTGATGCAACACTAAACTTGTGGGATAATTCCTAACCAGTTAGTAACACAGGCAAAATTAAACCTAAGCTAAATAATATGGTGGTTAATTAGCATTCCAAAAAAATTCTAACAACAAAGTGCTCAAAATTGTACTAATAACTAATTCTAAAGTTGGGCGCCATTTGTCGCAGTCACTCCCGACTAGTGTGGACAAAGGGTGTTTAAAAGGTACTAATATTCGAATGAAATAAAGAAATCCGGGTATAGCATTTGGCAACAAAAGTTTATTCAAATTTGCTATTTCACAATTACCTTTTAACACCTTCAAAAAAAATCAAATACAAAACTTAATAGCTCAGAATACAGTAGAGACTAGGTTAGGTTCTAATTTAGTTATCAATATCTATACTATTACAAATCTTAATGTTCACAAATTTCTAATTAAATAAAGATAAACCACCAATTTAAGTGTTTAATTACCTAAATAAATTCCAAAATTTATCCTCAAAGGGATTCCTAAATTATGCCTAAATTAATAGCTAAATTATCCCACTTTTCCTAAGTTAAAGTAAATACAAGAAAACCAACCTTGGATTTCAACGGAGGTTACTATTTCAAATCTTTGTTGCATCAAACTACAAACAATTCTGCAACATTACCCCAAAATTTCACCGATACCGATCCATCCTCAAAACAGCAGACAAGAAGCAAATCAATCCATAAGGAAGTTCTGACTTCAAAAATTAATCCAAATGAGGTCTTAGTAAGGTCTAAGTAAGGTCTTCGTAAGGTCTAAGTAAGGTCACTGAAAAGAATTTACAAAAGGTTAGTTCAACGCACAAACCAAAGTAAAAGTTAAAAAACACTAACTTTTCATAATAAATATTTACCTGAGGTTACAACATGATCACCAAATTGTGACTGTTCAACTTACAGACACATATCAAAAGCGAAACCTAGAAATAAAAGAAAGTTCTAGTTAACAACCAATTTTTTTTTTTCTAAGTGAGGGTGGTTATACTTTTCATCACCCTATTTATGAAATCTATAATAAACCAATTTAATACCTGCAAAAGCTGGCTCGCCATATAATTTCTGAATTGATTACTAAACAGTTATGCTAATTATTCTATTTGAGACCTGAAATGATAAAAATTACAACTCTCAATACAATATGCCCAGATGTAGGTAGGCTACATTTTCTTTACAAGGATTTCCAAAGGAGTTTCTCAACATACTTACCATTTTTCCAGTCATTTATATCAAATCATTTTCGAAATTAATTCATCCAAATTGACATGTTGGCGGCGTCTGAAACGATAAAAAGAACCATGTGCTCAGACTCTAAGAAATGTCTCGCAACAAACAAAATTCAACGCAAACCTTTCTGCAGATACTTACCAGGAGTAACTATCAAACTACAAAATAATTTGGGGCGTGCCCCATTATAATTTTCACTTCTAATACATTATTATAACAAACGTTCCACTCCGACGCACGACCAACAGTGCGGAACCGGAAAAACGGCAGCTGTCACACTTGACAAATGTCAGTGTCACCATCCATCTTATCTATGCCAAAATATAGACTGGAGTCCTACATCCATTTAGCTTTTCGTTTCACGCGAACTTACATAAAAATATACAACGTTACAAAACACATATATTGTTGTTTATACATTTTCAAAACTTATTCTGCGGCCCTATTTTCACGTGAATATAGAGGTAAGACACAAAAAGTTCAGTTATCTTTTTTAAATCAGTCCCGTGTAAAATTATATTAATTTTCGTTGGAAAATCGGATATTAATCAATTAATATCACACATGCCATCTGGACGCTAGTGATTAAAAAATATAAGCCCAGATCATACGTCGTAAAAAATAGATGAACTATGTGAAACAAGACATGATTTTGATAGAGATGAATTGGAAAGTAACGAGTGACAGGATAGTAAGTATGGAAGAGAAAAATAAACATACCTTCTCCAAATAAACTAGCAGGTAATTAAAAAAAATCACCTTCCCTGATGCGTTTTGAAAACACATTCCTTCTCTGGCATGTGTGACATTGTATGATTAGTAGCTCTGCTGAAGTATATCCTAGAAACTTGGACTTATAGAATTCGCCCCTTTTTATATAAAAACGCAGCTCATACGAGAAATATTAAGGTTTAGCGATCGCGGGCAGCTGGCGCGTGACGCGAGCAATATACCCGCCGTCCTCCTTCACCTTCAAAATGTCGCTTAAATGTAATAATCCTTATGTAATAGCAACTTACAAAGTTCTTGTAAAGGGACTTGGAAGTAGCCGGCTACAAACGGGGTCACAATTTATGTAAGCAAATAAAAAAAAAAAAATCATCATTATCAGACAGGACGGCCACTGCTGAACATAGGCCTTCGCCACCGTTTTCCACAGCGACTGGTTGTGAGCAAGCAGCAGCAAGCAGACCGCTTCTTGTGTGATCCTGTGATCGTAACAAGGTCGTCTGTCCATCTTGTCAGTGGACGTCCTACGCTGCGCGTTTGGTCGATGGGTCTCCAATCTCAAACTTTTCTGCCCTAACGGCCGTCAGTTCTTCGCGCTATGTGCCCTGCCCACTGCGACTTGAGCGAACTGATTCGTAGGAATATGTCCGTTATACCTTAGTTCTTTTACGTATCTCCTCGTTTCTAATTCGATCTCGTAGAGATACACCGAGAATAACCATATCGCTTCTATATCCTCCATCGCTCGTTGTGTGAATTTGAATTAAAATAATAACTAATTATTATTATTATACTAAACCGACAAAAGCCTGCTGTTAAATTTGATGATGATAAAGTACTAGCTAAACTCATCCCGTGACATGGAAAATTAAATGTTTTCACTATAAACATTCGTGGTCAACGCAATATACGAGCATACCGCATCAACTGTTTTTTTGAGTATTCACAACTTACTTTTCTTAATGTGTCACGATTGTTTATAGGACACCAGAATTTAAAGCAAAACATTGCAGATGAGAACTTATGAAAATCGAGGTATTGGGAATAAATTTCAGTTGAATGAGCGAGTTTTATTCATTGTTGACGTGAGCTGTCATTTTTTTTAAATGCGTGTTAACCAATCAGAGGCGGCACAAGTACAGTCGCCGTCAGATATATCGGAGCAGACAAAATGACCAAATACTTCTGAACAGTTTAAAACGTCAATAAGTTCCATACACTACAAGTTACCATTAATATCAGAATATTCATTACTTCATAGATATCTGAGCAGATGTAAGTCAATAACTTCTATATACACAACTAACCAATAATATCTGAACACTCACTTGCCTGAATTTATTTACTGCATGACACTTTCATGACAGTGATGACAATACTGAAAACTACAAAGCGTTACAAACTGCCAGCGTCATCTTACTATAATATAAACTATGAAAAGAGTTCCTATTTTGAAATAGTATTTATAGTTGAGATGGAAGCACTTCCTTCTGCAATTTTCCTTGATTGCTCAGATATTTAAGACCGACTGCGTAGATACATTTGACGTAATGAGTGTTCAGATATTATTGGTTAGTTGTGTGTATAGAAGTTATCGACTAACTTTTGCTCAGATAATAATGAAGTAATGAAGGTTCTGATATTAATGGTAACTTGTAGTGTATGGAACTTATTGACATTTTAAACTGTTCAGAAGTATTTGGTCACTTTGTCTGCTCCAATATATCTGACGGCGACTGTACACGACACTATCTGGGGCCTTATTTTTTAATCACTCTCTTGAATATGTGGTCTGATTTTTGTTCAAAAACGATTGAATAATGAATAGAAAACACGTGAAAAATATACGTATATTACAAAATTCAGTTATCTTTTTTTTACTTATTTATGGAATTATACTACACTTCTGGACACATATATTGGCCGCCTTAGAGTTTAGGTTTCGATGGCCCCTACCGAAATATGATTGCTAGATTGAACAAAAACTTTTGATGCAGTTTTAAACCTGATACATTTTACCATCTTCTTCGATCGTATCGTTTTGAATTTGAATTCAGAATTCCATACGAACTAGAGCTACGCCTAACAAGTCGGATATGCGCCTTGTTAAAAGCAATTGATTTTTGAATAAAAAACATGTTTTATCAAATAAAGGTTTAATTAAATAACGCGGGTTGCCTCCATGGGCATCTACTACAGCTCTCATACGATTAGGGAAAGAGTTTATCAACCGCTCTATCAAATTTTGAGAGATCATCTCCCATTCCTCTTCTATGGCAGTTTTCAACTCCTGCATCGTCTGGGCAACTGGCTGACGAGCCCTAAGAAGACGTGTCTTCTTAGCTCGTCCCACATGTGCTCAATGGGGTTCATGACTGGGCTTCTGGCTGGCCAGTCCATAACTGTGATGTTCACATCCCGAAGATATTCCCTGACGATGCCGGCCGTATGGGCTCTTGCATTATCATGCATAAAAAGGGAAACTTGGGCCCGCATAGTCCGCGTATGGTATCACGTGAGGTTCTAAGCACTCACGAATGTACCTTTCAGCATTTAATGTTGGCAGCTGTGGTCTTGTAACAACCTCAAGTTGAGTTTTGCCGCTCGCGGATATACCGCCCTAGACAGTCCACGAGCCACCGCCATAAGCAACCCTCTCTTCAATGCAGCATTGTGCGAAACGCTCTCCCTTACGTCGGTAGACCTTCTTCCTTCCATCATTGCCATGTAACACAATTTTAGACTTATCAGAAAAGAGTACACGGCTCAAATCTTGCTGTGTCCAATTTAAATGACTGCGTGCGAAATGAAGGCGCGCTGTTCGGTGGGCTCGCGTTAGTTTCGGCCCATTAGCTGGCTTGTGTGGTACCATATCGCGTTCTTTTAACCTTCTCCGAACAGTTCGAGCGCTCACAGATACTCCGTGGAAGTCGCGAAGTTGGTTTAGTATCTCAATGGAGGTCAGGTGACGATTTCTCAAGCTGGTTGTCACGATGAATCGATCCTGCCTTTCAGTTGTGACCCGAGATCGTGGCCTTCCTTGGCGACGAACAAAGCCGCCAGTCTCTAGATACCTCCGATAAACATTTCGGACCGCAGATCGACTTAAATGAAATTGAGCACTCACGTTTCTTTGGCTGTGTCCGGCCTGAATAAGTGCCACAGCTTGGGCCGCGACTTCAGGTGATGTATCCATAGATTATTGATAGAACCGCACCCTAATGTTAAGAATAAGTAATGTTTGTTGCAAAACCAAAGATATCAATCACTTTTTCAATAATTAAATCCAAGTAAACCAATAAAACTAAGTTTTCTTAGTATTCGATTGTTTGATATCAACAAACAGGCTCCAAATTGTCTTTTGTTTCTTTAAATTCTGTGTTCGAAATTCAAAAAAAGACTATTGAATGAAATTGTAAATGTGCCAGGTTCAAAACTGCATAAAAACTTTTTGCTCGACCTAATATAAAATTTTAGCTAGGACCAAACGAAACTGAAAATACAAGGTGGGCCAATACGAGTAGATGTGTCCAGAAGTGTAATTTTCATTTAAAACTCGGACATGAATTTATTAATACCACACGCCATCTTGACCCGAGTGATTTAAAAATATGGGTCCTGACCTGAAACATAAATTGAAACCATTCGGAGTTATAAGAGTATGCTGCTACTAATGAGGCTCTGATAGTTAGTAAATGAGGAAATGTATAATTGTTTATCAAATTGCGTGGTTAAATGAGGTAGGCTAAGTAAACCATAAATTATTTTAGTTTATTCATTGTAATTGTATAAATTAAGAACTCTAATCATATACCCAAATGAGTAAGCACGCTGAGTTTCAAGGCTTTACTGCTCCGAGGTTCCGGGTTCTATTCCCGGTCGGGTCAATATAGAAAACGGAACTTTCCATATTGACTCGGGTCGGGGTGTTTTGGTACCATCGTTGCTTCTGATTTCCATAACACAAGTGCATGAGCTACTTACTTTATTTAAATCCGATTTTCGTATGAATACAAGTTTCTCCTTTGTGTAGACAGGAGCGATAAGTAAAAATATTAGCTCAATTATGTGTCTTCTCACGTCTGGATATTGTGTACTTTTCGTTGATTTTTAAATCGTTTTCGAACGAACATTGTCCGCCATATCCAAGCGAGTGATTCAAAAATAGGGCTCCAGAGCAATGTATGTGATCGGTGTCGGTGTAGGTTTTAAATTAATTTATTTATTTACTCTAGCGGACCCAGCGAACTTTGCTTGGCCTCTAGCACCGTCCCGCCTCGGCCCCGTCTCACCAAGCCTCGTGAGTTTAAAAGTTAAGAAAAACACTATTACTGATCAGTTATCGAACGAGATGAAATATGATTAAATTACTGAAATGCCTATAATAAAATGAGGGGTTGGTGATAAAACAGTAAAAACTTAGGGTTGTATGTATTTCTAAATGCCACATTATAAAAATATAAAAACAGAAAATTTCACCCAAAAAAATAAAATAGGGTGAACAAAAGCTTAGCCCAAAGGCATGACTGGTAGAGAACGCCATACGGCGTTAAGTCCACCTTTTGTTATTGTGCAATAAAGTATAAAGAAATAAACAACCCTTATCACTTAGGGGTATGAAAAATAGATAGTAGCTGATTCTCAGACCTACTGAATAGGCGTATAAAATTTGGTAATCGGCAAAGCCATTTCAGAGGAGTACGGTAACAAACATGACATGAAAATTGTATACGAGTATATTAGATTTATAAAAGTGATGCAAATTGAAAACACAAATTTACAGAGCTTTCCATGCGAGCGCGGATTTCCGAGCAATTTCTTCAATTTGATTAGGCTTCTTAATCACCTTACAGCAGATAAGATTGAAATCGAACAATCAATCAAAACTTTTTCAGCGCGTGCCGGCCGCGCTCGGTCGCCCTTATCATCCAGTCACGCGATTCAATTTCCAATTTAAAGGCCGATTTAATAATTCACTGTAATCCAAAAAATCCATTCGCCTCTAAAAGCCGTCTTTCCGATTTCTCTGTTTATTTGTTGATGAAGTTATCCGACCCTTCTATTTCTAAGGGACGGGTGACTGAATCCTCAAAAATGAGATTTCGTGACCTTTCTCATTCCCATTGACACTGCACGAAATATTGCTTATTGGTGGGATGTTACCTGATACTTACATAGCCATGCAGTTACATAGTTGAACTGTATATCGATATATACTTACGTGTAGTTTTGACAGTATGCTGTGATAGTTAATGCTTGATGGTCAAAGTGATGGCACCGACTCCAAAAAGAAATTGTTTGCCTAAAATGGCATCCTTTCTTTTTAAGGGTCAAGAGTTTATTTCTTAATTTTTTGTGATTGCGGGAGAGGGGGGGGGGGGGGTTCACCCTATGACTCTAATCTGTAAGAAGCTACAAATTACCTATTATAAATTATAATTAGTGAACTCCTAAGCATTAAGGAGTCCACTGTCAGCTCAGCTCCACAAAATGTTCACTATCAGACGAAACTACACGTTCACATTAAGGTTCTAGTAAAAAAACACTATATGTGCCTTTAAAATTTGAGGGTTTCCCTCAATGACACCAAGATCCTATCATCAGATCCCAAATTCATAAAAATTGGACCAACTAGAAGGTATACCCTCTAGGTAGGCGAAATTTTTTTTCGAATTGAAATGTAACATAGATACAAAAAAAACATACAGTCGAAATTGATAACCTCCTCCTTTTTTGAAGTTGGTTAAAAATTCAAGACTATTTTAATGACGAGAATGTATGGACAGTCCAGCCTGCACCAAACTGATGTACCTACCTGTTTATTTTGATTTGTATAATTTTTGTGGCAGTTAGTGGTGACTGAATTTGTGCTGGCGTTTCTTTTCAACACTTTCCAGGGGTGCAATTAGGTAAGGCAATCGTATTCATTTGACAGTGCAAAACGTACGGTATGATCTAGAACGCTTTATTCTTTGCCGTTTGACAGATTATACCGTACGTTTTGAACTGACAAATGAATACGATTGCCTTACACAATTCCACCTCAGATTGTCTGTCTTGTCTCGAAGCGCGAGTGGGGCTCAAAAGATAAGGAGACATGTTCTAGCCCCATATGGGCCCAAAATTGATTGATATTACACTAATTATTGACGTTTATATGTGGCATTTTGTGTCCTAAATTAAATAAAATATTTTTGACTTTGACTTTGACAGTCTATTTTTAATTACTGTGAAACAATTTGAAATAGATATACCTTATAAACTAACGTCTGGTTTTCATAAATATGAAATAAGAAACTGGTTTTCAATTTAGAAATATTTTGTAATACAAAATAATCACAAAAGCTGTAGTTTATTATTGCTCAAAACTTTCAACTCATTGAAAACAGCATTTCATTTGTGGGTACAATACAATAGTTTAAGCAAGCCACATTTCAGCAAGTTTGCAAATCAGAAATATTTCCAACATCAAACGGCGAAATTATTCTTGTATTCTTTAATCTGTGTAATGACGTCGCAGAGGGATAAAAAGATTTCAAATTGAGACGGCAAGGCGTTCAAAAGTGATTATAAATCACCTTTTCAAAAATGGCATCGGCAAGTGCGCTCTCGGGAATCACGTTTTGGTAAAAACATATTTCGCGTCGCGACTAGGGTCGTTTGTCAAGCGGAGCGGCTCCTACAGCAATCTGTTTGTCCAGCTGGCACCTTTCTTCTTTTAACAAGAGCTTTACTTGATATCCGGAAATTTATTTTCCCCGTAATTTGTCATCACGGTCCGTGTGAGCTCTTAATATTTATAGGCGTAAGGTGAGGCTTCTTCGTAAATATTTTTTGGCGTCTGTTAGGGCTTAGGACTTGGGATGTGATTGATGGGGATAAATTATGATAATTGTATCAAGTTGACATAATCTTTTTAGTAAGCGAGAGATCTTTTTATTGTCTGTCGTCAACAAATATCTTTTGTTCAGACAGAATACAAAGGTATTGCAAGTTTCAGTCTGTCCACACACGTTTATTGAGTTGGTAATTTAGTATGCGTCTTTTATAGTCATTTATAATAATACCTTTAATAATGAATCCACGCACATAACCATATTTTAACAAGTCGAATGCAAAAGCAAAGAAAACAGATACCTTTTAAATAAGTTAAAAGCCATCTCTGATTCTCAAGCTCCTCGCCATCAGAATTCAGGCACTCCCAGAGCGAGGGTAGGTCCTTATGACCTGCGCTATCTCATTGTCAAAACAACTTCGGTTTAAACTATCGCGTCCCGAGGCAGGGTGGCAATTATACAGCATCAGACGATAACACATCACAACTGACCTGTTGAGTTGGGAGATGGGACGCTCAACTATAGCAATGCGGTTGAAGATACAGTGCGTCGGTCATAACCGAACCCGCAACAAGTTACTAAATGGTAGCCGGTGTGACCAAGGAAACGGCCTGTTTTGATTACATATAACAAGGACCTAACCATTTGGGTTTGCGATTACGCGTGCGGTTCTAGCAGATTTGCTACCACTGGTTTCCGGTGAGCCTAGGTTGCATCTTTTATTAAGCAATAAATATTGTTCAAGTTAAGTGCATCACGTTACCCACTTTTATTGCAAAAAAGCCCTTATTACAACAGCATAAAACACCGCAGTGTTTACCTTGACGTGCTGTTATCCGTACATTCTTCTTCTTAACGTGTTGATGGTAAACGACATAATTTGTTGTGTCCAGTAATTTGCGACTACGGCTTTTGCACACATTGGGTCTTCCAATGAATAGGGATCAGGGTACGCAGGACAAGAGAAGATGAGTCCTGGACTGTACCCGCAGAGGCAGGATAGCATCTGCGGGTACAGTCCACAGGAGTCAGTCAGTCTCATCGGAAAAGTCCCACCTGAGCATATTGGCTTTACATCTACCCATCTGCGCCCGCCGTCGGTTGTGGGACTTCCACGTGGGCCATGGCAGTCTGTGTCCTGAGGGAAAAAGGGGGCAGTACCTTTAAACTTAAAGAGAAATGTACGTAACTGTACTGACATAATAAATGTAATCAGAAACATCAGTGACAAACCATATCACCCGAATGTCGACTCTTTTCATTCACTTAAAATCAAATTAGTTACTCTAAAGTTCGCTAAAGTTTTATCCAGAAGTCCTATCTCAAAGTGCTGCCAGAAACAAAAGCCGTGTCTAATCCTAAAGGCGCCAAAGCACGAGGAGTTCGAAAACTTTGGAATTTAGAGGTCTTTCATTGTTTTGGCGAAAGGCCGCAGATACACATCGGGCCCTCATCAAACCTCCATAACACGCCGCAAACTTGGACGACTTCACAATAGGGTTGGCTAGGATGTATCCAAAATTTTCTTATCATGTACCATGGCTAAAGCATTTTTGAATTACATATGAGTAGGTATAAAACTAAAGTTAGGTAGAGCTACATAAAGAGATATATGCTACTAGAAGAATTAAGTTTTTTTTTGACAGATATTACAAGCTAGCATTTACTCATAAGACCATTTACACACTGCGACTTTTAGCAGCGATGCAGCATCGATGCAGTCGCAAAATATCAACCTTTACACACTGATCTACTATTAGAATCGATGCAGTCGCGATACAGAAGCTGGAAATTGTCAAATTATGTATTTTCGCGACTGTATCGATACTAACGCGCGTTAGCATCGATGCAGTCGTGCTAAAAGTCGCAGTGTGTAAGGGGTCTAAAAGCGATTCATTCACAGTTTTATCAACTTCTTCTTGAATTTGATGCCACTCAAAATATTAGATAGAGATAAATTTCTCAGAAGCTAGAGGTGCTTGCATGTCATGCTCGTTTTGCGATGTCAGCCTGACGCAGACAGGTGGTGGAATCTGGAATGCCTAGAGTAATTTGGTGCCGTCACACACAGCGTGCACCACTGGTAGGTTCTTAAACTATTCAGTCAGTTGCATGTAGCACTATGTTATATAGGAACATCATTAGGTTTGACCTTCTGATATATTTTTTGTTCGGTAACAATTCTCAATTGATGAGCAAAGGAAGTATAGTACTAAAAATATTTTCTTAGGATATTGAGAAAGCAATCTTGCAACATTGATGATGTCACGCAGCCGTTGGGTTAAAAAGAAATCACTTACAAAATTCAACAGGCTTGTGTCGGTGGCCGAGTGGTATCGGCATGCGCCCGGATAAAGTAAAACACGGGGTTCGATATTTTGTCTGACACAGTTGCTTTTTACAAGTGCAATTCATGTTATTAGGTTTGCAAAGTGAACTATAAAAACTAATACTGCTGTAGAAACAGTAGGAATAAATCTTGTTACTAGTGTTTAAGGATTTATAGGGAACGAATACGCTATCAGAAGATCCAAAATTAGATGATCTGAATTATTTACCTAATTTAATAAAGACCGATAATTTAAGAAAGAGATTTTTAACCAAATTCCAAAAATGCGGAGGTTATCAATTCGACTGCATGTTTTTTTTGTATCTATGTTACCTTTAAAAACCAAAATGCGCTAAAAAGTCTTAAATAAACTCTTGACTTTTAAAAGGAAAGGAACCCAATATGATGTTACGCAAATAAATTATTTGCCTAAAATGGGTTCCTTTCCTTTCAACAGTTTATTTAAGACTTTTTAGTGCATTTTGGTTTTGAAGTCGGTTTTTACTTTTTTTTTGTTAACTCTATTGCGGTGTAGGCTCCGTAAATACTCATGTTTTGAGACACTTTGTATGTATATTGGCAAAAACATGCGCAAACTTAACGAGCGACGGTCGCTTGAGTCTCCTACAAGCGTGTAATCTTTATCGCATTGTCTCAGAGTTCGCCAAACATAGTTCGGTGTTGTCATGTGTCTTTGTTCGCTAGAATTATGATCACCCTTCCGTGGTGCTAAGTCCGCCAGACAGCACCCGCTTGATATCGCTTTAAATATGATTTAGCCGACATTGTCTCGGCTTACTGTGTCTTCTTTGTGCGAATGTTATCCTTATGACAAGTGACAAAGTAAGTACCAAATGGCAGATTAGCGCAGATCTATGTTTTGATCTTATTTCGTTTTGATGTTTCAAGGCCGAGTGTTATTTATTAACGACTTCAAAAAAAGGAGGTTATTAATTCAATGTGTATGGAAGTGATACGAGTATCGTTGATAATATTTGAGTGTGTTGATCTATTATGGCTTCAAAATTTCGTAAGTGTATGTATGTTTCTCCACCAATTTCTAATAAACGAGAAATCATAGCGATGATTATTTTTCGTTTAATCAGGTATATTTCAACTTAGGGTACAGTGTAAGATTAATCAAAATTGGTACAGTCGTTTTTGAGATATGGACTGTAATAACTAAAAATCATAAATAAAAAGTCATGAAAAGTTTAAAATTTAGTCAGTTTTTAAAGGCGGTTTAGTTTTTTAATTATTTTGTTATTTCATGATTATTATGAGCATTTTAGTAACATTTAATCGGTTCAGGGAGAAAAGTGGCTATCAAATACAAATATAGTATTAGTTTCATCAAAATCGGTATAGCGATTTTAGAGATATAGGACCGTAATAACTTAAAATCATGAGAAGCTCAAAATACACACTATGAAATACAAGTACAAGTTTTAAGGTCGTACCTGACCGAGTACGCCAAGGCAACATAATCAATATTAAAATGTATGGTGGCGAAACAGTCGCCAAGATAATTAGGTACCTACCATGAATTTCAATATTATCTACTTGGGTACGTAGCCGGCGACATCGCCATGGCATCTCGGTAAGGTACGG
This sequence comes from Pyrausta purpuralis, assembly GCA_963924145.1. NCBI lineage: Eukaryota > Metazoa > Arthropoda > Insecta > Lepidoptera > Crambidae > Pyrausta > Pyrausta purpuralis. The sequence goes on from OZ001656.1 coordinate 25,351,233, forward strand.
CTCATAACCGCAGTAATAATGAACTTACTACATGATTCAGAGAAGGTATCGTCATCACTTGCATATCATTCTATTCTATCATCAATTTATTATTAAATTATTATAGCTTTCTTTTTCATGCTTTTCCTATAGTTAGTACACCTCTTGGCGTACATTTTGATCGATATATTGTTTTAAACTTGCATTCTTTCAGGCGTCTGTTTTGAGCATACTCTTTATACGGAGCCGAAACCTGGACAACGTATGCAAGGGTTGAGCGCCGTGTGAACTCCTTCTACATGCGCTGCCTTCGTAAGATCATAGGCATTACATGGCAGGATAAGGTAACGAACAAGAGGGTCCTTGAAATCGCACAGCTGCCTAGCTTGACCGCGTTTCTTAAACAAAGGTGACTGTGCTGGCTAGGGCATGTGTATAGAATGGCACCCTCACGGTTGCCACGACGCGTCCTTTTGGGCGCTCTAGCGAACGCAAAAAGAGGTGTTGGGAGGCCATTGCTTCGCTTCAAGGACTGCGACAAGAGGGACATGTTTGCGTTTCACGTTTGCCCCCAAAACTGGGAAAATCTTGCAGAGACACGTCCAGGATGGCGAAATCTCGTTGCGGAGGGTCGCAAGCATTGCGATGAGTCCTGGTTCGCGACACTTGTTGACAAGAGACAGAGAAAATATCGAAGCGACGTGCCTCCATCGGTCGCCAACTTCTCTTGTCGAGCTTGTAGCAGACTTTTCCGCTCTCGCATTGGTCTATTCAGCCATGAAAAGAGATGCATTTTAAACATTACACCATAAACCGTCTGAAATAGACGAATAGGCCATTGATGATGATGATGGTCACCTACATTAAAATAGTTAGATACAGGATTGTTACCATTTACCTTATTATTTGGTGTTTTGGTGTCTTAATAATTAACATATAAAGAAAAAAATTGGAATGTTATTATGAAATAATTAGATATCACTAAGTCCGTATTTTGAAATAAGTGTACTTTCGGGAAACAAAAAGGCTTATTATTATTATGAGAATCCGATATTTCCGTTACTCCGTTTTCGCTTGCAACAGTGCCCAAATATCGGAAGCTATTAAATAATGAGTAACATGGTAGCAATCTCGTATCTAACTATTCTAATCTATCCATTCCTATTCAATTCCAATCTAATGATAATTATCAGAACAAATTACGTGTAACTAAGTCCAATTAAAAAGCGAGGCTCCACCGGGCTCACTTAAAACGGCTATTCATTCGGAAAATGGTTAGAACAAAACACAAACACAATATTCCGGAGAGTTCGTAATTTGCTGTATACCGTAGGAGCCGCAGCGGTCATCGGAGCGCCAACGCAAACGCTGATAATCCTGGGCAGTGCATCCATCACTCTGTAATCCTGGCTCTAGCTCACCACCGCTCAAAACGGCTATAAAGGGACTATAACGATTATGTGCGTTAAAGCTCCTTATTCCGTTCGATTGTTCATTAAACACAAAAGGGCACGCTAAATTTCATCTAGGTTTAGATCTTGACATGAAAGTTCTTAAAAAAAAAACAATAAAGTTACAAACATTATTTTCATTGTTATAACGTCACGGCCACATTTTAACCCGTACACTGTAGGTACCTATTTAGAAAGAATGAAATAAATCCATAATAAAATTTAACAGAAGTGAAAACACAAAAAAAACGAGTCAAAATAATAAAATCTTCTAAAATGTGTGGCGCGAACCGAAACGGACGATGCCGCCGCCATACTAATGGTTGGCTTACAATCATGAAATTAAAAAATATACTTTCGAGGCCTCTGTAATTTTTCCACTTACATTTTTAAACGCAATCCTTATTTTTCGTACGTAGAAGTAAAATCGATTGCTATTAATTTTATACCGGTTCAAGGAGGTTTTAGTGAAAGGAATTATAATTGTTCTCAAAACAAATAATCTAAATTGTACTACATTTAACAAAAAATATCTTATTGTTCGATATTCACTGTTGTCTGCAATAAAGAGTGACTATTTATATTTCCCATATAATTTATTTATTTGTTATTATAAAAATTACATTAATACGGTGTTACAAAGTTCGTATTTGTCTCTATTTAAAAATAAATACAGCAGCGTGATGTGTCAAACTGGAGTTAAGCTAACCCGGTAACACGCAAATAGACCTTAGTTATTATAAAAGATGAACAATCTGCATACAATGTATAATATCCTGCTGGGTTCCCAGACGTTTCTGTTCGAATATGCAAGGGTAATCGAATGTCATACGCGGTTGTACCCCGACAGAACTATTCCGAGGCTGCCGTTCGTTCGGCTGATTTATGTCCTCGCGCTGTCCAACTTTCTGCACCTTGTGCCTGCAACATTTGTACATGACACCCAGATATACGACGGCTGAAAGTGGAAACTCGCAGCGGGCGAGCTACAAACATGTTTATTGACATTTAATTAGCCCGTTAAATTATGCTCGCCAGTGTCTTTAAGTTGGCCGAAGTTTGCGAACGTTTTGGTTCGCTACAAACAAGTTAAATCGCTCCATTAATGTTCGCAGATTGCGTAGAACAAAATAAATAAGTGTACCGTTGTTGTTTTACGTTAATCTAAACTTTTAACACTGAGAAACTTGCCCAGAGGCGGTAGGATGCTTCATCGATCAGTAAAATCTGTAAGTTAGATACAGCGCTTGAAATATGTTTGGCAGCTCAGCAATATTAGTTCCTAAAGTTTACAGTATTTTAAAACATACTATCATTTGATGTTTAATAAGCTGCCAATTCATTAACCTTTGGGGTTGAAAATATTATTTTTAATGAATTAAATATGTGTATTTTGCCACTCATTAAACAAGTCAGACCAAACTTAATATCTGTACAGGGTGCACTTAAAAAATAGCTCATTGTATTCCGAAAAATATAAAACCAATTATATATAATTCGGTTATAAAATCTCAGATAGAATATTAACTTGAAGTTTGGGGTTCAGCCGCACCAACTAACTTAAAATCACTACAACGATCTCAAAGTAAATTAATGAAGACTCTCATCCACTACCCATCAGATACCAACTGAAGTATTATATGAAAAAACTAATTTAATGTATATAAAACCATTATATAAATACCACCACATCGTCTGAGCTTTTACTAATTTTCACATAAACGCACGCAATGAATTTAATCAAAGTTACCATTTAATACAAATGCGATTTAATTTCGCGAGTATTTTGATCTGAAAGAAACTACCCGCCCATCCTTTTTCCAAATGGCTTGGTCAACAAATCAAAATGATGTTACGCAACAATTTTCTTTAAACAAACCTTTGCTTTACCATAATAATAAATGACATTCACAAATACATGATAAATTTTAAGATTAATTTTGACATTAGTGACATGTGCGACATTTTGGATTTTACTTAATTATTTTTATTATTTAAATGCATGTTTAAAGAAAATAAATGTTTTTTTAACCGACTTCAAAAAAGGAGGAGGTTATCAATTCGACTGTATGTTTTTTTTTGTATGTTTGTTACCTCATATCTCAGTCGTTAGTCGACCGATTCGAAATTTTTTTTCGCCTACTTAGAGGGTGTACCTTCTAGTTGGTCCCATTGTTGGGATCTGAAGATGGGATCTTGGTGTAATCGAGGGAAACCCTCAAATTTTAAAGGCACGTATAGTTTTGTTTTACTAAAATCTTAATTTTGACGTATTGTTACGTCTGATAGTCTACATTTTGTGGGGCTGAGCTGATGGTGGAACTCCTTAACGCTTAGGAGTTCAGTAATTATAATGACAGAACATATGATACGTAGTTTGCAGGTTCTTAAAGAACAGAGTCATAAGGTGCAACTTCCCCCCCCCACCCTCTTGTAATCTCTAAAAATGGAGAAATAAAATTAACTTTAAAAAAGTAAAAACCGACTTCAAAACCAAAATTCACTAAAAAGTTATCAATTTTAAGATTATTGTTTACCTTATAAATGGTCTTTTTACATACTTTCAATCACATTTTTTTTATTTTACATGAAAAGAAGGCAATGAAATATGGTATTCCATATCATATAGCATATAGCAAAATCACTGAGTATTTACACAGTTTTTCCTTTTTCCTCTTTGAGGCGGGCCGTGGCTATCTCCATTTTCGAATTATGACCTCTTTAGTGCAACCTCGCGCACTCTGCCGCGTTCATTCAAGCTCGCCTTGCAAAGACACAATATTTCGGCCCGCCAGCTGAGATTTTATTTTGCAGACACTTGAATTCAACATTAGGCAGTAACATGTAATCGAACGTTGCAAGCTAGTTAAGCGAAAAAATTTTAGTGTTTTAAATCGGCCGCCCATATCACGGTAATGTTATCTATACAGTATTGTAACTCGGTCGACTCTGTCAAATAAATACCTACAGCCGCGCGGTACATGAACGTGCGATAGGGCTGCCTGCCTGCCTCCAGCATTTTAATTACAATTGCCTACTTTTTGTTACCGTTTAGTTTTATGATTGCAAATATCCTTCTTTAAATAAACAAATAAAATATTTTGTGGATTAGGATTAAATAGGAAGTATTCAATAAAAATGCGTGTTGTTTTTGATTGGTAAATTTTTAAATAAACCTTTTTATGCTTGAATGACCAATCGGTCTTATAAATTTGCTACTGAAAAATGTACCGAACTTGAACTTATTTTTGAGAAAGAAATCGCGCAGCTATTGTTTTAAAACAACACACCGTCCGTTCGTCACTGTGGCACAGTCGCGACTGTCTGCGTGCCGAATGCGTGCCGAAATCGTGGCGCGTAGGTATAGCTCGCGTTTTGTGCGTTTGTATGAAGTTGGAATACTGTAAAGATAACATTACCATGCCCATATGACCATCAAAACCCCATAAACTAATAAATAATAATTGCCGTTTTATCGGTAAAAAAAATATAGTTATCGCTTTACCATTATTTTATCATCTAAGTGGCTTTTTTTTCTAGAGTTCCTATAATGTTGCTTAAGATTTCAATCATAGCATGACCCGATGAGCAAATGTTGATATTGATGACTTCAATGAAATCTTTTACTTAGAATTTGAGCATTGAGAATAGTAGTTACCTATACTAATTTTCTTTTCTTATTTCTTTTAAATATTGGGCACCAATCACATCCATTGTTCTGATTCAAAAGTAAGTAGCTGATGCACTTGTGTTACGGAAACCAGACTCAAAACTATTACACCGAATAAAATAAAAAATAAATACATACTAAATGATGTAGACCTATATAAATATTGTAAAGTAATAAACATATATGATAAAGTAAAAAATCAAATTGTGTGTGAAAACCTAGATCAAATTAAATCATTACAAGTAAAAACTAGAAGCACCGGATAGCATAACTTATTATATATACCCAGATATATAATACCTTCATGCAACAATGTTCATGGTAAAAGAATGTGGGAGTATTTCCTGTCATCTACTTTAAATGAATATCCTAGCAATATTATTGAACAAATAAGTAATTTAGAAAATAGTGCTAAATGTACAAAAATACTTAAGAACTACAAATTGTCTTAAAATTGTAACAAGTAGTGTAGTGACTCTCATTACCACATATAAATCTAAATAGGTTTTTGTTGGTATTGAAATATGTTTTTTAATGTAAATTGTTTCACATAAATAAAGAAATAAACAAAGATAAAGAACGTCGGTTACCACAACACCCAACCGTGATATAACATAGATCATTTTTGATTTCTATATTGACCCGACCGGGAATTGAACCCGGGACCTCAGTGCGGCGACGCCTTGAAACCCAGCGTGCTTAGCCACAACACCACGGAGGAGTTATACTAATAAGTATTAGTTAGTGTTTTTTGTGCAGTGAAAATACGCGATTTTGTAACGATGCTATAATTAGTCACGTCACTTCCAGAAGCGACCTAGTGCCTTATCTTAGGTAAATGCCACACAAGTCAGTTGTATTTATCTAGGCAGCTCTTAGAGCTTTATTAAAACCGAAGCTAAGAAGTCAGAGGCAGGTCTGTTTAATTTAAATAAGTAATGTATACATATGCGCTTTCAAAAACTGTGTTCTTGAAGGAAATGTGTGTTGGTATTTCAAATTAGGTAGGTACACTAATTTCAAAGGAACTAAGTAAAGTAACGTGTTAAATAAAAAATATCATTAAAAACTATTTAAATAAAATTTGTAAGACTTCCCTCTTGGTCGGTCCAAAAGCCATGCGATGGAAAGTGGACGTCCTACGACAGATTAATTATAGTCCTCCTAGCTGATTTCGACTACATGGCCAGACACAACGACTAACCGACTGCGCGGGACATATTACAGTGCACAAGTGTGTGCGCAAACACAGGTGCACTCTCTATTCCATTCACTCTTATAGCCCGATGGGACAGCAATCTGACACGACCGGAGAGAGATCAGGCGCATGACCAACGGCTTTACGTGCTTTTCCGAAGAACGGGGGTGAAACACCGCCAATTTCCAAACTCCGGGCTACCTAAGAATCTCTGAACAGAAAAACTCAGGTATATATTTTTGGCTCAAAAAAACTCAGGTATATATTTTTGGCTCAAAATTCGAATGAGTTTGATTATGACATAATCAAACTCATTCGAGTCCTCTTCTACGTGGACGTGTGCTTATAAATTTCACATAACAATTGAGTGGTGCTTAACTCAATTTCAGTTAAGCTTACCACTTAGATTTTCAATATCTAGTATGTTCGGCCTAGCGCTTGCCTGGTTGAGAGCGTTATGGCCCACCTGGGAATACATCCGGTGAGTAGGATGCGAGCAGTTTGCCCGGGGCCACTCATAAACTCATTAAAAGTTGAGTCCGTTCTAAAACGACTGACCTTAACCATACAGATGGCAGTTTTAATCGCGACCGTTTTACGGACTATTAACTCGTACGACCACATTATACAGTTGGACCGTTAAATGATTCTACACAATAATGCCACTCCTTTGTAGTACACTGATTATTGAACTACCTGTGTATGGTACATTAACCTCTTTAGTGACCATTTCTTCCTTTCTTCGGAGCCTTTTTCAAACGGATTGAACATTTAGGGACCCTTTAATGTTGGTTAATAGTAAAGCTTATTCAAAAGGGTCTGTATCGTAAAGGAACCACAACTGATGTGATAACTTTATAAAGTATGTCAATAATGGGACGTTTTTATATATAATTAGATGATAAAGTAACTATTACTCGTATATTCTTTATTGCACTTAAAAGTTGTATAGGAAATACATGAAGTCACAATGTGAACAAAGGTGGACTTATTACTGTAACTAACTATTATTATTGTGACGTTGTATATACGTTATATATATATATATATATATGTAATTAGATGATAGAGTAAAATATTACAATTATCAGGAATATTGTTTTAGTTAATGTGTTACGAACAATAACCAGCTTTCATTTTTCATTCATTTTTTTTATTTATTTCGACATAATTAAGTCATACATACATTTATTTTTTTAATACTTTACCGACGTAAATGACCGAATATTTCAAAGTAACAGTTTAGTACTAATTTACTTATACATATGTTTCAATCTTAAAAACAAGATCAAAAATGAAACATTTTCAGAAATCATCAACTCCATTATAGTTCAAATATGTATATTTCGGATTTAAAGGCAGGGCAACACACTCAATTACGTCAATTTAATGTGAAAAACAGGCTTATCCCAATTTCATTTGGTAGGGGATTATCTCTTTGATAATTGAAGTTCACATTGAGCTTACTCAGTATCACGAAAATAATTTTAATAGTTATATTTCTCGCTGAAAATATAAATCAGCAGTATAATGTTTTAAACTTTCATGGTGACTAACATTAGAATAGTTAGATACGGGATTGCTACCATGTAACTTATTATTTATGAGTTTCCGATATTTCGGCACTGTTGCAAGCGCCATGATCACGGAGTTACAATAATAAGGTACATGGTAGCAATCCCGTATCATACTATTCTAAATAAGCGGTACATTATCCTGAAACGACGTATCAGCAAGCAAACTATTTGATTATAAGCGCATCAAACGCAGATTGTGGCGCAGATATCAGGAGATTTGCCGAATAAAGGGGCTGTGAGGCAAACGAGCAGCAACTTTGACGTCAATTTCTCGGTTCAAAAGGTGCGCCGTCGACTAAATGGTACCGTATATACTCATCACACACTCAGCACCGCCTCTTCCATGTAGAGAGATTCCGCTCGTTCATTCACCTTAAATCGACGTCATTGCGAAAGGCAAAATAGAACACTTCCGAAAAAGAGTTTCCGATAAAACGGGCCCATCAAATTTTTTCAATATCCATTTACGAAGGAATAAGAACGGATTATGCGCAACCAAAACCCTTTAATCCGGGATATAGGTTATTGAAACATTGCAAACGGCGTGGACGAATTACACCCCTCGGAGCTCTCCCCACATTATACGCGTTTAAGTTGTTAAGATTCAATAACAAATTTTATGTAACAGACGCTAACGAAACCGTAGCTCATAAAGATGAAATAAAAAAACAAAAATTTGCGCACGGGCGGGACTCGAATTAGCAACTTGTTGGCTAATGAATAACTACTTAGCCCTCTGTTGTATAAATAGACGGGTAGATGGCGCTAAACGTCACGCGAAGTGACGTATCCATAAGAAACCACAAATTTCGCAAGGTCGGACTGACAGCACGGTGACTCGATTGGTAAAGCGTTTGGCCCGGTTAGCCAAGAAGTTGCTGGTTCGGGTCCCGCCCGTGCGCAAATTTTTGGTTTCCTATTTCATCTTTATGAATATAAAATATGACAATGTGAGTGTTAAAAACATTCTAAACCATAATGAAAACGTAGCTTCTAAGACTAAAGAATCCTTATATCGCGCGAAGTGTATTACATTGCAACACAAGAAGTAAACATGATACAACACTCGCTAGTAGTCGTACCAAAGAAAGAATAATTTTCCTCAGAAGCGCTGCCCGCGAGCACAATTTTCATTTGTTTCACAGAAGCGGTTAATGTAAACGGCAGTCTTTAACGTTTTTACCTCGATTATATCACGCTTACAGTTTTTGTCTTTAGACAGAAACAAATTATAAAAATGAGAGCCAAGGACCACAGAAAGGGATATGAGTAGGTGGGTAGTATATTCATTTCTGAATGTGTGAATTTGTATTTTTACGTAAAATCCTTATAGTGGATCAGTTGGACGACAAGGGTCGAATGGGATTGGCAAAACCCAATACCCGAGAATGAAAAATTATGAGAGTTGAGGTTTCCAAACGTTTTATGAGAGAAAGTAGATACGCACGAGTTTTAAGTCGTGCACGCAATTTCGAAAGATGATTCTATCTTATTTGGCTTGCTTTTACTTTAGACAAAGAAATTTAAAATTCTTGCGTATTAATTTTATTTGTAATTTGTTTTTATACTATTTGTAATTATACTTCTCCTGTAAATATGTTGGATAATATGAGTGTCAAAAGCAATAGTTCAGCGTCAGCACCAAACACAAAAGAAAATTAAGCAATTAAAATGTCCAAAAGTGTATTCGAGGTACTTACTTGGAAAACTCAATTTAAGTTGAAGCTTCATCGAAGGAAATAGAGGTCGGTAACAACACAAAGAGAGGAAGAGGACTGATAAAAGGAAAAATATTCGTCGATTTGTTCTCAACCGACCATACCGATACAAATCTGGGAGTTTTAGTAGAAAATTTAACTTTCTGGGACAGACTGAATATAATTTGAATAATTTAAACAACAATATATACCTACATATTATTGGATACTTTATAGTATTTCAGTTTAGTTATTGTTGCTTTTACATTTGAGAAGACGTGCTTACACAAATTTTATTTACCAGTAAACAATTTTACCAAACAAGCTGTTTGTATTCTGGCTAGTGCCTTACATTTTTTACTATAGTTAAAAACGATTCAGTACCAAAAATTTTCCTGAACATTTAATCGTACGCGTATGTAAAGTGGGGCCTAATCTCATTTGTACCGAAAACGTAAGGTTGAGACAGAAAAAGGAAAAAATCAAATTGTTTTCAGGAGGATATCAAATCGTCGATGTTTAAGGAGGAATTTAGGTCACGTCTCATGGATTACGGCTTATTTCCCGCGTCTCTTTTTCTTCGTTTGTCGCTAATCCCGGTGGGCTTGGCAGAGATTCGACCTCCTCGCTTCTCGCGAACATTACTCCCAAGGTCGAAAGTTGATATCCTCATGCCAGAACACACCCGAGACTGTCCTCTACATAAATATACCGCTCCTAATGATTATGATTTATATGTTACACTCCTGAGAAACTATGCAAATCAAGTAATTTACCTACGTCTACGTTTCGCATCCTAGGATTAACCGCCGTATGGGGCCACTTAAGCGCGGAATGTCAGCATACGTAATATTATCATACGTATGCACGTATACGCCAATGTCACATAGCTTTATTTAATTTAATAGAGTTTTGTTATGTTTTTTGTTGTTTGCAACATTATATTTCACTATCGTCGTGGATCAGTTTGGACAACAAAAAGATAGAGCAATTTATTTGTAACAATAACCGCTTGGATCAATTTGTTTCCGCTTCATACACAATGCTATCGCAATCCAATAAAATCTATTACCTTTCAAGCTGCTTTAATATCAGGGATTACAAACATAAAACCTCGGCTAGTTTCCACAAATGACTAAAGCAAATGAACACGTCGGAGATAAATTCGCTGCCCTCATTCGTGATGAGAATTTGCCCTTTCACATCGCTTGAGAACAGCAATCGATCGTGAAATGTCCGGAAATCCCTGGTGCGAGGTGCGGGGTCTTTGGCGGAGTTTTGAGGATCAAAGATTGCACCTTAAAGCATCTCCGAGGACCGAGGGCGGTAAATCTGATTAGTCTGTGACGACCCGCCCGCCAGCCGAATATTAATCGAGCCCTACAACTTATACCTCAATCATCATTCTAACTATCAAAGGTCCGCTTTTAATTTAACGGTGGATTAGAGGATCAACTGGGAATCGTTTTACTTGCAAATTATACAAATTCAGTGGGTAAGTAGCGCCGGCTCCGGGATACTGCCGCCGTATTTCATTGTCCCTAAAACAGTTAAACCGTTGCAAAAAAGGGTACGATTTACATTCGATGGCTGAATTTCAACAATTGATAAAATTTGAGCCATTCCGTGAATAGTTTAAGGGTAGTTTGCATAACGAGTTAGGGCTATTGACTGTGAATTTTGATGATACTTGTTTTTTGTGTTCCAATCAAAGCAATGATTACAATTTATTTAAAATATAAGCTACTCTTCAAATAGTTTTATTTTCTTTTTCATTAAAGAAAAAAATCTTAGTGTGTTCAGGCGAAGTATATCTGATCCATAAAATTAGCTTAATAATTAAGGCAGGCGTTAGATAAGGGGTTGATAACGAGCTCAGACATTATCTGAATTGTGGCGGAATATTTTGTGTTGGCTAAATTGGGGCTGTGACTGGGGTTTGACAGGGACTGGTCTTGGACGCAGCTTTTATTCGCGATTCAAAACAAAGAGGCGAACTTGAGTGTATTATTTACTGCTTATTAAGTCTTGTAAGTAGGCCAGGATTTGGGTCGTGATTTGCTTGTTGACTAGATTGAATTACCATCCCTGTTGAAATTGGAATCGGACGTGTATTTGAGCGTTTTATCTATATGTATGGTGTGCAATAATGAGTTTACTGCAGTGTCTTAAGTAGGTAGAGCTATGACCTGACGATAAAATAAGCTTTTTCGAACGTTATTTAGACTTTCCTAGTTATAGAAGAATAAGGATTGATTTCATATCAATCCTTATTCTTGCATGTGAAATCAATTGGTGTGAAATCAATCCTTATTCTTGCATATATTCGTTTGTAAAATAATCTGAGAGATAATGCTTGAATTTAAATGTTTTACTCATCCATTCAGTCTCTCTAGTGAATGTACAGTTTAGATAAACGTGTGCTCCTATTTGTATTTCGCCGCTTAAATTCCACCGGCCCGCATTGCACACGCCGCGACATACCCACTTAATGCAATTTAAGCTCAGTAGCCGTTACGTGACAAGTTAAAGCATTATGCAAATTTTAGTTGAATCTGTGTAACTAATGGCCATGACGATATTATAGTCCATTTGTGCGTTGCGGTCTTCGTATGTTTCTTGTGTTGGGATGACGTGGAGTAAAGTTAGCCTGACATTTTTTTTTTATCCTCCCTCCTCCCATCCTCCGCCGTGGTTAAAGCGGAGACTTTTTGGCATGTTATAATATAACAATTTCGTATCCTCACCAGACGAGTATGCTTAACCATACTCGCTGGTGTCCGGATCTTCGTCGGCCTAAATTTTGTTTTGACTAACCACTACTTTTATTATTTTTTTACAAATAGAATTAATAAATTTCGAGTTGTTTTATCGGAAATTAATTCGGGTAATAATTCTTTTGAAATATTTTTGTCCAATTCAAACAGACAATATTCCGCTGCGGGAAAAAGGCTTCACCTCAAGTGTGTGGTATGAGCCATACCCCACCACGCGGGATCAGTGTGGATTGGATGAGGCGTTTGCAGGACAAGTGACCGACCTTAACAACACATTAAAAAAAATGGACACCAACCACATACATTGCTCTGATCCCAAAGTAAGTAGCTAATGCACTTGTGTTATGGAAATCAGACACAACGGTGATACCACAACACCCAGACCCAAGATAATATTGAAAATTTGATTTCTATATTGACCCGACCGGGAATCGAAACCAGGACCTCGGTGCGGCGACGCCTTGAAACCAGCGTGCTTAGCCACTACACCATGGAGGTCGTCACATTAATTTAGGCATTTAACTTGGGTTAACGACTATAATAGTAAAAAAGTAAAGTTAGCCTGTAACTTCACACAGCTGGGCAAAGGCCTTACCTCAACTATGAGGTAGTTCGAGCCATACTCCACCACGCGGGCTCAGTGCGGGTTGGTGGAGAAGTGTTTGCTAGGCAAGCGACTAATCCTGCTCTCAGATGTTAATAAGGCCTCTGACTAGGCTTGACGACTAATATCAACCGATATTAGCCGGGACCAACGGCTTAACGTGCCTTCCGAAGTACGGAGATGCTCGTGATATACGTCACTTATATGTTCGGAATGGTCACCCATCCAAACACGACCGCGCTGTAGGTTGCTTCACTTCGGTATCACTACCAAAGCGCTGATATTACTGCGGTTCGACTATAATATCAACCGATAGGGTATCTATCATAACACAGAATTTTTGATATCGAATTTCATTTCACAGAAAACTATTCAATGAATGTTGATATCTTTTTTTCTTGTTTAATCGAATAGTTATTTATCGTCGTTTCATAACATCGAATAACAGTTCACCAAAAAAATGTTTCGCAACTGTTTTGTTAAGCAGAATAACGATATACCAAACTAATGCTTCATAGAATTATTAAGTTATCGATATAACCTTTCATAAAAACTTGTTTCAATGTGTAACGGTTCCCATATATTTTTGCATACGCATGCAAGTAAGAAGGCATGCGCATGCATATGCATATGCATGCAAGTAAGAAGGCATACGAAGAAGAAGGCATACAAGGAAGAAGGCAATGTTTGTGATCTTGCTTATTTACTGAAATAAATACTAAAATATATTAAAAATCACTTTAATTTATTGTCCTTATAACCAAACATTAAAAACATTGCTACATCTATCTTACCAAATCTATCACATGCATGCAATAATGCATGCAAGTAAGCATGCTTGCAAACAGGCATGCATGCAGCAAGCAAGCAGGCATGCAAACAAGCAGCATGCATTAGGATTTACTCGTCTCCGGCGCTGCGGGGATAGCAGCCTCGTCGCCCTTGCGTAACAAGGCGCAGTCACCCTTGTATCGGGCAGACATTCCGCATTACACTCTAGTATCGGGCAGACTAGTACCACGGCGAGGAGACCACGGCGAGTCGGGATAAACGCAGTTTATTTATTAGATCAATATTTATATCAGTTATGCTTTGAATTGTCTATTAATAAAGAATGCAATATAAGATTAGTAACAAATTCGTTTGGAAATACGGACTTTAGTTTGAAGTAAAATTCGATGTTTCAAGAATTCTGCATATTGAAACTTACGTGGAAATAAAATGATGGGTAACAAAATAGAAAGCTAACGTTACTTCGATAAAATACGTAGTTTATGAAAAAAAGTAACGATGAAGTAAGTTTGTAGATAATAAGCATTCGATTAAATGAAATTGTGATGTAACAAGATTCTAGAATTTGTTAAATATTATTTTGAAATATCTGCGAATCGTTTTATGGGAAATGAAAATCGATGAATAAAATTGCGATTAAGTGATGGGTTCCCCAACCGATATACCCCAAAATCAACTGTTAAACGTTGCTGAAGGCACGTGTGATGATATCATTTGGTGGTCGGAATGGTCACCCATCCAAACACAAAAGTGCCTCTTAACAGCGCTACGAGCACTTCGTGGAAAGAAATAGGGTAACAATAGGTACTTGATATTCATATATTTTCAGGATTATGTGTAACCCCCAGTGTTAGAGCGCTTTCACACTTAGTCGACTTGAGCAGCGCGGTCACGCGGCAGTCGCGCTGCTGTCAATTTCATACATAAGATGACAGCAGAAAGCCCTTTACATTAGAGCGACAGCAGCGCGTCTAAAGTTGTATAAAAGCGCTCTTATACTTTTTCCATTTAAGTACTGGTCAAACCAAAACTGTTTAACTGACAATAAACAAGATAATAGTCTTTCTTACTAGTTACCCATAAGTCGTCTTCTTTTTCACGAATAACAATATAGTTTTTTTTTAATGGGCCTTCTTTCGAGTTACTATTAGATTTTCAAGATGATGATGATGATGATCTTCAAATTGAAGTTTGGAAGTCAGCATGTAAAAACCGATGCGGTCTTGAGCCGCCCTTTTTAGCTGGTCATAGAAACGAAGTTTGGTTCAAGAGAACAAAGGATAAATTAGTAAAAAGTAGTTACGTCAATATTCATTCACAATAAAAATAACTAGCGATCGGATTCAGTTTGTTAATTTATAATAAGCAAACACGCAAATATACAAACACGATCTCGCTATTATTATGTAACTAATCAATCTGGAATCAGTGAGCTAATCCACTAATTATGAACTGAAATTCACAAGCGTACTTTACAATATCAACTGAGAAACGTTTCAAATATTTAAATATGATTATTATTATATAGATAAGCCTATAAAAGTTGTATCTGTAACTTTATAGCTAGCTAACGGGAAAAAAAGTCTTGTGAGATATTTCGTTTTATTGAGCGTTCACTTAAAGCTCAGGTTTAGCCCTCGATTAAAAATTACGGACCGTGTTTTTCATAGCTCCATGCAGGCTTGGCGGTCTTAACAATATTATCCACTTGTTGTTAGCTATACCGAGAGTAATCTAGCATGTGACGGCTTAAAATGGACGACAATAAAAAAGGGATAAAAGCGCTGGCGTATCAAATATTGCCAGCCGCAAACAACTCGCTAGCGAGTCTCCTAAGCGATTTTTCATGAGGCGCGCGGCGTTAATGTGTACAGAGGCCCATGGCTTCGGCACACTTGCATCTTTGTCGGATATAAATTATGCCGAGATCCTGGCGGGAGTCGCGTTACGGAAAATTCGCCACAAGATAACTACCCGGACAGTTATTTTTTTCGTATTTCAGTTTTTACGCTGTATTTACGACGTCTGATACGCCAGGGCCCTCCTTGGGGAGCGCGAGTGCGAAAAATTACAAAGAACTAATTCGTTGCCGAGAGCGACGTAAATATTCCGTATAAATATTATTTCCTTTTCCTGTTGTATATTAGTAGACGAAAAAATATATTATTTGAATCATTTTTGTTTAAGATAATACAGATGGGCGTTATAAAATAATGCACGTTGTTGATAGATGCTGGTTACTTTCAATGGATGTTGGTAAAATTCATGAAAAGATATTTTTTTCCAACTTAAGGACTATTCGTCGAATAGAATACAAAACGCCTTATTTGAAAACGTCGCCTATTTGTAAGCAGTCATTTATGTAAACGTCATTTTAAAATCGGTCGTTGTATACTTATTCAGTCTAATTAGTTTATCTAACGATGGTAAAATTGAATCTGTAATTTAATGATTAAAAGGTTCTATTCAAAGTAAAAATTATTTTACAGGAATGGGTCAAGTGTGGGAATTTAAATTGCTTACCAATGCACGCAGTAATTTTGTTAATGAGGCCATAATAGTGTAAGTTATTATCACTCTAACAATCAATACGGAGAAATATACAGCTAAACATTTGATAACTTAGGTTATCGACTATGTCTTGTTACAATGAATTGAGTTCTTATCATTAAATTTACTTAATTAAGTGTATTTTAACTCACAATGCAATCGTCGCATGAGACCGCGAATCAAAATAAAGAAAAATCAATTTTATGTGTCAGATGTTGCTTTGAAAGTACAGTCAACAAATGACTGAGATATGAGGTAACTCAAGTCAGGTGACTTTGCAAGGTGGTGCTAATTTTTAGGGTTCCGTATCTGAATGGCAAAAAATAGAACCCTTATAGCTTCGTCAAGTCTGTCTGTTCGTCTGTCCGTCCGTATGCCACAGCCTTTTTATTCTGAAACTATTAGTATTACCAGTATTATATTATCTGGGGTATTACACAGTTGAAACTTAGTAGGTACGTAGATGTATCCTGTTAACCGCTTTATGATTCTCATACAAAAAAATAAAAATAATTATATTTAATGCGGAGCTACATGAAACTTACTCGCGCACTGAGGGTTCCGTGCTAACTTTTACTGAATTTGGGAATCCACTTACTTCCTCTTAGTAAAATCCACAATATTTTGTTGACAGCAAATATAACTTTGTTTTTCATAGTGTTTGTATGAAGTACAAAGTTATGTTTGCGGTTGTTGAAAATGTGCTATATCTCAAAAACTTCTTGTTCGATTCCGTCCGAACCAAATTTCGTTGAAAGTATTTGTTAAGATCTATATTTCATATTTTTTTCAAAATTTACACTTGCTTTGTTTAGAAGTTAGATGGGGGGGACGCTCATTTTACCACTTTGGAAGCGTCTAGCTATGAAACGTTAGACTTTAAAAGAAAATGGTTTTAGAAACCTCTGTGTCATTTTAAAAGACATATCCATAAACACCCCACACGTATACTTTTGACTAAAAAATTTTGTTTTGGATTTAGTTTCATGTATGGGAGCCCCCCCTTAAATGACATATTTTTTATTTTTTGTATGAGAATCTTATAGCGGTTAACAGGATACATCTTCCTACCAAATTTTAACAGTGTGATGCTTATAGTTACAGAATAAAATGGCTGTGACATACGGACGGACAGACAGACAGACAGACAGACTTGACGAAACTATAAGGGTTCCGTGTTTTGCCATTCGGCTACGGAACCCTAAAAATGACATACTTATGCGTGTCTACGGATAGGTCTGTAAATCACAAAGTATCAAGGCGGCATTGTTTGTCATAAGTTTTCAATGATGTTTTCCGACAAATTTTACAGAAAATGTGATTTATATCAAGAAATTGAGTTCGTTAAGTAGTTTATTTAAACTTTTTTCATAGTTAGGTACGGACAACAGCACGTCAAGGTAAACTAAATCTTATACAGTTGTAATAAGGGCTAGTTTGCAACAAAAGTGGGCAACCTGATGTGCTGGCGACTGTACATAAGCGTTTCTTATACAAAAAATGTGCGGGGTAGAAGAGGTGAGGGTTCTTTGATTTCTACGTTGACCCGACCGGGAATCGAACCCGTGACCTCTGAGCGGTGACTCCTTGAAACCCAGAGTGCTAAGCCACTACACTATAGAGGTCGTCATTGATATACCTACAGTATGTCCAGGCATGCAGTAATAAAACATTAAGAGCAGCTATTTTTATTGAAAGTATTTGTTAGAATCTACATCATTTTTTTTCTTCAAAATTTACATTCTCTTAGGTTATAAGTTAGAAGGAGGAGGGGGGGGGGGGGATGCCCAAGCCCTACACTTTTAATGTGCTTAAAACTTCGCATCGCGATCGCATTTGCATCGCTATGCCTACCAAATTATGTGATCACTGTTGGATACGAATGTCAGATGACCGCGTTTGAAATTAATAAGAGTCAAGTGTTATCTGATGGTCATGATATTTTGTTTACTTCCTAATAGTTATCAGTTACTTGGGTCAGTTTAGTTATAAGAGTGTTTGAGATTCGGACAGTGTACTTGCTGCCCTAATTTTAATATTTTTTAACGAATACAGAGATATTCACGTTCTCATTATGAATACACACTTTTCATATAACTGTTTGTGCTGCTAAATGACTAACTTATTAAAATGAAATCATCTTCAAGTCTCATTATTACGTAGTACCTACCGCAGATTATCGTAGACAAACTAGTCCCGTAAAACACAATTGGACCCTCCAAATGGACAATTGATAGGTAAACATGTTTTTCCTGTTACTCATAAGAAGGTAAACAAGTTTACATTTAAGTCATTGCTGCGAAGGCGAGAACGCTAGTCTTGTTCCACGCGCAGACGGGTCAAGTGTCGTCACACGATTAAATAAATCAAAATGAAGTACGCACCAGTGTTGTTTGCGGTATTCCTATCTATAATCTGTCTCGGTCAGTGCAAAGACCTGATCGTGGGTACCAGTTTCAACAACAGACTTCTGTGGCAACAAAAGATCGAGTATAATGCTATACCCCTAAAGAAGAGAGTCAAGGAGGCGTTCTTCTCAGACGCAGGACAACAAATTATCAAGGTAACAGTTAAAAACTTTTCGAATTTACTAACAAAACTGACCTTTGTAACCTTAAATAGTTTTGAAACAATACTTACACACAACTGACTTAGTATATCGCATAAAATTATTATCCCTTTGAAAAGGAATATTAATTTTATGGTATATCGTAATGACAGATGATTGTCATAGGTATAGGTAAAGAAATGAATGCCTAGATTTTAACTAGAATAAACTACATCTAGAATTGATTGATTTCTCGTTGAGATACGAACAAGTTAGACATTGTTAACACACACGATAACATAATACGAACTAACGTGAATACTTGTGAACGATATTTATGATAAGACTGCTAATACTTACGTAGCATACATACTAAATTAAAAAAATGTCAAGTGATTTAGCTATTTTAGTAAATAATTTCTGACATTACTTAGATTCGTGGTAAAAATATATCATTAGTGTTCATTCGCACCTATAATTGGTAGTAAAATTTAAGGTGGGTTCATTAAAATGGTTGACAGCTTCTTGGAAATTGAAGTATTAGGTACGTTAATTTTCTTCTGAGCCCTTATCAAGATGTAGAAAATTAGATATGGTTATTAATACAGCGAAGTGCAAATCTCGTAAGATAAGAAAGAAATTTATTTTTACTTTAGCCATAAATCAAAACTCTTCCTTAATTTGAACTAATTCACTCTTATCCCAATAACAAATAGTATTTCATTATACAGATAAAAATCATCCTATTCCATTCATCCATCTTTTTCATCAAAGAATTGGTACGGTTTTAATATATATTGTATGCCATAGTAGAATGAGTGTTAGGTATTTTTTCACAGTAAAGATATTTTTGATATTTGTCTACTTTGAGGCGAAGTTCCTAAAAATATTAAAGATAGCAATCGTCAAAAGATAAGGAATCTAACCGTATCTTAAAAAATGTCAACAGTAATCAAACATATTTTAAAATCACTTCACGTTTTACAACTTCGATCCATAGCTCTTGGGCAGAACGTGTAGGTCTTTCTTTGTTAATATATGTCAATATATCAAGCATTTTGATTCATTCTCATAACTTACTAACCTATTAATTGCTGTGTGTGATAAAGCAATACAGGATGTGATTATAAGCAAGTAGGGTTCGTTCGATTACCGGTGCGTGAAAACAAAACACACCCACACACACACACACACACATACCTTGAAATATGTTAAGCAACAGATAAAATGAAGTCGGTACAAAATAACATTGAATATTAAATAAAATATTTAATTATTAAGCAACGATGTGATAGTCATCACAACATGAAGTCCTCATGACCCCGCTTAAAAATGTTATCCTTGTACATTTAATCGCATAAATCTCGGATTTATTCACACTTGACCAGATCTGAGTCACCCGTGTGTTGACAGAGACCAACGACGCCGAAATTATAACTGTGAGTTAACAAGTAAACTTTAGATCATGCCACTGGGCCTTAGTCATTTAATTAATCCAATAAAGGTATTACTTTATTTAGACGCTCTGAAATGTGTAACAGTTCATAGTTCACGTAACAGTATTGATATTTGTATCCACGCAAAACCTTGAGCAGTGTTGTTTGCTGACCTTCTTAATTATTACAACTTACATAACATCATACTAATAACGAAAACTTAGCACTAGAAGTGATTGTTACCATATTCTGCCAATGTATGACAGAGTCAACCCGAGCGATCAAGGGACCAACTCTTATTCTGCTAAATACGAAGAAAGTTCATCGAGCAAATTTTCTTTGTCAAAGAAAAAATAGTTTTTGATTATTCAGGGTCACGAATTCTATGTATTTTGATTTTGTTAGTACGATAGTTTTTTACGTGTAGAAATTTTACTTGGTTTTTTGGGTAAAACGGTTAAACTCGCAATCAAATTACCACACGAAAAAAGTTCGATTTCCGCGAGAATCAGTCTCCAGCTGTTTCTTATAGATAAGTAATTTATGTAACTTTGTTATGATTGAGATCCCAGAGTTGTTATCTACTGGTTGTTGATCAAGTCATGCACGACACGTGACAGTTAAATAAACACAAACTTTAGATACAGTCATCAACTCACTCAAATTATTTACCTTACGAATTTCATCCTTACCTGTAACAAAATAGGGTTCGAGTTTAAAATTAGTCCTTTTGTTGACCGCGGTATCTCCATTAGATATCGCTGCTATCACTGTTTAGAGGGCGGCAATTAATAATTAACCATTCGGGAGACATTGCTCTGACTACGTTGACTGATTGCTTCCGCTTTGCAGGCTCTGTCAAAGTTCCTATCCCTCTTACTTAACAGTAAATAAATAAATACATATAAATATTTGACAATATCACATACCTACATTGCTCTGATCCAAAGCTAAGTACCTTAAGCATTTGTGTTATGGAAATCGGAAACAACGGTGGTACCACAACACCCAGACCCGAGACAATATAGAAAAGATCGTTTTCTACATTGATCCGACCAGGAATCGAACCCGGAACCTCACGAGATGCTTGAAACCAGCGTACTAGCCACTCGACCAAGGAGGTCGTCAGTGCCAAAACACTACCGCTTTGTGAAATACTGAAAACTGAAGGCTACTGTTAATTTTTTGATACAAAAGGATAAAGCTCATTTATTAACCCGTAAAGGGAACAGCACCAACCAGGTGTCTACCACACGGGGATGGGATGTGCATCGGATAGTGAAAGCCTATCCTATCGACTCGGTACCTTAACCATGAGTATACGACGGTTCTACTCGTTAACGACGACGTTTTGTATGGAAAATTTTAGTTCTATCAGTGAACGCTAGAGCCACTGTGCAATTTCCCACATACTTTTTTTACGTCGTCGCTAGCGAATAAAACCGTCGTGAACTCGTGGTAACGGTACTGATCGTGTTTGTTACAACTTATGACAATTCTTCTTGTGAATGACAGCCTTTGACAAGGTGGACGGATGGTTGACAACCATCGGGTGACTCACCGTAAGCGCGTTACAACGCATGCGGCGCTGGTCGAGAGGCCTCGAGTTGATCTCGATCCAAGGTGGTGACGGGTGACGATATGTTGATAGATAAGTTGAAAGATGTGAAGTATGGAGTTTCATACAAATAATTATCTAATAAATGTCACCGTAATATTGTTAAAACGGATACATTAAAATCTAACGTATTGTGAACAAACTCGACATGGTTTAGCATTTATGAATTTTTCGGTACTTATGTCAAGCTGACACTTAGGATATATACGTTTATCTTTCACCTACCCTGACCCACCACTTTGCCACGTGATTCATCATTTCAGTTTACAATAAAATGTACGAAGATTGGTATAATCTATACTAATATTATAAAGCTGAAGAGTTTGTTTGTTTGTTTGTTTGAACGCGCTAATCTCAAAAACTACTGGCCCGATTTGAAAAAAATTTTTTACGTTGGATAGTCCATTTATCGAGGAAGGCTTTAGGCTATATAACATAAAGATACGACTCATAAGACCACAGCAGAAATGAAAAATGTTGCGAAAACGGGAAAAAGATATTCCTTTTGAGAGCTTCCGCTGCATACGCTGCGGAAACCGCTTAAGTTACACAAAAATCATGTATGACAGGATTGTTCAACATTAAAAGTTCTATAAAAAAGTCCGCGACAGCATATGTCTATCTTTTATGGTTGACTTACTACAACCTTTTTTATGTTAATAAATTTGTAAAAAAATAATGCATTTGTTTTAGAGGTGTATTATACACACAGGTATTTATTCTTATCAAAATAAATACATTCATCATCACGAGCATTTTATTAAGAACCAAGTTGCCCTTTATATCATTTGATTTCAATAAATATATTAGGAGCTATCACAGTTTTAACATAACTCCGCACCAAAATAATGTTCGCAGCTTAAGTACAACGTGCGCTTGCGCTAATATATTATTAAGCTGAAGAGTTTGTTTGTTTTAACGCGCTTATCTCAGGAACTGCAGGACCGATTTGAAAAAATATTTTTGTGTTGGATAGCTTATTTATCGAGAAAGGCTTTAGGATATAAAATATGACGCTGCGACGGGAGGGGAGGGAGCAAACTCAAAACGCGCGGACGAAGTCGCGGGGGAGCGCTAGTTTACAATAAATCGTCAGATCTGTGTAGTTCGCATGGCGCTCTAAAACATCTGAAACATATTGTCATTAAATCTTATTAAAAAAAATACGAATCCAATCATGTCATTAACTGTCTACACACAACAGTGCCGGCACGTGCCGATCAGTAACGTATCCATCAGTGTTAGTGAAAAATGGTACTGTATTGTAGCAATTTTCTTACGACTTTATCCGCGCTCGTCAGTGACAGTGACGTTCGGCACGTGTCGGCACAGTGCCGGCACTGTTGTGTGTGGATCGGCCTGTACAGTCGAGTTTAAAAACAAAGACTTTATATAGGGTTTAACATGAACTGGTAAAACGGCGTTGTTAATGATTATAGTATGCTCGGTAACGAATGCACTCTTAGCTTATATGAAACGCTGTAAATGAGATCGATATTCATGACTGGTTCTTTCTTTTCAGGGTGTGATCGCGAGAGACCTGGACCACACTGATGCATCAGCCACCATCACCTCGGGAGGACCTGGCTTCTCATACGTCAATGTTAGGTTCAAAAGCGATCGCGGTTCTGGACTCAACTACCAGCTAGAAATATACACATAAGCAACGCAACCTGCACAAATCACAGCCGAAATTGTTCGCAAAAAATTAAATTCTGCCGATTGCATTCAAATTCATCTTTCCATGTTTTATTCATGGTTCCCCCCAGCCACAGAGAGTTGTAAATGGAGGTAATTCAATTATTCGTTTGAATGTTTCAGAACCAGAATAAGTAGATTACGTCAAAAATAAATTAGTATTCATGTTGACATTTAAACTCAAAAATCACAAGCGAATCAAAGTAGAGAGTGAGCTGTGTTTTATTGCTAAGATCGGCTTTTTTATTCGACAATAGTACTTAGTTTTAGAGGTAAAATCTTTTTTCCTGCCTTTCCTATTAATTTTTCGAGGCTGTAATATACCGTATTCTAATACAATAAATTTGTCACTGTAAGCTAGTTATACGAGTAAGCAAGTATTAAAGTTGCTGTAAAGAAATGCGAATTATATAAAACTATATCCTTAAGTATATAAAATAATCATGGCTGATTTATGTGTTTGATTTTCTTCTCACCGAAACATATTATCATATCAAGATCAGTGTTATTACTCACACACACACAGTGCTTAGCTTGTATTGGATGAGATGTTTTTGAATACATCTATTTGTTTATTTAACAAACTTCTAGAATAACTACATATTTAGTTTAAATAAATAAATAAATATTGGACACCAATCACATACATTGCTCTGATCCCAAAGTAAGTAGCTTATTGCACTTGTGTTATAGAAATCAGACACAATGGTGGTACCACAACACCCAGACCCAAGACAATATAGAAAATTATGATTTCTGTATTGACCCGACCAGGAATCGAACCCGGGACTTTGGAGCGGCGACGCCTTGAAACCAGCGTGCTTAGCCACTAAACCACGGAGGTCGTTTGGGATAATCATAGCTATTTATAAAAATAATGATTATAAATGTGGTTATGACAAGTTGATTTACGAATCTTAGAGACAAACCCCCTTATTTATAATAACTTTTAAACAGTCTAATAAACCTATTTTAGCTATTACACTGTTTTGTCGCTTTCTGTCAAATGATGACAGCTCCAAGAAAGAACGAGACAAAACAGTGTAATGTAATAGTTAAAACCAGGTTTATTAAATCGTTTGTGTTTTTTGACTAGGAGGGAAAATGTTCAGGGATTTGACCGTTTCAAGTGTATTATCCTTAACTGTACAAATGAGGACATTGTTAACAATAATTCTGATCTCGTTCGATGAAGTCACCGTTCCTCATAAGAGGAGGAAATAGCCATTATAGGGCAATTGTACTACAGCCGAGGCTGCCGTATGCAGAGCTCCGTGACGCATACGTAATACCGAATAAATATATTTACCTTACATTCGGTCTGATACATATTTTAATTAAATATGTAATAACATTGAGTAATTTCGGTTTTTGAGTTGTGAAACTTATAAAAAAATATTTAAATTCACAAAATAAGTACTTACCATACATTTAGGGACGAAAAAAACAAAGACCTGCAAGAAATAAAAAAAAAAATTTTTGAACCTATCTATTTTAAAACGTTTCCTTGTGACACCTATACATGCTGAAATTTTGATCTCTGACTAAAATTTGTGTAAAGACTCCACTGATGAACATAAGCAACTTTTACTATGGGGATATTATTGAAATCGATAAAAAATTAAGCTGTTTCATACAAAAGGTCAATTGGCGCGCGGTCAAAATGTATGGAAAAGCGATTTCACGATTGCACTATTAAAAGTTGTTCATATTCATCAGTGGAATCTTTACACAAAATTTGGCCACTGATTTAAAATTCAGCCTAGTATACCTATGTTCAGATTAAAAAAAATAACACTTAACACAGAAGAAAAGCGTTTAGACAGTTGACGATAACAATATTGGGGTCAAATACCCTATTTAATTTATCCAATCGTGTTTAAATTGGAAAAGAATTATCTGAGTACTTAACCATTACAGGGAAAAACGGAATTATTTTCGCTTATTCTAACAATATGTAATAAATTATTTCCTTATTGGTGGTAAATTTATCAAAGGTCTTTGTTATATTAAACCATAGGTATAATAAGCACCTTATTATATTATTGTATATCTTTGGGAAATTCTGGCCATAAGGTGCATGATTGCGATGACCGCTGACGACCCTTGGGTGTGTTTGTGTCATAGCCAGATGGGCCCTCAACAGGTAATGAGCAGTTTTCTCCCTTAACTTTATAGCTCTCACTAGATGGCGTTAGGATAGCTTTAGAAAAGTTTTTTTCACGTTGGCGAAAAACCATAGACAAAGAAAAAAGGGCTTCAGTAAATATTGTAAAATGCGTTTATGACCTTTAGTGCGTTCAGATTAGAGCGTCAGCAGCGCGACAGCAGCGCGGCAGCAGCGGATGTCTTTACATTAGCAGCGCGACGGTCGCGCGACTGGGTCGGTCCCACTACACCCATTACCTATTTCAGTGCTAATACGGGGATAGTATTACCACTGCAATGGGTAATGGGTATAGTGGGACGGACCCACGCGACTTACGCGCCGCTGTGGCGCTGCTGCCGCGCCGCCGTGTATAGTATGAAATTATCGGCAGCGCGACTGTCGCGCGTAAGTCACGCTGCTGACGCGCTGCTAAAGTCGCCTAGATGTGAAAGCGCTATTAGATAAATTAAAATATCAATTACCCTCATCAATGGCTTATTACTTACATAAAAATTAAAAAGTCATTTCCTATAGTGACGCTAGCGCCATCTCTCAGTGATATAAACATCTAATGACAAGTAAACTGCTCAAGGTATAAATGAAGTGAATATGACGACGGCAACCCATTATCGCGCTCTAGCCGATATCCCGAAAACTGTTCGCCGTAATACAAAAGGGTTCCGTCTAATTTATTACCTAAACACCCCGAACAGCCCCCGGGAAGATAATTATGTATTTAGCCGACTAAGCCTTAAAAAATGTTAACTCATTATCGTTTGCACGTCAAAGGCAAGCATGTTTAAGTGCTGTATTATGTTATAGTAATATAATACCTAGTCACTGTGTGAATGTAGAAACGTACAGCCTCACAATTAGCGTTTATATATTATGTAACAGATGTAGAAAGTGAGTCTGTATAATCTGCAGTTTCCAAATAATAATAATAGTCCCCCTAGCCGATTTCGACTACGGTGGCCAGTCATAACGACTAACCGACTGCGCGGGACATATTATAGTGCACAAGTGTATGCGCAAACACAGGTGCACTCTCTATTCCTTTCACTCTCATAGCCCGATGGGACAGCAATCTGACACGACCGGAGAGAGATCAGGCGCAGGACCAACGGCTTTACGTGCTTTTCCGAGGCACGGGGGTGAAACACTACCAACTTCCAAACTCCGGGCTACTCTTAGACTTTCTGAACAGAAAAACTCAGGTATATATTTTTGGCCCGGCCCGGTAATCGAACCCGAGACCTCTGGCGCAGCCGTCGCTTTAAAGTGCGACCCTCATACCGCTGTGCCACCGAGGCAGTTAAGTTTCCAAATAGTTAAGTATCGTTATATATATCCATTGTATATATTTTTACCTTTTAGGGGCTCCCCGGATATTTCACGCGCCCACTACCGCCACTTCAGTAGAAAAATCATAACTCGTAAATAAGAGACCAATCGAAAATCTGATTGACGCAATTGTAGCTCTGGTTATGTGGTTTAGATACAATGTTAAATAAAACAGAGTTACCTGCAGTTACAGTTTAAAAAATGGCCAAAAGTGGCCATATTTAGAAGTTTTTCTTACTCTAACTACAGTTAACTACTTTTAAAACAATTTAAACGTACTTAATCTATAGAAACTGTACTACAATCGTGTCTACCAGATTTTTGATTGTTTTTGTATTTATAGAGCAATAGTTATTTTAAATAGTGTGGCCCTAGTGTGCGCGTCAAAAATTCGAGGAGCCCCTTAAGCAAAAATACCCAGAGATGTCATTAATTTTTTTGCTGAAAGCATTACGGAGCCATTAACAAACCTACATAAAATTGTACACTTAAAATGCGGTTCGGTCTATATTTCTGCATTCGCTTTTGATGGTCGCGACGTGAGTTTAATTTCCTGACCTGGAAATTAAGGGCGGGCGTAATGAAAACGCAAAGGTTGACGGAATAACACCCAAATTTAACTAATCTTTTCAGCGCCAAAATCCTTGTAAGATTCCTTTCAACAAGCCGAGCCATTCATTCCAAAATGTTATCTTGATGCTCAGTCTCGTCACCTTTTATAAAAACATTTTGAAGACCAAAATAACATTAACAGCTTAGTTAGAAAAATACGTAAAAGTCTCGGTATCAGATTGAGCATAAAGCTTTTGTATATTTAAAGGAATCTGGTTATTTTGGCTTCTTTAAAGATTTGTATAGATAATGATTGCTAAATATGACTGATAAAAAATAAAGCGACAGATGTAAAAAAAATGACAGGTACCTATGATTGCTGACAACTAGGTGACGTTTATCAAATTCGCTATATTGTATTTTGTTCGACGAATATTTCTTATCTGACTATTGAAAAATCAGCCCTTAGTAAAATATAAATAAATAATAATCTAAATAGATACTTTTCGAACGCCAGCTCAGGCAGTAGGGTTAAGTTTGAAGGCGATACCTAAAAATGTGAGCGTGTAAACCTTTCGTAGAAAAATGGTGCATATTACAGGTCCAAATGTTCCCTGCAAGAAGGCCGTCGCGCGGGTCTTGAGCCGCGATTTATGGCGCAATTCATCACAGATGCGAGAGCTCTGGACTGCCATCTTTGCTGGACGAGCTGCGCCCAGATGGCACAGTTTAACTACTAACAAGACTTGCGTGTTAAACACTAGATTATGCTAAGTACCATGTCTGGCTGCAACAGTATTGGATACCTCAGATCCGTAGAATGGTGTAGATTTTTTTTTGTGATCGGATCGGAGAGCTTCTATTTATGGGGCGTTTCATTACAAACGCAAAGGATTCGAACTGCCATCCGTATGACACACAGCTCAACAACTTACTGCAAATTTCAGTTGATCATAGTATGTCTGTGTCTTTATGATCTGTCGTTCGTCTTAAGTTGAAAGAGTGCAGAACCTATTTTGCTTACATTTACTCAATCAAAACCGACACATTTAATCTTTCGCATTACAGTGGTCATAGTCCTGGAGCGAAAGATCTGCACTTAAGTCTTTATAAATGCCCGGAGCGGGATAGCCTGCACATGTCCGAAAAATGCGAAATGGCATCCGCCATTCTTAGGGTCTTTTGCCATCAGCACTAGATTATAAAAGTACTATGGCACTGCACCTCTTCTAAATTAAATAGACTGTGCCACCATATTGGCCAAAATAGGGAAATTCAAATTAAAACAATAGGTACGTTAAGCCGCGATTTTTGGGGCAATAGTAACAGGACTCCATCACACGTGGTCTTACACAAGAGTCACACAGTGCCTATACGTAGCCCTGCGCTGTACCCGGATGAGATAACACTGTAGTAGAACTACCAACAGTCTTGTTGCGTGCTTCTAAGAGCTAATTTCATGATCAATAGTTCACTCAACTAATGCTTAAAAGTTGTTACCATTGGTTTAGTAATTAATATTGTGCGTGCTTTAAACAATTAAAAACTAACAATTGAAAATCGGAGAGTTGGTACAGCACGATAGCTTCATAAAGATTATCATAAAGGGCAAGATTGAAAAGAAAAGGAAAAGAGGAAGACCGAGAAGAGCAAATATGACCCAAATAGAGGAAATTGGACGTCGAGTCGTACCAAGAAATCAAAGAGATGGCTCGGAATAGAGATAAGTGGAAAAAAGTCCACAGACAAGAGCATAGTTCTTAAATGAAGAACAAGAAGTACTTTGAACAAAAAATACCTATACCATTAATTAAATAGAGTATTATGTCCATTGATTAGGGTAATTTTCGTTCAAAACGGGCACAGTCGTAAATATCCAATCACTGGTAACGACTTTTAACCAATATGTGAGTAAATTACCGATGACGAATATGGATAAAGTTAAATACCATATCAGGAAGGTGATACGCAAATAGGTACCTATTTGAATACTTAAATAGGTACTTAAGTATGTACTACAATATCGTACTCAGAAATACCTAAACAATATGCAATCCCACACGCCAAAGTTCTGGTTTGTATATGTTTAGGTATAAGTCATTTGAGAGAGACTTAATCCTTACAATGTCAAGCGAAGCAGACCCAACCAGTGTTTTATCTAGCAAAACTTTGCAAGTAACACAACCAGTCTGAAATAAAAGTTCCAAGATAAGTTCATCAAGTTATACACAGGGACTTATCCCGCCGGACCGTTAGTTAAAATTGCATCGTTTTGTTACGGGCTAAAGTAAGTACAGAGCTTAGTGGTACTGGCATTTGAAGTGAGCTGCGGAAGTTAAATGAAGTTCAGTGTAATTACTCTCGGAGTGGTGGTTAGCTCGGCGGCTGTGGCGGCAGTCGCAGCCTTCCCCCTTCTAATTGAGCCCAATATTAATAATGAAACACATTCTACACCAGATAAAATTCACCCCTCTCTCAACTGCGAAGATGTTCGAGATGATATGCTCCTATGTAAAACTTATGCCGATGTGCTCAATTCGCTTGAAATAAACACGACACACGTATGAAGAACACTTCCATGGATTAGCTATGTAATAATAACTGGTACACTTTTATTTATAAATGCCCTTGCCAACGTTTTTCAATATTATGACTATACGTCACGGTTCATTTGACAGAGGTCGGACGGACTGGGATACAAAAAGAAAATATTAAGAGTATTTTTTGAGGAAATTTCTTCGCTCTTCCCTTACAATTTCTGCGACGAACGTTCTTTAAGCGATCGTGAATATTCTTTGGAATATGGGAACAACTACTTAGGAAATTTTACGTGTAGCTGCCTACAAGAGTAAGGAGCAGTATTTTTTATATAATTATGGACTGAATAATGTTTTCAACGATAACATGGATCGATGAAAGTTGACGGCATCTTGGGCATGAGCTTTTCATCACATTCAAGTCAATATTATAAAATATTGTGAGCCTATTCCATTGCTAAGCTTCAGTGATATTATTATGCTAAGAATAAGTTTAAGTGATTGTCCTTGTAGTGGATATTTAAGTTGTTTAAGTGATTGTCTTTGTTAATACTTAAAACAAGAAAAATATTTATAAAAGCATTTTTTCGGCAACTCCGCTCGCTAGAGAAACAGTAGCCGTGACGCGACTGCAGGCGTTTCCGTTTACCAACAGTCGCCGTGCAAAAACGATAGGAATCCATAGTTTTGAGGGTTTACGGTTTTAATATCCTCGTGACGGCCCCGGCGACGCTAGTTGGCATTCTATCAACACTCGAAGGGGCGCTGTTTGGCCGCCGAGAGAGCAAACTCGCGCCAACCGCATTTGCAATTCGTTTGTGGACTACGAAATACTCAGCACCCGACCGAGTCTTTTGTAACCGGATTTCTCGGTTAACGACCCAGATTTTGCATATTTATGCAGTTTGGTCACACACAATTTTCACGTCTGTAAGTAGCTGCAGCTTAGCTTTCCGTAAGTGTGTCCAGTTTTCCGCATCGAATTTTATTTTAAACTTCCGCAGTGTCCATGGATGTATTAAAACTTCGAATAATACGAAGCTGCGCGCTATTACGAAGAAAAAAGACAAGGTAAGGACGACGACGAGACACCCTTTTTTACTGGGTCTCAGGTTCACAGGATTCTTTTTTTTTAATCTTTACGTCCAGGGCTATCTATTTATCTTTATATTCATTTTTTAAACATTTGTTAATCTTAGTTTTAGCTAGCTCATTATTTTATCTAAGTAGGTACCTAATTTTAATTTATAAGAAACATGCTGCAACAAAAACAACGACATACAACATAAAAAATGGAGGAATTGTTTGTTTGAACTTTCTCGAAATTGGCGAAAAAATCTCGAAAACTAGTAATAACTTATTTTAGGTCAGTTTTCCTAATTTCCTCAAGCGAGTATCGTTCTTACACTGACACGGGAATCCAAGATTAACAATTGCCCTTAGCCGGAGAACGAGAAAATTAACTTTTAAATGTAAATTTTACGAGGAAGTCATAACGTGAAAGCTGCCGCGGTTAGCTCTGATTTATCGCTGTTAGAATTGAAAGTGTTAAAGGAGTTGCAATCTGAAAAAAGTTTTAATAGGTACCTCTTTAAAGAAATATAAATCATGACGGTGAGCGTACTCAAGTTTAGCAAAGTGGGATAACATTTAGGATCATCTTCTTAAGTGTTCGTTTAATGACGTCGCTTCATTTCTCTAGGCGGGCACTTAGTCGTGTAATGTTTCAAAGGAGTACCATGCATGCATAGTGATAATTATCTTATTATCTATCATATCACATGCCTCTTTTGGGGTATAGTTGTTTGTACTTATTTTATTTTATTATTACAACAAAATTCACAAGTTTGAAAATGCAATTTTACATGTTTCTTATACAATGTGTTTATTTTTCACTTGATTAAACTTGTAGGGAGTGCTCCAATGATGGTTTTGAACAACTTTTGCAATAGGAACAACTTCGAAATTGAGAAAAAAACAGCTGTTCCATACAAAAACTCATTTCATCTCAGAGAAAATGTATGGAGTCGCTGTTTTTTTTCTCGATTTCGAAGTTGGACCCACAGTAAAAGTTGTTCAAAACCGTGAGTAGAGCACTTCCTGAAAGTTTGATCAAGCGTAAACTTAACGCATTGTACCTATACTTATCATACAGCCAACTCTGGATTTACATTTTATAAAACAAGAACTTATAGAGTGAGTGTGACTGATGTCGTCCATCTGTTTATGTATTTAAATTTAATTATTATGTGTTTGTGTTAGAGCACGTGATAATATACATTTTATATGAGTTAGATTTTGGTAATTCAAGTACACGTTATTTAAATATATTTTTTACTTAGGTGAAATGGATCTACGGAGTAAAAATGTTTGTTATATGATCGCATTCGCGGCAAACAATGGAATTTTTGGCATAAATCGTTCGCGTGAAAGCTACAGAGAATGAGGTCCATACTGTGTCGTTTCAAATAACTTAATTTTATTTGTCACTTTAGAAACTGTCATTGATTGAAGAGAAAATATCTCGCTGATATCGTTGCCACTTTGCAGTCTTATTTGAAGTTTTGAACTTATTAGGAACACACTGATACAAAATAAGTGATCATCTTCTTGTTAACCAAGTAATAATCCGACGCAGCAACCGTGTACTACTACACTATAAAGTTCTTAGTTTTAACGCTGCACTGTCGCTAACCACACCTACACAACTTTCAGTAATTTGAAAACTTCTGGTACAGGCTTGGGTTTTAAATGTTCTTTTATCGATGCAGCTCCGTTCGGAGTTGCTTAAGCATTCACAATTTCTTATAAGGAACAAAACTGCACGAAGTTGGACATTAACGAATTAATTTACAGGCCAAACAGCAGCTTTTATGGCTAGCGGCGGCGGGTCGAAACCAGCCCCTACTTTTTAATCACTCGCCTCAAGAAGGCGTGTGATATTCATTGATTAATGTTTTTTAATGTAAATATTTTTATTCCACACGGAAGTGTTTTATAAAAAAAAAACTTTAAAAAAGGAATAACCGACTTCAAAACCAAAATGCACTAAAAAGTCTTAAATAAACTCTTGATCATTGAAAGGAAAGGAATCCATTATAGGCAAACCACATGATGTTGACTAGCAGACGTAACAATACGTCAACATTAAGATACTACTAAAAAACACTATACGTGCCTTTAAAATTTGAGGGGTTACCTAGATTACACCAAGATCCCATCATTAGATGCCAAATTGGCAACAATTGGACCAACTAGAAGGTATACCCTCTAAGTAGATGAAATTTTTTTTTGAATCGGTCGACAAACGACTGAAATATAAGGCAACATAGGTACAAAAAAAAACTACAAAAATCCTCCTTTTTTGAACTCGATTAAAAATATCACTAACGTCTATATTTTGCGTTATTTTCATTGATTTTATATTTGTTTTTGAACGAAAATCACAAACCATATTCAATCGAGTGATTAGAAAATAGGGACCCCAGTTCTCTGTTATTAATTCCTACATTTGTTCACTGTATTAACTCGAGCTCTCTGTAGGTAACGGAACGTTTTGTGAAACATGACGGCTAGTTGAATCAACCTTTAGAACCGTACGATGAGAAAATAATCAATCCTCCCGCTACAAAGATGTTGCAAGACATAAATCTGTCGAGAAAACACACAATAACTTATTGGCTGTCTGAATGAAACTAATGTAAATTGATACGTATATGATACGAAGTAAAGAGAGAGTAAAGAAATTTCTGGCAGCTTAAGATTTACGTCTGCAATATGAGAACACTTTCAGACAAGCGACGTCCCAAATATGTTGAACGGGGAATAAACCATCTGTGCACGAACATATGATGTTTATTTAGGAATACAATATGAGCTAGTTTGGTTAAAACGGTCCGGTACGTATGTAACTGTAATCTGGGTGGAATGGCAGTTCGCAAATGACGCTATCGATGTTACAATTAATAAGCATCGTTACTTTAAACTTTACTTAGTGGAAGTGAGGTGAAGCAAGTTTTAATAAGGGTCTCTCTGGGTCATTACAGGCTCGTAGCATAATTGTCGGGGGCGGGCGGCGCCCAGCACTTAACGGCACTTCAGGGTGACGCGGCTCTCCTTCGCGCCGCCGTTTGTGTTTGAATGGCTTTGTGAAATAAATTAATGCAAGTGCCGTACTTTGTTTCGCCACACGAACAATGTGTTTGCATTCAGGAATCATGAACGTTTTGCTTTGTAGACCCAGGAGCTTAATTAAGTAATCTAAACAAGGTTTCGCGTGTGACGGCAGTTTTTGCTTGGCCCGCCTCGAGGGCGACACTCGTTACTGTAAATAATAAATGTAAACAAATTAAGGGGCTCACCGAATTTTTAACGCGCACAGTAGCGCCACTCATAGAAAAATCATAACTCGTTAAATGAAAGACCAATCGAAAATCTTTTTGACACGATTGTAGCTCTGGTTGTGTGGTTTAGATACAATGTTTAAGTTCAATAAAACAGAGTCTTCTGCAGTTACAGTTAGAAAAAATGCCAAAAATGGCCATATTTAGCAGTTTTTCTAACTCTGACTTCAGTTAACTACTTTTGAATCAATTTTTCGTACTTAATAAAAATTACTTAATAGAACCTGTACTGCAATCGTGTCTACCAGATTTTTGGATGATTTTGAATTTGAGTAGTAATTATTATTTTAAAAATAGAGTGGCGCTAGTGAGCCCCTGGAGCGAGCAACCAAGCTTCGTTTCCTTGATAAAACGAAAGTAATAAGCTCATCAAATCGAGCAATTAAGGCTGTGTAAAAGTTGCAGATGAAATCTAGATCGGCAAACGAATCAAGACACTCGCCAATCGATGAACGTGCTTAAACGATTCTAAATTAAACATCTGAAGTGTCTGGAGCTAAACACTCTGAAACCTTTTGTTATTATTTAACTTCCATTGACCGGGTCAAAAGCTCTGGGTTCCTAGTTTTGAATTACTTGCGTCAAGATGGCGTGTGATATTCATGGAATAATGTCCAATTTACCAATGAAAATTAGTATAATTCCACTCGGGAGTGATTCGAAAAAAGATAACTGAATTTTGGGAAAAGTAACGTATACATTTCACGTGATTTCAATTGTATTTTAATTCGTTTTTGAAACGAAATTCACACGACACATTTAAGTGAGTGAATTAATAATACCCTGAGCCCCTTATTTTGAATCACTCGCTTAAATATGGCGTGTAATGTCTATTTGAAAACCTAATAATCATCGAAAATCACGCTATTTATTAATGTAAGTACTCATTAAATTGAGATACCTGCTCTCTCAATTTATCAAATCCCTCCAATGTGGATTTCGGCTCATATTAACACGAAAATAAAACTTAAAAAAAAATACTCGCCATCTTGACGTGAGTGATTAAAAAATAGGGCCCTGTTCTGCGTAAGTAAGCGAGTGGAACTATAACAAGCGCATTCAGACCGAGTGAAAAATGTAGCTACCTTCATAATTTCAGCTTCACGTTCCGTTTAAGTTTACTGCAATCATAAAAGTAAATATTACGCTTAATTCGACAAAACCGTTTTTCCTTCATTTTTGTCAAATTGATTTCGAATGAAGAGAGGTTGTGTTGTAGATTTTTGAATAGCTTTCACTAAAATACTCATAAATGTTATATAATTGCGCTTTAGTGCCTTAGTACCCAGGTTGATTAACATTGAAAACGATACCTAATATGGAATTAGATCCCAAAGTGCTGGGTAACTATCTCAGACATACATTAACTCACTTCGAAACTACGACAATTAGTGTGTTGTCTAGCGCATATTTATTTATTTATTTATGACATTCGACTAAACACGAGTTCCATATTAAATGGCAAAGTGAACCAAGTTTTCAACAATATTTTAGTACGGCAAAAACTGTCATTATTCTTCATTACAATTTAAACGTTTTGTCATCCAATACGAACTTTTACTGCAAAAACCCAACTCGATCAATTAAACCGATTGTATAAATCATTGACACCATAAATTGAAAGTCAAGCTGAACATGGCTGTATGTAAATTAATTATTGTCAATAAAAATTCGGAGATCCGAGCAGCCAATGGCGACCAATAGCTTTTTTTACATGTGTACAATGTCATTTCTTGATTTACAGCCAACAATTTTTCCAGGTTTGGCTTTTCGAATATGCTCATTGTAGTTATGAATCATATGACTGGTAATAAGTGTTTATGAATATGGATAGCTATGTTAAAATTTAATAAAATATTCAAGTATTTCACTTATTAAAATTAATTTAATTAAGGCGATTCTCGTACAATTCGGATACGAAAAAAGTTCACTGATCGAATTTTTTTTGGCCAAGAAAAATAGTTTTTGATTTTTCAGGATCACGATTTCTATGTATTTAGGTTTTGTTCGTGCGATCGTTTTTTTACGTGTAGGTATTTAACGGTTAAACTCGCAATCGAATTACCACACGAAGAAAGTTCGATTGCCGCGAGAATCGGCCTCCAGGTAATTCTTCTGAAATCAAGATGCCTACACCTACAAAATATCGCATTAATTTTTTTGAAATAAATTTTAATTTTTACTTGGAATTATGTCTGAAGGACTTCGACGGATATTTAATAAATTTCAAGTTTTTCCAATTTTGTAATTTGAACTCTCGGTAAAAATGCGAAGTAGAATACAAAATTACTAAAGTTCACACAGTTCAATCAGGTATCGTTTAACTAAGGGTAAAATTTTAGTTTCATCAAAACCGGTCCAGTAGTTTTTGAGACATGAGTAACAACTAAAAATCATTATATAAAAAATATTGAAACGCATTCATCTTGTATTAAGGAGAAATAAATTCCTTTGGCTCGAGTTACCACACCAACAGTCCATACACATCATCTTCATCACATCACATCACCACCGACTCTAAAGACAAGACGAATGCGTTATTTTAAGCTTTTTAGGTAGTTTTTTAAAGGTCTATTTTTATCACTCAAAAGATACATACAGTTTGAATGGTCCGATGAAGTTTTAATCATTGAAGTTTTAATGGTTTAGAATGTTTTAACACTCAGTGTCATATTTTATATTCACAAAGATGTCCCCCGCCCGTGCGCAAAAAAAATTGGTTTCTTATTTCATTTATGAATATAAAATATGACAATGTAAGTGTTAAAACATTCTAAACCAATTTCCAAGTTAAATTTATTCAGTAATGAATAACTGCTTGGCCCACTATTGCATAAACAGACGGGTAGATGGCGCTAGATATCACGCGTAATGACGTATCCATAAGAAATGGTACGGTAGCTCAATTGGCAGAGCGTTTGGTCCGGTCAGCCAAGAAGTTGCTCGTTCGAGTCCCACCCGTGCGCAAAAAAAAACAATTTTTGGTTTCTTATTACATCTTTATGAAAAACTTCTATTCAATGTTAATGATTGGTTATATATTTTTCTAGCCTTATGTTATTTTTTGCCCAGCGTTTCAAGCCATAGGATATTTTGTTAGCGGCACAGACGTACAAAAGAAATAACTTTGTTCACGGCAGATGTCGGTTGCAATTCCCCAATTTCGATTTTTCGATTCAGCTGATTCAGCAAAAGGCTCAAATTTACGTTCTCGTTCCACAATTCATACTCTCAGGGTTCCTTACGCAAACGCCCAACTCTCGCAACATTTGATTTGTTTTAGTAGCTTTTGATAAACCTGGTTGTTTTGTATATGAAAATTTGAAATAATATCCCTGCATTCCCGTCGAAATAGATACGACCTACTCTGTCTTCACAAAATAGTGCATTCAGCTATTGATTCCCCAGATTTGTTGTCTTCACTCAACTTCAACACCTTATACAGATCTCGAAACCCAAACATATTTGCCCTTCAGGTATATAGGAACAACACCTCCTTTTTCAACCCCATAGTGAGGATGTGCCGTTTATACAATGAAATGGCTCGCAGTGGTAGAGACATCGATCTTTTTAATGGCAATTTCTCGCGGTTTAAGAGATCTGTCAGTGATATTTTTAAATGTCAATGAGCGTTCACGACCTCGTCCTTCAAATATAAGTGTCTTTCTTTTTATAGATTAATGTTCTCTTAATTTAATTTAAGTTAAGATAATGTTATGTTATAGTGTTGCATTATTTTCTTTAATATTAAGCATGCTGTGTGTGTACGCTAATTTTGGATCTTTGTGATCTTTGTTAAATAATGTTATTTTAGCTTTGTGGCTCTGTAAATGACAATGATCTGTTTGTGTACCAAATTTTAAATAAATAAATATGAAGTCACTAGTCGTTTCCCGCATTCCGTATGTATGTATGCTTATATCTTTAAAACGACGACAAAAGTCCGAATATGTGAAGTTAATTAACCGCATAGCGAAACAGAGCGCAAGAGATAAGTTTAGGAGAGTCTTTTTAATTAACTGTAAGTTTTATATATCGATATTAGGCTTCCTTTTATTTTTTTTATTCAGCCTACAAAATATCCCATTGTTAAAACTAGCAGATTAAGAAATCGCACCTCAATTATTCGGCTAGCTAAACTAATTTAACTAACCATTATTATATATTTTCCAGTTACATGTATCTCCATTTTCGAAATCATTATAATGAATGGTAAATACGAAATCATATCTTGACTGCATCAAGTCTGTGTCGGAAGTCTCGACATAGTTCCCTGTAAAACCACCAGGTGGCGCTCGAAAAATGCCGTAACAAAATCAGTGTTTTCGTGTATTTATTGATCGAGAAGAATGATCGAATGAAGCTTAAAAATTACAAATATTTTTTAAGATTTATTAAACATACAAGCTACATAAGTTAAAATGATATTTGATGAATTAGAAAATCATAAAATTGAAATTGTCTACGCGAAATGTCAAAAATGTTGCATCAGACTTCGCCCGCTGGAAGCCTATTAATATAGCGCTTATAACGCAAAGTAAGAGTCGTCCTACATAACTATTCGTAGTAGTTGCAACTATTTGGATTCGCTTTACACATTTAGTTTGTTTATTTGTAATAGATTATAAATATCCGCTTTCTAAATTGATTTCGCGTAGCAAGGATTTCCGAGACACCAATAAACTATGTTCTTTAAAATAGGGTAGTTTAAAATAGAATCGTATAGCATTACACAGCAAACGATCAATACGGACTGTGAACTCAAATGATTGAATCACAGTTTTCAAGGTTCTGCAGGCAGAAACCCGACAAGAGAAAACCCCAACAATGAGACCGATGAATAAATACTACCCGTTATAGCGTCCCATTTTGACAAACATACATGACGACCTCCGTGGTGAAGTAGCTACGCTAGGCACGCCAGGTTTTTCAAGGCGTTGCCGCTTAGAGGTCCCGGGTTCGATTCCCGGTCAGGTCAATGTAGAAATCAGAACTTTCTACATTGCCTCCGGTCTGGGTGTTGTGGTTCCACTGTTGTTTCTGATTTCCATAACACAACTGCATTAGCTACTTACTTTGTGATCAAAGCAATGTATGAGACTAAGTCAGAGTGAATAATCTTCTTTTGGGTAAGCTCGCTTCACTAAAACTGTATCTATTTTTTTTTACTGAATTTAAGCTGGTTTTTAGCAGCTTCACCTGTGTCAAATAAGTTTAATTATAGTTACAAAATTTTAACCCCACTATTTCCTTTAAGGTTGGAATTTTCAAACTTTTGAAAGCACGAGTTTAATTATGTAGTTTAGTATTCAAAGTTAAGTACATGTTCAAGTGAAAGGAATTTTGATACAAACTTTCACTGCCCTACTACAAATCATCAATTTCTGGAAAATAACTAAATAAAACTGAACAAATAGGTAACACTTAACCAATAAACCATTCGAAATTTCTAACGTGCTTCGTTGATATACCAACAATGGTCCAGCAATGCCGATTCACAGCTTACGGGTGCCATCTCTGAGCACTTTTACACAATTAACCGGATTATATTGGTACGGAACCCTCTCCTAAGATCGGAGAACATAAAAGTTGGCCTCGAACTCACGTTGTACGCACTTAGCTCGTTCCTCAGGGTTGGGTGAGCTTCGGCGTACCGTGAAAAGGAAACAAGTGTCCGGACCATCTGTTGAAGTTACTCAACTTAAGTATTCTATTGATTTAAATATAGCTTCAATGTTGTATGTTTTGGTAATGGAGTGGTAGGAACGGTATCACGTTTTAGGTTGAGTAAGCTATCTTACTATGTCAATAATAAAATATTTATGAAGTATATTTTAAACATATGCACAATAATTTTGTTCGTTACATGAGGTTGTTTGATAGATTCTATGAGATGGATTTTTAGAGTACTTATTTGTTAATATTGTTAGGTTAATAGGTACTATCCAAATAGTTATAGAGGCGCTTGAAAGAAGGCAATACACAAGCATTGATATAACTAAAAAACAATATGATTTTTACTGACTTGGAAAAAGGTAGGTTAATTTGGGTATGATTATCTGTAAAGGCTTCAAACCCAAGTAAAAAAAATCGTGTTTGTATGTTTGTCACCGGATTTCTTGAAACTAGAAGTCATTCCGAGATCATCCTTTTTTACTTCAATTAAGTATATTTCATCTTAAGGTACAGTGTAAGTTTTTTTCAAAAATCTTTAAATCATGAAATAAAAAATAAACCGCCTTAGAAAAACTAACTAAAAGGCTTTAAATAACGCGTTGGCCCTTATCTTAGGAGAAAAAATATATTTAGAGTTGGTACATGATGTGAACTTACCTATACCATATGTTTGTTTTTTGAAGGCAGTTTATTTTTTTTCAACCGTATTGTTAAGGCATATCTATAATAAATTCTCACTGATGTACTTACTAATTGTCTTAACTAAATTGTTATAATCGTAATTGGTTCGCGAAACGAAGCTTACGCGAATACTCTCATTGAAAGTCTTTACGATTTTATTTTGCGCACATTTCATTAAAAGTGGAATAAAAGGCTATAATCGTGATACCATTAGTTTGATTCGAATATTCAGTTTATCTTTGTCTGTAAACACGATAGTAACAAACTTGTAAAAAGTGTACGATTTTCAGTACCGAGAAAAGCTTCTATTCGCTCCTGTCGTTTGATTAAAACTTCTGCACCTACAGATTGTCGAACCAATGCGGGGAAACGATCGCCACTGAATAAATTATTCAACATATTTAACGATCAATTTAATAACCTAGATAAATTTAACTTAAAATTAGGTTAATTCAAAAATGAGATTGTGCCAATATTAAATAGTCATAAGGTTACTTAACTCATATACATAACAATATAGGTACCAGTAGGCGGCCTATCATCCGATCCCAAGGAGTAAAATCCATAGGATCTATGGGTACCTATAAACAACACACACACACACACACACACACACACACACACACACACACACCACACACACACACACACACACACACACACACACACACACACACACACACACACACACACCACACACACACTAAAAATCTTAGCGTATCTATTAACAAACAATGTTTTTATCAGTATACAATGCAATAAAAAAAATGTGAGCATCAAAATATCAGTTTTTTTAACCATAACGGATTTCTTCTGAAAATTTTTCCATAAAAAAACATGATCATTCTTCAATGGTGTGGGTGTCTAGAGCAATATAATGGCATATAAAACTGATGGGAGAGCTTTGGATCTTTTTCCTGTGTACAGGTTGGTACTTTAGCAAATATATAGGCAGGTATATATGTGGCTTTCATGATAAATGCTCCTCGCTTCAGTGAGCAGAGGCGAAATCGGTTAAACGTTCGTCGAATTTATCGCGGTTATGGTTACAAGGGCATATGAAAGAAGGAACATAATATGCCCCATTTGTAACGCGCCGTGGTTTGTCGTTGAGAAATGTATAATAAAACCAGATGCGAACGTCATGAAAAGAAAAAAACTGATTGCAAGTTTTGATAAGCACAAAGTAAGATGAAATATTTATATATATATGACATCTCCATGCTCTAAATTACCCGGGTTAATACGAGTAATATGTATTGAGTATGTATGTATGTATATTGAACTACAAGTAGTCCATGAAAACCAATCCAATTCTGACTGCATAATATTGAGTTCCACCAGACCAATTCGTTATAAAGTATTAAGTAATACGCTTTCATATGTATGTTACTGTTCTGTCAAATTTAATTCTCAGATTTCTGATTTTTGAAAGCACGCATTGAAACCAAGTGATTTACACTCATTTACAATATAAAGAATAGAAATTAATTAATGATAATATGTCGTTGCTATTATTTTTCTAACTTTCTGTAGGTACCATCGCATCGGTTAACCCTATCAAATCCAAATCCTAAAATCATAGGTAAAGCAAATTTTAAAGACACCTGCCCCTCAATTCCGCAATTAACAATATAAGTCGTTCTCCTTAGCTGTAGCAATTCGTTTGAATTCACGCTCGAAAATATGTCACTAAACGCAAGCTGTATGGACGCAAGCTGAAACGCACCGTAATCAAACAGGCAAGGAAGGGAGATATTACCATAGACAAAAAATAACGTTCTTGTATAAAGTAGGTACACAATTTGGTTTACTCGTGATAATATTTTTTATTTGTGACTTGATTCTCGATGTGAGTTCTGACAGGGGACTCGATGGCTCAACTCTATGTGACGAAATATGAGTCAGCCTTATATTGAGTTAGGTTTAGATAGGCAACAATTGTTTTTGTTTTTTTAAATAAGTATTTATTTTAACTTTATAGCACAACAGCAAAGGTGGTCTACGCTTAATAGCATTCTCTACCACTTATGGGATAGATACAATTGACATGTGGGCCAGTTTTGTGTTCAAATGCTTTCTCTCTATAATATCAGCACTGGAAATAATAATAATAAATATTGGACACCAATCACATACATTTCTCTGATCCCAAAGTAAGTAGCCAATGCACTTGTGATATGGAAATCAGACACAACGGTGGAACGACACACCCAGACCCGAGATAATATAGAACATTTTCATTTCTATATTGACCTGACCGAAAATCGAACCCAAATAACGTGAAGAACATAAAAAATAATAAAAATAGTTACTATTCAAAAACTGTTTTTGTCATATCGTAGTTATCATTACTAATATTAAAATAGTAGGTCATACATAATGCATAAATAAATAAAGACGCCTATTTAAAATGGGATTCGATAGTTTTTAATATCAATAATGGTCACACTGTACTGTACCGGCAGCAATGACGTTTTAAAAGTGAGAACTGTAGTTCCATTTTATGCCATTCTTCAGATAAGTTGGTGGCAATATATAGTTCGTTTTACTTATACGTCAAAGAAATATATGAATCAGCTTATGTTCAGTTGCTCGACAAAGTTGAGATGAACCACAACTGAAATTGAAAATGTGACGTTTAGTTAATATCGTCACAGGTATCAAAATCGAGCTTAATGTAAACTTTACATTAAGCTCGATTTTGATAGTGGAATCGCCGCTCAGGTAGACGCCGTGCAAAAGACAGGTGTATAATATGTAATTAACTTTGCAAAACTAATATAAAGTTGGACTGTTCTAAGATAAAATGGATGATGTTCTGAATAAAGAAGCGCCGAGCGATTGTTTGCCACGAACATTGCGGAATACTAAACAGTTGAGTCTAAAACTTCACCAACTTATTTCTACCTTCCTGTTCGAAAGTCAAAGTTAAATCCGGAGTTAAGACCACAAGAACCGCATATTTTCTTTGATCTATATCTGGCATGATAGTACTGATCGAATATTCAAGTTTATTTAAGTCGAAGCATATCTGGGTAGATTTAGTATTTAGTATATTTATGAATTATATACAAGCAGGTGCCCTTAAAGGGATCAGCACCAACTAGGCGTCAACCATACAGAAGCACGTTTTGAAAAGGGATTAGCAACGCCTCGGCATTGGATTGGCACCGGATGGCAAACGCCTCGCCTCGGATCATGTTTACTTCTAGTGTATCCATACTGCCCGGCGGCTTCGCCGGCGACACACGTCGATTAACTGTCAGACAATGCAAAAAACCCCTGCGGTATCAGCGGCAGTCGCTGCGATATGAGCGTCATGGGGCGGCATGTGCTGGCGGCCATGTCGCTTAAGCCGAAGCGGCTGCTGCTGATGTTGGAGCGGCATTTTCCATAGTATCACAGTTAATTGACATTTGCCGCGTGCAATGCCGCCGGGCGGTATGGATACACTATAAACGTGTTACGAACGCGCCGCTCGTTGAGAGTGTGTCCCGAGTTGATCTCGATCCGAGGTAGTGACGCTACGAAGTTGATAGATGCACGTTGAAGTAAAGAGTTGATACGGAGTTGTTCCCGTTATGGACTGACACGTATTAAAGTAAACATGATATTATGAAACAAATCCAAACCACAATAAGAAGCCCCACCAGGGATTAGAACATTAAGCAAGCGGTGTACAT
This sequence comes from Pyrausta purpuralis, assembly GCA_963924145.1. NCBI lineage: Eukaryota > Metazoa > Arthropoda > Insecta > Lepidoptera > Crambidae > Pyrausta > Pyrausta purpuralis. The sequence continues at coordinate 25,395,856 of OZ001656.1, forward strand.
TATCGAGATGAGCTTCCATTATAGTACATTTAAGGAATTAATTATTCCGCAACATCAACAGTTTATCCTCACGATGCGGCTTTATAATAAATCACTAAACAACACTCGTCCACTTAATGTATTCAGATCCTCAAAGGAGCTGTCTATTACCAACGTTACCTCCGAGACGCGTTTGTTGAAAGTTTGATTACTTTGAGATATTAAGCCATGAGCGGCATTAGATTGTCGTTAGAAAGGCAGCGAGTCGGATGCGCCATTATCCAGGCTTCTAATGAGTGATTTACGTTAACTGAAGTGTGCGTCACATTTGCCCCGAGTCGCGCCGTGACGTATGTCCATGCAAGGTACGCGATTAATGCCGTGACGAGCGACAGCTGATAGGCGCAGAACAGCCAACCCATATTGCTACACAATATTTTTAGAGCCAAAAAGCTATGTGCAGTTGGTGGAGGGGGAACGCGAATTGACGGTAGCGCTCGCAGTGACCAAAATGACAACGTTTGCGGACATCTGTCACTATTTCTCAAGCAATTTAGGTACAAAATTAACGTGCATTATATATTTTTTTCCTGACAGTATGAGAGCTGTCTCATGGCATCGATATACGTTATATTTTATTAATGTGTTGTAATCGACACTGTAGAAAAGAATAAATGGATATATTTTTTTCATTGAAATAACTTCAGTTTTATTACTTTTCGTACTGACAGCCAGCCATTTGTCATTTCAACGTCCGTTAATTTTTTTGAATAATACCTAATTGGTGGTGATAGTCTCCAATGCCTACAATTCCAGTACTGTTGTGTTTAGAGGCATCACAGTAAATATGAAGCCAATCTTGATGCATGTTTGATGCATCGGGATTATTGGCATTAGTGTCATTTTTGAAAAAGTCCAAAATCAGAATAAATTGTTGGTGAAATAAAGAGAGACTCAAAAAGAAACTCTGAGCAAAATATAGATAGATACTGTGACTTGTGAGAATACCAAGGTTTTGTATAATTCTGTTGAAAACCATAGAGGAAGAGTGCGACGAATATGACGACCTAGTATTTTCACCACATACTAGCTCGATCATTATCATCATTATTAAAGAAAAGGAGAACATTGTTTTATCTAGAGTAATTTTACATAGAGGTAAGTCTCTGCTAACTTACCACTTTTAAATGAAAAATTACACATAAACGGACGTAGTACCTTGAAACCAGAGGCAACACGAGTTGCAAGCGATTTTGACTCTGTGGTGAAGCGGCGTGTTAGTTACACCACTTACAACTCAAGAACGGATGGACCGATTTTCATTATTTATACTTGGTTGGATTTGACTTTCCCCCGCCTCAAATTGGATAACAACCATAAAACGATTCGGGACGTTACGGCCCTAGTATGTAATAGTGCACTGTTTGTTACTCCCGGGCTACGATCCGCGCTGAATGAGCTACGAGCAACCTGTAATAAGAGCGCTTCCACCCGTGAACTACATACGGCGCCGTTACCGAAATTGACGCTTTTACTTTAAACCTGATGTCGCCAATTTAAAAACGTCGTGCACGCAGCCTGCTATCACTTGGGCGTACCGTTCCGTTGTGTTTACTGTTAATGGTGCTTTATTAAACAGCTAGACATGCGTTTCGTATCACAACTGGAATGGGACGAACGTTAGAGCGTGAATGCGTAAGTACGTTATTACAGTAGCTATAAATCTTACTCTCAGCATTTAACAAAGTCGAGGAGGAAAAAACCGGCCAAGTGCGAGTCGGACTCGCGCACCGAGGGTTCCGTACAAACCTGCAAGGTTTACAAAGTTCGTTCATTACGACAATCGGTATCAATGGTTGTACTTTTGCGTTTTGCGTTTTTGCGTTGACTTAGTTTTTTTTTTTTTACGGGTTAAAGGCAATTAGATCTAAGTATTTGATATGAATTTCAACTTGATAGCTCTACGCGTTCATGAGGAAAAAAGTAATAAGTTTATATTTATTAAAAAATATATATTTTGTAATGTAACTAAAAATTTAAGGTTTTCGGAATTTTTCCTTTATGTGTGCTATAAAACGTTGCTTCATGACAAATTTCAAGATTCTAGGTCGACTGGAAGTACCCTTTAGGTTTTGATTCCCTTGCGAGTACTTGCGAGTTTCAAAATATGCAGCTTAAATTGCTGTTTCTTTTGATTGCGTTGACATAGAAGTTTGGTTTTGTTACAGCTTAAAGGTATTATAGACCTGAGTATTTGGTATGAATTTCAATTTAATACCTCTACGCGTTTATGAGGAAATGGGTAGTAAGTTTAAAATTATTAAAAAAATATATATTATGTGATGTAACTAAAAATTTATGGTTTTCGTAATTTTTCCTTTATCTATGCTATAAGACGTTGCTTCGTACCAAATTTCAAGATTCTGAGTTTACGGGAAGCACCCTGTAGGTTTTGATTCCCTTACAAGTGTCGAAAATTTGCGGCATAAACTGCATCTGTATCTTTTGATTGCGTTGGCTTAGAAGTTTGATTTTTTCACAGCTTCAAGGGACAGTAGACCTGAGTAATTGATATAAATTTCAGCTTCATACCTCCACGCGTTCCTGAGAAAAAGGGTCTTGACAGACGGACGGACGGACGGACAGACGGACAACAAAGTGATCCTATAAGGGTTCCGTTTTTCCTTTTGAGGTACGGAACCCTAAAAAAAACAAAAAATCAGTTGGCATCCGGATGGTTTGTATATATATGATATTAATGATTAAATTGTTTTAATATTATTTTGCCAATATAGAAACTTGGGAATAGAAATGTCTCTGATATATAATATGATTTATGACATTTCCCAACAGTTTATTCTTCTAAGCAAGAAAGCAAGACAACAACAATCGGTTTGTTAAGTTCAGGACAGTCGAAAATGACTATAAAATATAATTTGCTTAGCAAAACTGTTTGCTAAATATTATAATTGGTTGATTTTAATGTTTTATCGTATTTTTATTTTGTATTAAAGATAAGAAATGATAGTAAGAAGACATATCTATTGTATCAACATAGCTATACAAAGCGTTACCTACTGGCACTGGCAATCCCATGCCTAAAAGGCTTCAATATCTGGCAAATTGTGTAAAATATTGTAATTAAATATTGTGAAAGAAACAAAAAAGATGGATTTTTGAATGTTTTCACGAAAAGAGTGACAATTCGGCAGATACTATTGTCGGATAGGAACACGATTAATAATCCTCGGTTAAACCAATACATCGTTAGTGCCTCCTAGCATCAGGCAGCCCAATTTTTGGCATTCTATACAAAAAGGCTAATGAAGCGTAAAATAATCTGAATTATTCCCCTAATTCCAATACAGGTAAGGTATGGCATATGAGTGTACGATAACATACGTCGAAATTTAAGGGTTCCGTTTTCAGCCGCGGAATTCGCTACGTAATCCGAGCTACGCGGGTTCGGCTCCGTATGCCATCGGAATTATATAATGATATTGTCAAACCATGCAGACTGATATTTTGATCGTGAATCACGAGTCGTCAAGGGGAATTCGATTGAATCGGCGCGGCGCGGGCTGTAATGAGCGTCGATATGACGGAGTCGCAGCGAGACGCCCTGCCTGACTTCACGAGGGCTGCCACCAAAAGTTAAAGTGAGTTAAACCAAGGGTTTTCTTCCAATTTGATGTAACTTTGAAGTAAAAACGGTCATTGCACTGCGTTTTTTCTTGAATATACTTTTAAATATGTAGTATCTCTTGCAAATGCGAGGACGGGAAAAGAAAAACGAGCAGAGCAAATGTAAATAAGGTTTCATTTCGAAAAAATATCCAGCCACTTCAAAGCTCTGTGCTGTAAATAATAATATGAAGGTTATTATATTAGTACTCCAATGTCGCAGTCACTCCCGGCTAGTGAGGACAAAGGGTGTTTAAAAGGTTTTAATATTCGAATGAAATAAAGAAATCCGGGTATAGCATTTGGCAACAAAAGTTTATTCAAATTTGCTATTTCACAATTACCTTTTAACACCTTCAAAAAAATCAAATACAAAATTTAATAGCACAGAATTCAGTAGAGACTAGGTTAGGTTAAGTCTAAGTAAGGTCACTGAGGTTACAACATGATCAGCAAATTGTGACTGTACAACTTACAGACACATATCAAAAGCGAAACCTGCAACAGCTGGCTCGCCATATAAATTTTGAATTGATTACTAAACATTTATGCTAATTATTCTATTTGAGACCATTTTTCAGTCATTTATATCAAATCATTTTCGAAATTAATTCATCCAAATTGACATGTTGGCGGCGTCAGGAACAACTATCAAACTACAAAATAATTGGGGCGTGCCCCGTAATCAAAATTTTTACTTTTTTACATTTTAACACACGTTACACTCCGACGCACGACCAACAGCGGCGGAACCGGAAAAATAGCAGCTGTCACACTTGACAAATGTCAGTGTCAGCATCCATCATATCTATGCCAAAATTTCACGACTATGGACTGGAGTCCTACATCCATTTAGCTTTTCGTTTCACGCGAACTTAGACAAAAATATACAACGTTACACCAAACACCTGCCCCATTTACCAAATAAAATAAAACAGTGGGAATGTTTTTAACACTCACAGTACCATATTTTATATTCTTAAAGATCAAATAAGAAACTAAATATTTTCTTGCATAATCAGACGGGTAGATGGCGCTACCGTTACGCGTAATGATGGATCCATGAGACCAGAAATTTCGCGCGGTAGAACCGACAGCACGGTAACTCAATTGGTAGAGCGTTTGGCCCGGTTTGCCAAGAATTTGCTGGTTCGAGTCCTGCCCGTGCGCATATTTTTAGTTATTTCATTTTTAAGAAATCGAAAATGGGTTCAACGTAATGCTGCTACTTTCTAGACACGCGCTTCATCAGTGACAGCTGTGGCAAAAAATGGCGATGCTAAGGTCTGGAGTCGATGCATCCTCTCTCCTCCTATTAAACTGCATTATCATCAGTCAAAATGCTATGACAAATGCTGTTGAATGCAACGCACCGGTTGCTCTTTGATTTGTCTTTGCATTTACATAATTATTTTACTTAACCCGTGATGATTTTTACAGAAAAACGATTTTTTAAAAGCAAATTTTGAATGCGTTCAACCCTACTTCAGATGAATCCACTGTACCGTGATATCGATAAAAAATGTGTGAACGAAATTAGTCTCAGTTACGCGCCACGGCGGAATCAGATTTACCACAAAAACTGTGATGACAATGAACTTGAAAACCCTTCGAGACAGTCTACCGTGAAACAATACGCTGATTCCCATTTCTCTGAAAAACTTTTTCTGGTATGAGCTCATTATTTTATTTAAGTTACTGATATAAATAAATATTACTCGTAGAAGGGTATACGCTCTAAAACATGAACTTCCATGTGTTATTTGAATCTGATTTTCGTTTGATAAAGATTATATGGCTTATAATGATGATGGATATCAATTAAACAAATTCAGTTAGTTTACTGTCGCAAATAGAAAAAACCGGCCAAGTGCGAGTCAGACTCGCACACTAAGGGTTCCGTGCCAACTTGAACTGAATTATAGATCCAATATTTTGTTGACGGCAAATATAACTTTGTTTTTCTTCGTATTTGTATAAATAACAAAGTATATTAAATCTTCTTGTACGAAATTGTTCAAACCAGTTTTCGTTGAAAGTCTTTGTCAAAATGTACATTATGTATTTTTACAAAAATTATATGCGCTTAGTTTAAAAGTGTTGGGGGACGCCCATTTTACCACTTGGAAGCTTCTATCTCTTAAACGTTACACTTTTAGAGAAAATGGTTTTAGAAACCTCGATTTCATTTTAAAAGACTATCCATAGACACTCTGCACGCACAGATTTGTTAATTTTTTTTTTTTTAGATTTTAGTTTTATGTATTGGACCTCCCCTTAAGCATTATTATTTTTCAATTTTTATATGAGAATCGTAAAGCAGTTAACAGGATACATCTACCCACTAAGTTTCAACTGTGTAATACTAATAGTTTTAAATAAAGTAGCTGTGACATACGGACGGACAGATAGACAAACAAACTATGAGGTTTCCGTTTGCCATTCATTTACGGAACCCTAAAAAGTGGTTAAAATTTTGCAAACTGAGTTAGTATGCAGTATCATTTTAGGCGTTACAATAGCCAGCAGTCTTGGCTCTGTTCCAATTAACTTCGTTCCGGTATTTAGTGAAATGTTATCACGGTTTTGCTTTTCATGCAAATTATCATTCTCTCTTAATAAACTGTTTAACAATAAACATTAAGGTAATGATCAAGAATGCAATAAGGCTAGTTTAATAAGTATTGTTCAACCTTGTAGAGGGAATTTCAAGGAACACGATTTTTGACTTCATAACTTTGTTTGGACTAGTTAGGATAGGAGGTTTACATATAGGCAGTCCCATCTCGAAACCCTTGAGCCGGGAGGAAGGGGACGGTTCTAAGTTTTTTTTTTTACTTTACGCTTAATTATCGGAAACTACTCGTTTTAGCAACATGACACCACCTTCGAAATCAAAGCTAATAAGATTTGCAACACTAACATTTTGAGACTTTTGATATGTTGTCCTCATAACTAGTCCGAACAAACTAACGGAAAAAAAAAGTTCCAAGCGAATCCCTCAAAAAAAATTTACGGCTCATTAAAACATTCAAGTTGCAACCTTTGCAATTAGTAAAAATGCATTTTACTAATTGCAAAGGCTGCAACTTGAATGCAGTAAACCAGCAAAATTTTTTTGGCCAATTTAGATCTCAAAGTAGCCATAGCAATCGAAACAATAAAGACAATGATCATTGCTAGAATTGTTACATCGGAGATTAAAGATGGCGACATCGTGAAAATCGATACCAATGCAAACCACTAAACGATATAGATAAAGATAACCATACTATAAACTGATGTAGTCACAAAAACCTATTAAGTAAAATAAAACTGTCTAAAAAGTTTTTTTGAAGACTTTTGAATTAAAGTTATTACTCATATCTCAAAAACTACTGAACCAATTTTTATAAAACTTACACTGTACCCTAAGGTGAACCAATAAAATGACACAATAGAAGAATATTTTTGCAAACTTCCGGTGGTGACCCCCTTTCTATAATGATTTCCACAGAAAACCAGCTTCAATGGCTTGCCATGGCAAAGAGCTGAGTGAGGACCAATTTGGTTACACATCGTTATTTTATTATTTTGTTTTGTATTTTAGCTAACTTCTTCAGATGTTTTCTTTCTTCTATTGTTTGTAATTTGATGTGTACCAAGTAAAAACGTTTTCTTTCTTTCTTTCTTTTAATCATACACGATGAATTTAAAAGAATTATCTCGCTGTGACTTCTCGTTTTTGAGTAATCCTGAGACAAACATACATACACTTACGAAATTTCGCTCACGTATAATGAAGGTTTACTTGATCAACACCCTAAAATTAAATTCAATTCTGATGATATGACACACATACAGGTTCAATTGACTACCTCCTTTTTTGAAGTTGGAAAAAAGTAAGTAATGCTTTCCAAGAAATTGCTTCATACATTTCCTGTAACACATAAAACAAGAGTGATCTTTTTAAAAAGTATTTCCTTGGACGAGGTGACTTGTATTTACACTACATGATTTTGGTTTTCACTTTAGCTCGTCCACTGCGGTCGAACTCGCCGTATGAGTGTCAATCCATTTCCCTTCAGCCTGGACAGGAATAGATGCGCCGAGCTAATAGCTAATTTGTACTTGTCAAACAAACACCTTACTATAAAACACTATGTTCGTCTGATGTGAAACAGAATGTTTTTTCTAACAGCCACAAATAGGTAGGGTACTGGGATACTGTCATTTTTTACTCGTATCTGATTCTGAAGTTTACGCAAATAGCAACTTCTACGATCAAATTAAACCACCATCAAAAAACTGTCTCAGGAACTAAAAATAACGCATTCGTCTTCTATTCCGGAGAAACTATAATATAATGATGAGAATGTATGGACAGTCCAGCCTGCACCAAACTGAGGTACCTACCTGTTTATTTTGATTTGTATCATTTTTGTGGCAGCTAGTGGTGACTGAGTTTGTTCCGGCGTTTCTTCTCAGCACTTGCCAGATTGTCTGTGTCTTGTTTCGAAACGCTAGTAGAGCCCAAAAGATAAGGAGAAATGACCTAGGCCCATGCGGGCCATAATTGTTTGATATCAACTAATTATTGACGTTCATAAGTGGCATTTTAACCGACTTCAAAAAAGGAGGAGGTTATCAATTCGACTATATGTTTTTTTTTTGTATCTATGTTACCTCATATCTCAGTCGTTTGTCAACCGATTCGAAAAATTTTTTCGCCTACTTAGAGGGTATACATTATATTATACCTTCAACATCTTGTGGAGCTGAGCTGATGGTGGAACTCCTTAACGCTTAGAAGTTCAGTAATTATAATGAAAGAACTTGTAATAGGTAGTTTGTAGCTTCTTAAAAAACAGAGTCATAAGGTGCCCCCCCCCCCCTCTTAATAAATTATTATTGACTTTGACTTTACTTTGAAAAAAACATTTTTTTTGGAGTCTTTTCATGACTATTAGTGTTAGTTAACTTGACATCATGCAACGACTCTAAATGCGTTATTTGAGCTTTTTAGGTAGGTTTTTGAAGGTGGTTAAATTATTTCTATCCTGAATTATTTCATGATTTTAAGTTATTACTCATATCTCTAGAACTACTTAAACGTTTTTGATAAAACTTACACATTGAGGGCTTCTGTACCCAAAGTTGAACTATTCCTGGTGGAACTAAAAGGAATCATTTCGCTATAACTTTTCGTTTTGAGAAATCCTGCTAACACCATACAAATATGCATAAATACATCGTCAACATCACAACATAGGCCACCCCCACGGTTTTCCATAAAAACAAACATACATACACTAACGAAATTTTGCACACTGATTAGGACGCCTTAATAGATCAACCTACTTTATATTTACTATTGACGACCTCCGTGGTCGAGAGGCTAACACGCTGGTTTCAAGCGTCGCCATCTCGTGAGGTTCCGGGTTCAATTCCCGGTCGGGTCAATGTAGAAAACGATCTTTTCTATATTGTCTCGGGTCTGGGTGTTGTGGTACGACCGTGGTTTCTAATATCCATAACACAAGTGCTTTAGCTACTAAGCTTGGGATCGGAGCAATTTATGTGATGTTGTCAAATATTTATTATTATATTATTATTATTTTATACTTAAATTGTATTCAATTCTGACGATATCACATACATAAAATGAAACTGTTGTTTTACCCTTTATTTTGAAGTCCGTGAAAATACAATTTACGGTGAGATATTCATAAATTATGTTTAAATCATTTTAAATATAATTTTAGATATCCATAAACTAAACTATAAGGAATTTACTCAAAATAAAAGTGTTTTCTTTTTCGTTACTTCACGTCCTAGTAAAAATTTATAAATACCTCAAACATATAGCAAAATTACACTCATCATCATTATTATCAGCCAAAAAGCCACTGCTGAACTTCTACAGCGACCGATCACAAGTGGTCAGCATCCAGTTTGGTCCTGCGATCTTAACAAGGTCGTCTGTCCATCTTGTCGGACGTCCCACGCCGCGTCATTGGTCAAATGGTCTCGAATCTAGAACTTTTCTGCTTTAACGGATATCAATTCTTCGCGCTACGTGTCCTCTCCATTACCTAGGAACATACAAAATGGAAACATAGTTTATGGAATAGGACAGCTAAGAACGTTTTTATAATTCTACGAAATTTGTCTCGTATATGATAGAAGGCATAATCCTTGAACTACTATGAGGAATGTTACTGTATGACTCCAAGAGGAATAATAATAAATAGTATTATGTACCTTCTACCTAGGTTTTATTATTTCAGAAACATATTTTATTTTATTTTAATTATATCATCCGCAGCGTCCGTTTGCAAGTTTCAGAATTATTTCGACCGCGCGTGTTCATGTTTGAACATAAAGAAAAGTATATTAATTGCATTTAGTGTAACAATGAAACTGCTACCGTTCAGCGATATCTTTATTTTGTAAACCAGTCACGCCAAAGGCCATAAAAGTAACTGTTGATTCTCGCGAACATCTTTCTCTATTAAATGGTAGTTTAGAGGCGCACGCCCTCTTGCCTATAGCAATCTATTCATCTAACTACCCATTTTATGGTTTTTCCTGAGACTTGTGCGTAATGGCCGCTGGATATAGTTTTGGACGCAATGTGGGTTATGTCCAAAGTACCATTTTGCGCACAATTGGGTCAAGGTTCAGTCACGGGGTCATCATCATCATCATTATCAGCCATAGGACGTCCACTGCTGAACATAGGCCTCCCCCACGGCTTTCCACAGCGACCGATCACTAGCGGTCTTCATCCAGTTTGATCCTGCGACCTTATGAGGTCGTCTGTCCATCTTGTTGGTGAACGTCCTACGCTGCGTCTTTGGTCGAAGGGTCTCCAATCTAGAACTTTCCTGCCCCAACGGCCATCAGTTCTTCGCGCTATGTGCCCTGCCCATTGCCACTTGAGCTTACTGATTCTCAAGGCTATGTCCGTTATCTTAGTTGTTCTACGTATCTCCTCATTTCTGTTTATTCGATCCCATAGAGAAACACCCAGCATAGCCCTCTCCATCGCTCGTTGTGTGATTTTGAGCTTCTTTATAAGGCCCAAAGTTGGAGACCATGTTTCGGATCCGTATGTCTTCACTGGTAACACACACCGGTTGAAGACTTTCGTCTTTAGTCTAGTCATAGGGTACTAACTCAAATTATTCCCGACGAAATCTTCTTTTGCGACTGCAGCTTCCTGAAAAGAGTAAGGAGTTTAGTAACATTTACATTATTTATGTATTTTCCCATTGGTTTGTATTATTTTTAAGTGTATTTAAATATGTTAAACATGAATTAACCTTTTTACCGCTTTACGATTCTTATACAAAAAATAAAAAATATGATATTTAAGGAAGGCTTCCATAATAAAACTCAAACCAAAAAAATTTTTTTTAGTTTAGTTAAACCTATGCGTGTGGGTTGTCTATGGATAGATCTTTTAAATGCCATTTATTATTATTTTATTTGCTGTCAACAAAATATTGTAGTATTTTAGCTAAGTGGATGTATGTGGATTCCCTAATTCAGTTAAAGTTGGCACGGAACCCTCTGTACGCGAGTCCGTCTCGCACTTAGCCGGTTTTTGGTGTTTACTTTAGATCTTTCAAGTACCCTCGTGTCCTCATAAAAAGGTTTGATACTCGGTTATCGTTTTGGCCTTGTGAGCTACAAAATCAAATTACATACTATAAACGTTCCAGTTATGTAAACTCCAAACTAGAACTAGATACTGAAATGAAATTATGTACCTCTAAGTAGTCTAATCTCATTTGTAATTCGAAACAAATTAGTATTTTGAATTAAATTTAATGTTTACGGTATCCGTTTGAAAACTCGACCCGGCATTTATGGCCAAATTATTTTACACACACCTTTCACATTTTTAATAGAACGTCAATCATCACAGTGTATTTCATTTTAGATTCTATTAACGTTCTCCAAACCAGTGGAGCCGAAATTAAATTAAATAAGTTAATTAGGTATCGAGCTGGAAATTATTTAACGATCGTTCATTATGCACTCGGTACCAACCAACATAAAAAGATGGGACGACAAATTAATGATTAATGAAAATATACAGAGTAATTAAAAATCCCATTAAAATAAAAAGGTGGCTTTCAAATCATTGCCTCATTATGCAGCCTATAATAAAAAAAAACATGGCTGTCGGATTTCTGATTGAAAATTATATTAGCGGACTTTTTTTTATTGTGACATTTGGTCAATCAATTCGTCAAAAATGCCGTCTTGCGTTTTAAAACCATGCAACAATAAAACCCACACGAAATAAAAAGATACCGGCGTTACTTTTGAGCGGTAACTAAATAAAATGTTATTATCCTTACATTAATATTAATATTGGACACCAATCACATACATTGCTCTGATCCCAAAGTAAGTAGCTTTAAATGCACTTGTGTTATGGAAATCAGACACAACGGTGGTACCACCACACACAGACCCGAGACAATATAGAAAATGTTGTTTCCTATATTGACCCGACCGGGGATCGAACCCGGGACCTCGGAGCAGCGACGCCTTGAAACCAGCGTGCTTAGCCACTACACCACGGAGGTTGTCGTAATGTGAACTATAACCTACTTGTTTTTTTTTCAAAAATTTAAAATGTTTTGAATGAATTTGCCGCCATTATATATGAAAATCAAAGAAAAGTAGGTATTGAAATGGGGTAAGGAAATGCGATGTTGTGCTACTTCTAATAAAATGTTTTTACATCGGTAGTTTTTCCCGAGTAATTTCGTGTGAAAAATTTAAATAAAGAAAAAGATGAATTAAAAATTATAAAACTAACTAAACCCTTCTTTTTATGATAATTTAACGATCCCCCGCGACTTAAACCACCCTCGTGGGATGTAGCGTAGCGTTTATAAATAAATATTAATGTATGTTAGTAACTATTACACATTTAAATAAATAATATTCATTCAATACAGTCAGGTATAAAAGGCACAAAAGCCTGTGTCACTTCTGCAGTCTCATATTCAACATTCAAATTTCAAGGAATACATCAGTCTCTTGACAGTTCACGTCAAAATCTTGTCATCAAATTGCGCACACTTTTTGCTTGACATTGCGTCTCTATACACGTAGTATAATATTTAACAAATTAAAGTTGAATCCTGTTTCTAATCATCACGGATCATCATGTTTTTTTAAACATATTACCTTTATCACTCATTCCTATTCGCAATCTCAGAAATGGCGTACACCAAATGTACGTACAGGAGACAGGACGGCCGGGTGATAGATAACACAACAGTATTATGGGCACTGAACACAAGCGGCCCTGGGGACCGACCCTCTGTATACTTTATGAAAGAATAACATCTGTCTTCCTCGAGTCTACCTGAATTTTCCCAGGCAATATAACTTTACCTATCATCTCCCGCGTCCCTTACGGCTGCTACGCGTCCCGTATTAAATTGCTTAAGATTCTTCAAAAGATTTACTTGTGAACTAACCAACTTAAATCCCTCTTAGTTAGATGAAAGAACTCTTTAATCAAATCGTAATGAGAATAGGCTACGCATACTTAACTAAATTACAGAGAAAGCTTCTTATGACTGAAAATTTTAATAAACAATACTTCAGATGAAAATTTAATCTTTACTGAACGACAAATAATAAAGTCCATGTGTGATTTAAATATCAGAAAACATTTTTGTCTCCGCTCTATACTTACTCGTAAACTTCATTGACCTATTTATTTTGAATTTGATTTTATTTTTATTAATAAAGGAACACGAAACAGAACAACATCATTAAAAATACAATATAAACTAAGCTAATATGAGTAAGTAATATTAAGCTAAATGATATTCTAAAACATGTGTCCACAGCTTTGTTAGTTATATTAACTTACAAGTAAACCTATAATAAACAATCAACGAAATCAAATGTGCCTCTATTTTTTTATATTTATACTTTTTCCTCCTGAATGAACACTTCAAAAAGTATGTCAAGTATCGCCCGTCTGAAACGGGGCAGGTTATCGTTAAATTTTTCTATGTTCATGTGATTTTCTGTTAGTAGTTCATTATATAGGCGATACATCACGGTAATCGGACTAAAGAAAGATATTTTTGCAGACTTGTAGCGTGAAAGTTTTAAGAAAAGGCTCACGATGCCTCGGACTTATATTGAAATCGATGCTCGAAAGGAGATAGGGCGAATCCACGTGTGGATTAATAAGTTTGAACAAGAAAGCTAGGTCGAGATATTTGCGCCTCGTCACGTGACCAATAGCGTCAAATTTTAAAACTAAAGTTATTGTACCCAGTTATATGTCATGATATCGATCACTTGAAATAATAGGCGACTACGCTGATGTAATCGTACAGATTCTAATAATTTTGAACAATTTAATGACCCAGTACAAGCAAACAACAAAGATGAGAACTTGTCACGCCATGTAAATAAAACAGGTTCTAGTTACTAGACTATAAAATGGGAAGTTAATGTTGAAACATGGTTTTAGCTTTATAACCCAGTTCGTAAACTAGACAGTGATCCAAATAATTGTAAGATCTACTAGTTTACAGTTAATTAATGCAATCAAAGTAATGTTCTTAGTTAGATTAATACATATAAAATCGTCAATTACTGCATAAAGATAAATACATAAGTCTATATTTAGATATCTTATTTATTTATGGAAGGTCACCTCGCTTTAAGTGATAATATTTTTAAGGGCCGATTCAGCACAATAAATGGAAATTTCGCAGAAAATACTTTGAGTTTTAAAATACGCTTCTATAAGAGAAAATTAGAGATTTAAGTTTTTTTCAATTAGTATTTTTTATTAATTCTGGTAAAAATAGGAGAAAAAGGGGATTGCTTTGAAATAACAGAGGCGAAGCCGGTAACGTAGATCACTTTTAAAATTGACAGGGTGGTTTTAAAAAAAAATATTTTCGCTGGTAGAGAAAAATAGAATTCCGATATTTACTTGATGGCATAACAATAATTTGTACAAAAGGTAGACTTAGTGCCATATGGCATTCTATTCATAGTATGTAGCTTTATGAACAAATAATGTGAAAAAAATTGCTGCAAGAGCAGGCCTGCCGGCGCTTGTAGTTGCCTGCGCAGTGCTTACATGCACGAAAAGGCGAGGTTCAAAAGTATGCTTTGTTCCTTATTAAATATCGTATCAAGTAACAAGCAAGCATGTATATGTATAGATAAGATTACATGCTTGCTTGTTACATGATGCGATCTTCCCAGAAAAAAAAAACACCGTTGGTATGAAATATTATGACCGCCATTGAGGTTTTTACACAGATTGTATTGATTTTATCCCACCGAAAGATGTACTTAAGGCGTCGAGAAATACAACTTTAAAGGTCAATGTGACTCTACCCAAAGAGATTTCTAGTACTTCTACCTTTTTGCGTCCCTCAGGGTTACAGAGATACTCCCCGATCACATTATTGAGGATTGACTATCTTTTCAAGAAAATGGAGCTCGTTTGCCATATTCATTGTAATAATATTTAAATACTTACATAACTAACCGTATTTTTCAAAACTACGTCATGTTACCGTCGAAATGAACTTACAGTGTTACAAAAATATTCGGTCTAAACGCTTTTTAGGGTTCGTAGCTGAATGGTGAAAAACCAAGTGCGAGTCGGACTCGCACACATAGAGTTCCGTGCCAACTTTAACTTAATTAGAGATCCACTTACTTCCACTTAGCCAAAATACTACAATATTTGGTTGAGAACAAAAATAACTTTGTTTTCTTATAGTATTTGTATGAATAAAAAAGTTGTGTCTGCGGTTATTGAAAATGTGCTGTATCTAAAAACTACAAGCTCGATCTCATTTAAACGATTTTTTGTTGAAAGTCTAGGGAAAGATCTACATTATGTATTTTTTTCAAAATTTACACATGTTTTCTGTAAAAGTTGAATGTAGGGGAGCCCATTTTACTACTTTCGAAGCGTCTATCTCTCAAATGTTAATCTCTTAGAGAAAATGGTTTTAGGAACCTCGATGTTATTTTAAAAGACCTATCTATAGACTCCCTACACGCATAGGTTTGACAAATAAAATTAGGTATTTAGTAAGTTTCTACGAAAAGTGGTACAAACGAGATCAAATTCGTAGTTTTTGAGATATAGCGCTATATCACAACCCCAAACATAACTTTATCTTTCACACAAACACTATAAAATAAAGTAATTTAGCTGTCTAGAAATGTTGTGATATTTTCGCTAGGTGGACGTAAGTGGACCACAAATACAGTTTCACGTTGGCACGGAACCTTTAGAGCGCAGGTCCGACTTGGACGCGGCCAGTTTTTTAAGGTCTATCTAGTGAATAACACGGGCTTCAACTTTAAAACATTTAAAGAGCACCCTGACTATCCTACTACAATGACTTCTGACACCAGTATCGTTTGATTACACCTGTAGCGTGTATTCGCAAAGATAACGCAGATTTACCACACACAGCGAAGAACGCATAAATGAACAGAAGGGTGGAAGGTGGAATAAAGCTGTAAGTAAACATCAGCAGTAAATACGCTGATGAATGGCGTCGCAGTGTACCCACGCAACGTTCTAATCAAAATTAAGAATCTACTGCCGTCACGCGATGACTGGCATTCAGGGTTGCACCGGCAGCAGGAACGGAAGCGAGCTAAACAGATCATAGAGTGATCTGATATTATTTAATCCTAAACGTGTAAAGATGCAAGTCGTGGTCAAAATGAAAATAAATTCACCAAAACGTTTTTATTTTTATAATCTAAGAAGATTTAGGAGGCCGATTCTTGCTGCAATCAAACTTTTTTCGTGTGGTAATTCGATTGCGAGTTTAACCGTTTACCTTAAATATCAAGTAAAATATCTACACGTAGAATAACTATCGCACGAACACAATTTAAATACAAAGAAATCGTGACCCTGAGAAATTAAAAAAACTATTCTTTCTTGATCGGTGAACTTTTTTCGTATACGAATTGCACGAGAGTTCACCCTCTGAAGTATGTCTTTAACTGTCTATTATACTTGAGGTAAGGCATTTGCCCAGCAGTGAGACATTATAGGCTTACTTTGTTTTTACTTAAGAAGATTTTAATGAACTTATTTTTACTTAGTGACGATTTAACCAACGTCAGACAATATTCGTCGAATATAATACAATACGCCTAATTTGAAAACGTCACCTATTAGTCAGCAATCATTTATGTAAATGTCATTTTAAATCTGACGTTTTATACTTATTCAGTCGGATAAGTCTCTTCTCTCTTACCTGACGTTAGTAAAAAGACTCTTGATGATATTTTGCCCAGCAGTGGAATATTATCTAGCTCATGAGTTACCGTGGGCATACAAGCTACTATTACGGAACTTACAATTTCAATCCGTTTGAAGGATACCCGGTACTTAACCCTTAGCTGGTATCGTGGGTCAAATTTGACGCAGACGCAAACATTTTTAGTTATTATTATTTTAATGTTCATGGTACAAGTGCGCGTTTTTACGTAATCTCAGTTCGTCGCAAGCTGCGGCGAGGGGCGGACGTGCAGCGCTGTGACTATCATAGGAGCTGAGGTATGTAGCTGGCTGGGTCATTTTTGACCCACGACACCAATTACGTAACTTTTTTCACTGAGGGTAATTTATAAACTTTTTGTTTTTAGTGAATATTTTTACAACAATGGGAGGTTTTTGAATGAAATACCAATTGAGGAGTTGTTGAACGACGCAAATGATGATTCAGAGTCGGAAGATGTTGAAAGGAGCCCAAATATAAATCAACTTTGAGACGATGAAGTCATCAGCGATCGAGCCAGTCCCGAACCTATTATTAGTATGTATATGAAAAAATGGTTTAGATCAGAGGTGGAATTGTGTAAAGCAATCGTATTCATTTGACAGTTCATAACGTACAATATGATCTATCAAACGCTTTGTTCTCCGCCGTTTGACAGATCATACCGTACGTTTTGAACTGTCAAATAAATACGATTGCTTAACACAATTCCACCTCTGGCAACACCATTTATATTGCAACGGAAAGCAGGATACGCTAATTTTTCCAACGATCTAAAGAGTAGAATTGATAACATTTTGGAAGAAATACACGGACAGCCCAGAGTCAAGAACCAGTTGCATCGACTTCTTCTGTCGCTTCAAATTCAAATTGGAAAAGGACCAGATGCTACCTACGTCTTTAGAAAAATGAAAAATCATTCTCTAAAATGTATTAAATGTTTACATTTTATTTGTAAGACTCACTCTGTCCAAAATATTATGTGTACTAGTTGTCAAAAAGTATAAGACTGAAATATGACATTATATTGTTGGTTAGTAACAAGTCCTTTGTTTTTGATGGTAATTTTTTTATTATAAGCTGATCTCATGAGAATTGTACTTTTTTTTATTATATGGTCAGATAAAACTTATCAGACTGATAAATAATAAGGTGACGGATTTTGAATAATCACAGGTACCTATGATTTCTGACAGTTAGGTGACGTTTTCAAATTAGCCATATTGTATTTTGTTCGACGAATATTTCTTCTCTGACTATTGAATTGAAATCAGCCCTTATACGAAAAAAGTTCACCGTTTGAACTTTCATTGGCGAAGAAAAAATTGTTTTTGATTTCTCAGTCACGATTTCTATGCATTTCAAGTTATAGATAGGTCTTTTGAAATGACATTGAGGTTCATAAAACATTTTTTCTTCCACGCCGTAGTGCTTTTTACGTGTATATTTCTTGATTTTTTAAGATAAAGCAGTTAAACTCGCAATCGAATAACCACACGAAAAAAGTTCGATTGACGCGAGAATAACAGCCCAGAATAGTGCATTAAAATTCTAGTAGTGTTTACTTTGAAATTTTCAAAGATTGTCGCGTTATCACAAACTAAGTTTAGGATGTGAATTCACCTTATTTAACTATTGAAACTAATTGTTAACCAAACAACAAATGTGTATGATACACACACTTCAATGCTAAGCCGTTATATTTGACCTTATCAAAAATAGTGACTGACCCCGCATAGAAAAAGCTTAAGCTAGTTCTACCCACCTTATGTACGGAACTTTATTAATGCTTAAGAATAAAGGGGCTATTTTCAGAAACCCGGCGAATGGGCAAAAGCAACTACAAAGTAAGTCAACTTCAGTCGGCCAGTTGGGGCAAGGAAATCGATAAACGCTTACTCGAGCTTACCTCGTGCTCAATGTCACATGCAGCAGACTGATCGACGACAATTTAAACTACAGTTATAGTTCCTTGACTCAAGTTTGTTTAAAAGGCGTGTGGGTTGTTGTAAGCATCAGGATACACTGACTCATTTCCTCATTCACGACCATAAAAAAATAGTATGTAAAGATATGTTTGGTCGACATATGAAACGTCGCATCGAACGAAAGAACTACACAATATGTTTATTACAATATCGTGTCTATCGTGCCGAGTTCGAGTGTCACTATGCATTTCAATTCAGATTTGATGCTGAAAATGAAATTTCTCGTACCGTTAAGGCCGAGAGCGTTCAATAAAGGCAGCCTGCAAAGCGCAGTCCATATCATTCGGAGTGTCGCCACCGCTATTCGTATGCAGAAAGCTTTGCAAAGATCGAGGCGTTCCGACGGTTCGGTACAAAAGTTTATAAGTGTAGCTTGTAGGCCGATCTGGAGCGGGCCACAACTCGCGAGCAATCTGTTTACGTAACAGCCCCGTTACGCTCCGAGAGGGTTCCCGTACTAGACGTTAAACATATTGCCTCATAAATCGTGAGAATCCCGGCGCCGTACACTCAAACCCGGTGTCGATTTGACTACGTTTCCTTTACGATTTCACATATTGAGTGATTGAAGTCAGTAGTTATCGAATAGTTTGTATCACTACATATAAATCCGACGGCAATCGATACGCTTGACGACAACGGCGCTAACCTAACGGACGTTAATAAAATATTGTGATAAACAGAGCGTGACGACGCAGCGACGTCGGTCCGACAGGAAAATGAGATGTTCTACGTTTGAATGGTTATTGTTCTTATTGGAAGAACCTGACTATTAAAGTAGATCTCACACGGCTAGCCTGGCATGCTTTTTGATCTAGGCCCTCATTTCTAGGCATCTAATCACTCATTTATTGGAATATTATTACTTTCTTTAATAAATTGCCTCAAAATATAATTGAATTACCTTTATATAAATTCAAGTCAATTGTTAAACAACGTTTAATGACTAAAGGATATTATAGAATAAATGATTATATGAACGATAACAATGTATGGTCTAGCTTGTAAGAACATTTAAATTGTAATATTTTAAAAGAGGCATTGACAATAGTAACTGAGTTTGTTGCGCAGCTTCTTCTCAGCACTAGCTGACAATTGTCCCGAAGCTGTGGTAGGGCCAATGTTGGGACGTGTATATGTGTTAGCAATAGCCTATGTACCAAATAATTTTGATTTTTTATTTATTTTTTGCCATTTGTGTAAATGTGACCTTGCGATACTGGCGGAGGGATCTCATTTGCGCAAATAGCTCGAATCGGAGAAAGGGACAAAATAAATGTCTGAGTACCTAATACGAACTGTCAATCGTTACATTCATAGCACTCTAGAGTGTGGACTTCGGTCGATTTTCCTGGTAAAGAGAACACAAGAAAACTGTGTGTCTACTCCTTAAGTTAAATCGAGTGAAGGTACGGACTTCATTTGTGTTTCAGTTCCAAAGTTTCAGTTCGATAGTTTCAGTGTCAAATATTTTGCTAGTTTCAACTCAGTAACATGCCCCAAGTATTTGTGTAGTAAGAGACTGAATAAGTAAATGTGTAAGTAAAATAACTAGAGGTTAATAATTATAGTTATTTTTATTGATGATCGCTCTTATAAGTCGTATCGAGATGTTTTATAGCCTAAAGTCTTCCGCGATAAATACGAGTAGGTACGCTATCCAATACAAGGAGAATTTTTCAAATCGGTTTGGTAGTTCCGGAGATTAGCGCGTTCACACAAACAAACTTTTTAGGTTTTTAATAGAATTAGTGTAAATAAGTATATTATTTACTTAACTCTTTTAATAGTTCAGTTAAAATTTATAATGGATTTCCGCAAAGTAACGCCTGATTCTATTAATTATCTTTTAGTTTATGTTTCGTTACGTTAACTACGAGTAAAACGAGCAGTGAATGCAAATGCAAACTGGCGATGTTTATTCTACTTGTGATGCAATAACAAACATAACTTAGAGGAAGTTCTAGACTATAGGAGCGTCGCGAGGCAAGTAAGCGAAGCAGCCGCTGACGAGCTTTATCTGATAGCAAAACAAAACGATCAACTAAGACCCGTAGAGTTTCAAGCGATAACTTCGGCTGGCAGAGCACCTACAGTCTACTGTGGCGAGATTACATATACCTATCGCATTGCAATTGTTAATGACAAAGCTGCGAAGTAAATTACTCGCTCACTCTCGCAATTAACATGTGACAAATTAACTTAAGATCAAAGCACACTGCGACTTTTAGAATTGATGCAGTCGCGCGTTTTGAAAACGCGTTTCAGCTTCGCGACTCACGCAATAAACAGATTTAATTTAGCATCGATGCGGTCGCGCGTTAGTTATGATGCAGAAGCGCGACAGCATCGATTCTAACGCGCGTTAGTATCGATGCAGTCGCCAAAATTCAGTACATAATTTAACAATTTCCAGCCTCTGCATCGTGACTGTATCAATGCTAACGCGCGTTAGCATCGCGACTTGATCGATGCTAAAAGAAGCGCAGTGTGTAAAGGTTGACATTTTGCGACTGCATCGATACTAACGCGCGTTAGCATCGCGACTGCATAGCTGCTAAAAGTAGTAGTCTTTAAAGGGTCTTAAATTTCTCAAAATAACTGGTGAAAGTTCAGCTTCTGCACCGTGACTGTATCGATGACAAAAGTAGCACAGTGTGTAAGGGTTGACATTTTGCGACTGCATCGCTGCTAAATGTCGCAGTGAGTAAGAGGTCAAAATGTTGACATGTTTCTTTCTCTGTCAACACCAAAAACCTTACAGCGTTATTAATAATTAATGATAACCCGGAATAGTGCATAGTGACCTATTGCATAATGAATTTTATTACTAGTCTTTCTTAAACAGGGCTTAACAAAAGTAGGTAACTGCATTCCTTCTGAGTGATGATTCTGTTGCTAAAATACAACATTTTTTTTGTATGGGACCAACATTGCAACAACAAAAAATGCCTACTCCATACAAACTAGCATCTAGCTGATCGGAACTTTAATGTGGGAAAGTGTTTTTTTTTTTTAGTTTATGTTGGTCTCATACAAAAAGTTGTTGTATTTGAGCATTAGAATTAGCCTCAAGAAGGAATGCAGTTAATTTTGATAGATCCTAAAGGTACTAGCATTGACGAGTAATCTCCTTCACTCTTGACAAAGATTTGACAGCGCTCACTTCGGCCATTACGTCTATAGAATGAGTTACGTAATTGTGCTACGGACACTGGATGAGGCAGTACTTACAATAGTCTAAGATAAGTTACAGGAATTCAACTTCTATCTGCTATCTCTTTTCTTGATTTCAATGCAACGATGCGACTTCATGGCATGGGTAGGAAAAACGAAGTGCTGTGGGAATGTTCGCCACAACTTTAATTGTAAGTGATTAGACTAGTACCTACTTGCACGTCATCACGTTTCAGGCGAAATGCTCGAAATGCGCCGCCACAACCACAAACTAGGTTAAAGTTAGTTTTACGGGCAAGTCGGCTCAAGATTAGACATCTGACGATCACGCGAGCATGCTTTGCAGTTGTTAGAACAACTGTTGGAAAATTGCTTTTGTTTTTCGATAAATTACAAATCCTTCTTCTACATTCAGGGTCGTAAAACTTTCTTTTGTTTAGCGGCTCGGCTCGCCGTTTCCTGTTTGCCCGCTTCACCCTGTTTTCCACATGAAACAAAAATAATTATTTAAAATTTCATGAGCTGAATAAGCCTGAAAAGGTACGGCCGTAAAAACATTTTCAATTCCTTTCGTTTGAATTTATGGTCTAAACATAGAACTTGTATTTAGCGTTAATACAATGAAGGTTGAAGGGGCTCAAAATAGGCTTTGTTGAGCCCTCCGTTTCATTGAAATGCTATTAATCATGGCAGTTTGTCGTTATGTTGTATACGACACGTGTAGAAGGTAACGTTAATACTTCAATTAATCAACCGCCTATTGAAAAGTAATTGTTAAAGAACCGGAAGGGTTATTATTATTACAGTTCTTGCAAAAATTTTGTTCTTTACAATATTTCTATAAATAGTCAGAGCTATCTCTATAATATTAAATATAATAATAGCTCGGTCAACGAAAGTTTGAAGAGGGAATTTCAAGGAACACGATTTTTGACTTAATAACTTTGTTTGTTTAACTTTTTTTTTGACTAGTTACATTTTTCGCACATATATATCGGTAACTATGCGTAATAGAGAGATGACACCTTCTACAAAATCAAAGCTAATAAGATTTTTTGCAAGTGTTCAGTCTAAATTCACTAAGTCCGGTTTTAAACCGACTTAAAAAAGGAGGTTATCGATATATATTTTTTCCGTGTATTTCAGCCTTAAAAGTTCGAACATGATATATTTTACTCCATCGTGTTTCTTTTTGCACATATCTCAAAAACAACTTAACCGATTTTAATGAAACTTACACTGTTCCCTTTATTGGAATATGATTAGTAAATAAAAAAGAATAAATCAAATTCACCAATAGTATTCGTTTTATCCCTAACAAAGAATCAAATGATACACATATATGAATATAGAACTAACAAACTTACATACACTAACGAAATTTAGCACACGTTTTTGGAAGCTTGACAGATTATCATAGTCAAATATTATCTTATTCGAAAGACGTCACAGAAATATAATTATGTCCAATTGATAATCTCCTTTTTTCGAAGTCAGTTTAAAACTTGAATACATTTAACTTGTATTATAATTAAGCAAAAACCTAAAAAAACCTTTTAAACCATACCGCACCTCCCGGCTCAAGGAGTAGAGGCTGGGAGTTTTGATATGTTAACCTCCTTATAGTTCAAACAAAGTTACAAAGTCAAAAATTGAGTTCCCTTAAATTCACTCTACAAAGTCTAACGATAGTTATTTGACTGTCCTATAAGTTTATTTCAGACAATTATAGGTCATATTGCTAGGTAAGTCTTAAAATAAGTAAAGTAGCTCTCGTAAAATATGTATTCGATCGCTTTGCTCTTGAAACCATTTCTCATTTATTTTATTTTGCCCACACATCACACTGTTTTCTCATCTACCTTTCAATACCTACCTTTAGCTACCTTTTCGTATTAAACCTGCTGTGTATGTGGTTACGAAAACGTCACAATCCAAACGTGTATACGACGCAAAGCGCCGCAAAAACGTTCCTTGTTACATTGTCCGGCGCACGAAGATTTATCCCGTTCTCCCATTCCCGTCAACGAATGTTCTCGCATAATAACAGCCTGATACTACACAGTTACCATGTAGATTAAGGGATCGGCATCCAGTTGGAAGGAAACAGGCATTTTTATCGGAAATCGGTTCACGCCTCGCTCGTCTGTGCGACTATTACTGAGGCCGTGTGTATGTAAATAGAATCGTAGGGTTACCGAAAGATTCTTTAAAGTGCCGAATTTTGAGCTCTGTGTAATTTAAAGATGCAATCACTGTGATACGAATTCGCAGTCAGCACGAGCATCATTATGATACCTATACCTATTGTTAGCCCAACGAAAAGCAACGTCCTTTTTTGCGTTGTCTATGGCAGTCGATGACGTCTGTCAGAAGAGTACCCTCACTCCCGCGTCTCGTCACGGTTGGTCGTCGCTATTAGACTATGATCTAATATTGCAAATGTTCCCGTAGTGTTTACTAAATTATATTTTTAAGCCTAAACGTATTAGTTTGAATTGTGTTTGAACCTAGCATCCGATTACATTTAATATGAGTATGATTTCGGTATTTCATTTATAACCTTTCCCAGAGTGAGGATTTAATACTATTCGATGAGTGCAGAACGAGAAAAGTTAGCAGGCGATTCAGAACGTTCGATGAGCCATTCGATAAGGCTTGGGTTTCGGCTAGATTTTGTATTCATTTTTAATTAAGGGTCGCGGTTTGATCGGATATTCATATGTCAGTTCGGTAACAAATATAATAAAAGACTAAATTAAATAGTTGCATCGGATAAATCGACGTTATTATAATTTTATTAATAGGTAAAAGTTATCCAATCGTAACCGAATGGTTCTGAATCGGGTGGCAAAAGAGAAATTTTCTTTCAGTTGGAAAACATTACTCTGATTTTAGAATGCTGTTCTATATTTTATTTTGATTCTTCTCTTTCATAGTATGTGTTGATAACCTACTTCTAAAATAACTTTAAAAATTAAGACTGGACGAAAAGGCTGGCTATCTATATTTCGTGCTTAATTTGAACTACTTAGTGTTTGTCTTGTACACTTATGTATTTTACCGACTTAACTTAAAATGTAATGAAATCAATGCGTATGGAATTAATGATACAATAATTGTGATATCGTTGGAAGTGAAAATATCGACTTTCTAATTATAATGATAGTGCCCTATTCCTATGACGTATACATAGACACAGTTAAAATATTATCACTTAAGGGGCTACCCGGATTTTTAGCGCACTTACTAGCGCCACTTTAGTAAAAAAAACATAACTCGTTAAATAAAAGACCAATCAAAAATCTGGTAGATACGATTGTAGTACAGGTTCTATAGTTTATTTAGTACGTTTAAATTGTTTCTAAAGTAGTTAACTGTAGTTAGAGTTAGTAAAACTGCTAAATATGGCCACTTGTAGCATTTTTGCTAACTGTAACTGCAGATAACTGTGTTTAATTGAACTTAAACATTGTGTCTAAACCACATAATCAGAGCTACAATCGTATCTACCAGATTTTTGATTGGTCTTTTATTTAACGAGTTATGATTTTTCTAGTAAAGTGGCGCTAGTGTGCGCGGTAAAAATCCGGGTAGCGCCTTAAAACGATTTGACCTTTTATTTGTATCTTTTTTCGCGGATTTCTTGAAAACCAGAAGAATATTCAATTAGGTATGATTCAACTAAGGGAACAGTGTAAGTTTCATCACAATCAGTCAAGTAGTTTTTTTTAAATATGAGTAATAACTACAATTCATTCTCGAATTGGAGAAATCCTAAGACAAACATACAAACATACTTACATACACTTACGAAATTTGCACGTATTAGGAAGCCTTATCACATACATACAGGTCGAATAGATCACCTCGTTTTTTTAAGACGGTAAAAAGCTTAAAATAACGCATTGCCCTTTAATTTACGAGATAGCAATTCATTTATAAGCGGTGAATAGTTTACGCAAATTAGCACCGACTCCAAATGCATTTGTTTCTCTGTGTATGAAAATATGCGCCAATGCGTTATTTCGAGCTTTCAATAGTCAGTTTTTTAAGGCGTTTTAATTCTGGGTATACCTAAGAGTTAATTGAATGTTTGTGGTTATTGTAAACAACCCGATTATACAGGATGTTGTTTTTTGTCAGCGACGAGCGACTCAGGGGTTGTACAAACGATACTGATGCCAAAAAATGATTTTTTTATGGAAAAGTTCCACAAAATCAATTTCTTGTTCCGATACCAACGAGAAAGTCAAAACTACCAACACTAGGCCGCCACTTCGTAGCTTACTAGCTACGTCGTAGTATTTCGTAGATACGCGCGAGGGTGCGAATTTCCCCATTCGTTTCTTTGAATCTTGTGAAGAGGTTTTCTTTGATAAAACTTGTTTTTTTTCTTATTTTTTTTTTATTAAGGACAACCAACAAATCATACACCATACAATTCCATACTTAAGATTAAAGCACAATTTCACAGTGTTGTCTTACTTATAGGCTGCCACGACATTCACAAAAATTCTGCTGAAATCAGATATATAGCTAAAAATATTTTTTTAAACAGGTAGACATAATGGCTTGACTGTAAATTTTTCCATGATTGAGGACTTAAATTTACGTAGCGAATAAGACATGTCGACACTGGCATCGGACGAACGAGAAACTTTACTAAATTTGGATTGAATCGTATCAATTTTGGAAAAATGTCCTAGGTTAGTCCTAAAAGTATTTGCCTTTAAAGGTAAATATCTGGATAACCGAGCTAATTTACTTGGGACATTGTAATTAATCCTTGACAAAAGGTTAGCACAATCAATTTCATAAAAACATAAAGTCCAGTATTTTTCTGCGATCTTCTAAAGATAAAAGTTTAAAGTGTTCTAATCGGGTCTCATATGTAGACAAACGCTTTGCTAACTTGCACTGGTAAGACAAGTGATACAGAAATTTCCTTTGAATGGATTCCAATCGCTGTTTGTGGACTTCATATAAAGGAGTCCAGACTACACTGCCATACTCCAAGCCTGACCGTACTAGTGAATTGAAAACCGTTATTTTACTAGAATTATGCTTAAAATGTTTACAATTACGCAAAATAAATCCCAAAAGTTTAAAGCCTTTTTAGCAATTTTATCAACATGCACATAGAAACGAAGTTTTCTATCAAGTTCCTTATTAAATATCGTATCAAGTAACAAGCAAGCATGTATATGTATAGATAAGATTACATGCTTGCTTGTTACATGATGCGATCTTCCCAGAAAAAAAAAACACCGTTGGTATGAAATATTATGACCGCCATTGAGGTTTTTACACAGATTGTATTGATTTTATCCCACCGAAAGATGTACTTAAGGCGTCGAGAAATACAACTTTAAAGGTCAATGTGACTCTACCCAAAGAGATTTCTAGTACTTCTACCTTTTTGCGTCCCTCAGGGTTACAGAGATACTCCCCGATCACATTATTGAGGATTGACTATCTTTTCAAGAAAATGGAGCTCGTTTGCCATATTCATTGTAATAATATTTAAATACTTACATAACTAACCGTATTTTTCAAAACTACGTCATGTTACCGTCGAAATGAACTTACAGTGTTACAAAAATATTCGGTCTAAACGCTTTTTAGGGTTCGTAGCTGAATGGTGAAAAACCAAGTGCGAGTCGGACTCGCACACATAGAGTTCCGTGCCAACTTTAACTTAATTAGAGATCCACTTACTTCCACTTAGCCAAAATACTACAATATTTGGTTGAGAACAAAAATAACTTTGTTTTCTTATAGTATTTGTATGAATAAAAAAGTTGTGTCTGCGGTTATTGAAAATGTGCTGTATCTAAAAACTACAAGCTCGATCTCATTTAAACGATTTTTTGTTGAAAGTCTAGGGAAAGATCTACATTATGTATTTTTTTCAAAATTTACACATGTTTTCTGTAAAAGTTGAATGTAGGGGAGCCCATTTTACTACTTTCGAAGCGTCTATCTCTCAAATGTTAATCTCTTAGAGAAAATGGTTTTAGGAACCTCGATGTTATTTTAAAAGACCTATCTATAGACTCCCTACACGCATAGGTTTGACAAATAAAATTAGGTATTTAGTAAGTTTCTACGAAAAGTGGTACAAACGAGATCAAATTCGTAGTTTTTGAGATATAGCGCTATATCACAACCCCAAACATAACTTTATCTTTCACACAAACACTATAAAATAAAGTAATTTAGCTGTCTAGAAATGTTGTGATATTTTCGCTAGGTGGACGTAAGTGGACCACAAATACAGTTTCACGTTGGCACGGAACCTTTAGAGCGCAGGTCCGACTTGGACGCGGCCAGTTTTTTAAGGTCTATCTAGTGAATAACACGGGCTTCAACTTTAAAACATTTAAAGAGCACCCTGACTATCCTACTACAATGACTTCTGACACCAGTATCGTTTGATTACACCTGTAGCGTGTATTCGCAAAGATAACGCAGATTTACCACACACAGCGAAGAACGCATAAATGAACAGAAGGGTGGAAGGTGGAATAAAGCTGTAAGTAAACATCAGCAGTAAATACGCTGATGAATGGCGTCGCAGTGTACCCACGCAACGTTCTAATCAAAATTAAGAATCTACTGCCGTCACGCGATGACTGGCATTCAGGGTTGCACCGGCAGCAGGAACGGAAGCGAGCTAAACAGATCATAGAGTGATCTGATATTATTTAATCCTAAACGTGTAAAGATGCAAGTCGTGGTCAAAATGAAAATAAATTCACCAAAACGTTTTTATTTTTATAATCTAAGAAGATTTAGGAGGCCGATTCTTGCTGCAATCAAACTTTTTTCGTGTGGTAATTCGATTGCGAGTTTAACCGTTTACCTTAAATATCAAGTAAAATATCTACACGTAGAATAACTATCGCACGAACACAATTTAAATACAAAGAAATCGTGACCCTGAGAAATTAAAAAAACTATTCTTTCTTGATCGGTGAACTTTTTTCGTATACGAATTGCACGAGAGTTCACCCTCTGAAGTATGTCTTTAACTGTCTATTATACTTGAGGTAAGGCATTTGCCCAGCAGTGAGACATTATAGGCTTACTTTGTTTTTACTTAAGAAGATTTTAATGAACTTATTTTTACTTAGTGACGATTTAACCAACGTCAGACAATATTCGTCGAATATAATACAATACGCCTAATTTGAAAACGTCACCTATTAGTCAGCAATCATTTATGTAAATGTCATTTTAAATCTGACGTTTTATACTTATTCAGTCGGATAAGTCTCTTCTCTCTTACCTGACGTTAGTAAAAAGACTCTTGATGATATTTTGCCCAGCAGTGGAATATTATCTAGCTCATGAGTTACCGTGGGCATACAAGCTACTATTACGGAACTTACAATTTCAATCCGTTTGAAGGATACCCGGTACTTAACCCTTAGCTGGTATCGTGGGTCAAATTTGACGCAGACGCAAACATTTTTAGTTATTATTATTTTAATGTTCATGGTACAAGTGCGCGTTTTTACGTAATCTCAGTTCGTCGCAAGCTGCGGCGAGGGGCGGACGTGCAGCGCTGTGACTATCATAGGAGCTGAGGTATGTAGCTGGCTGGGTCATTTTTGACCCACGACACCAATTACGTAACTTTTTTCACTGAGGGTAATTTATAAACTTTTTGTTTTTAGTGAATATTTTTACAACAATGGGAGGTTTTTGAATGAAATACCAATTGAGGAGTTGTTGAACGACGCAAATGATGATTCAGAGTCGGAAGATGTTGAAAGGAGCCCAAATATAAATCAACTTTGAGACGATGAAGTCATCAGCGATCGAGCCAGTCCCGAACCTATTATTAGTATGTATATGAAAAAATGGTTTAGATCAGAGGTGGAATTGTGTAAAGCAATCGTATTCATTTGACAGTTCATAACGTACAATATGATCTATCAAACGCTTTGTTCTCCGCCGTTTGACAGATCATACCGTACGTTTTGAACTGTCAAATAAATACGATTGCTTAACACAATTCCACCTCTGGCAACACCATTTATATTGCAACGGAAAGCAGGATACGCTAATTTTTCCAACGATCTAAAGAGTAGAATTGATAACATTTTGGAAGAAATACACGGACAGCCCAGAGTCAAGAACCAGTTGCATCGACTTCTTCTGTCGCTTCAAATTCAAATTGGAAAAGGACCAGATGCTACCTACGTCTTTAGAAAAATGAAAAATCATTCTCTAAAATGTATTAAATGTTTACATTTTATTTGTAAGACTCACTCTGTCCAAAATATTATGTGTACTAGTTGTCAAAAAGTATAAGACTGAAATATGACATTATATTGTTGGTTAGTAACAAGTCCTTTGTTTTTGATGGTAATTTTTTTATTATAAGCTGATCTCATGAGAATTGTACTTTTTTTTATTATATGGTCAGATAAAACTTATCAGACTGATAAATAATAAGGTGACGGATTTTGAATAATCACAGGTACCTATGATTTCTGACAGTTAGGTGACGTTTTCAAATTAGCCATATTGTATTTTGTTCGACGAATATTTCTTCTCTGACTATTGAATTGAAATCAGCCCTTATACGAAAAAAGTTCACCGTTTGAACTTTCATTGGCGAAGAAAAAATTGTTTTTGATTTCTCAGTCACGATTTCTATGCATTTCAAGTTATAGATAGGTCTTTTGAAATGACATTGAGGTTCATAAAACATTTTTTCTTCCACGCCGTAGTGCTTTTTACGTGTATATTTCTTGATTTTTTAAGATAAAGCAGTTAAACTCGCAATCGAATAACCACACGAAAAAAGTTCGATTGACGCGAGAATAACAGCCCAGAATAGTGCATTAAAATTCTAGTAGTGTTTACTTTGAAATTTTCAAAGATTGTCGCGTTATCACAAACTAAGTTTAGGATGTGAATTCACCTTATTTAACTATTGAAACTAATTGTTAACCAAACAACAAATGTGTATGATACACACACTTCAATGCTAAGCCGTTATATTTGACCTTATCAAAAATAGTGACTGACCCCGCATAGAAAAAGCTTAAGCTAGTTCTACCCACCTTATGTACGGAACTTTATTAATGCTTAAGAATAAAGGGGCTATTTTCAGAAACCCGGCGAATGGGCAAAAGCAACTACAAAGTAAGTCAACTTCAGTCGGCCAGTTGGGGCAAGGAAATCGATAAACGCTTACTCGAGCTTACCTCGTGCTCAATGTCACATGCAGCAGACTGATCGACGACAATTTAAACTACAGTTATAGTTCCTTGACTCAAGTTTGTTTAAAAGGCGTGTGGGTTGTTGTAAGCATCAGGATACACTGACTCATTTCCTCATTCACGACCATAAAAAAATAGTATGTAAAGATATGTTTGGTCGACATATGAAACGTCGCATCGAACGAAAGAACTACACAATATGTTTATTACAATATCGTGTCTATCGTGCCGAGTTCGAGTGTCACTATGCATTTCAATTCAGATTTGATGCTGAAAATGAAATTTCTCGTACCGTTAAGGCCGAGAGCGTTCAATAAAGGCAGCCTGCAAAGCGCAGTCCATATCATTCGGAGTGTCGCCACCGCTATTCGTATGCAGAAAGCTTTGCAAAGATCGAGGCGTTCCGACGGTTCGGTACAAAAGTTTATAAGTGTAGCTTGTAGGCCGATCTGGAGCGGGCCACAACTCGCGAGCAATCTGTTTACGTAACAGCCCCGTTACGCTCCGAGAGGGTTCCCGTACTAGACGTTAAACATATTGCCTCATAAATCGTGAGAATCCCGGCGCCGTACACTCAAACCCGGTGTCGATTTGACTACGTTTCCTTTACGATTTCACATATTGAGTGATTGAAGTCAGTAGTTATCGAATAGTTTGTATCACTACATATAAATCCGACGGCAATCGATACGCTTGACGACAACGGCGCTAACCTAACGGACGTTAATAAAATATTGTGATAAACAGAGCGTGACGACGCAGCGACGTCGGTCCGACAGGAAAATGAGATGTTCTACGTTTGAATGGTTATTGTTCTTATTGGAAGAACCTGACTATTAAAGTAGATCTCACACGGCTAGCCTGGCATGCTTTTTGATCTAGGCCCTCATTTCTAGGCATCTAATCACTCATTTATTGGAATATTATTACTTTCTTTAATAAATTGCCTCAAAATATAATTGAATTACCTTTATATAAATTCAAGTCAATTGTTAAACAACGTTTAATGACTAAAGGATATTATAGAATAAATGATTATATGAACGATAACAATGTATGGTCTAGCTTGTAAGAACATTTAAATTGTAATATTTTAAAAGAGGCATTGACAATAGTAACTGAGTTTGTTGCGCAGCTTCTTCTCAGCACTAGCTGACAATTGTCCCGAAGCTGTGGTAGGGCCAATGTTGGGACGTGTATATGTGTTAGCAATAGCCTATGTACCAAATAATTTTGATTTTTTATTTATTTTTTGCCATTTGTGTAAATGTGACCTTGCGATACTGGCGGAGGGATCTCATTTGCGCAAATAGCTCGAATCGGAGAAAGGGACAAAATAAATGTCTGAGTACCTAATACGAACTGTCAATCGTTACATTCATAGCACTCTAGAGTGTGGACTTCGGTCGATTTTCCTGGTAAAGAGAACACAAGAAAACTGTGTGTCTACTCCTTAAGTTAAATCGAGTGAAGGTACGGACTTCATTTGTGTTTCAGTTCCAAAGTTTCAGTTCGATAGTTTCAGTGTCAAATATTTTGCTAGTTTCAACTCAGTAACATGCCCCAAGTATTTGTGTAGTAAGAGACTGAATAAGTAAATGTGTAAGTAAAATAACTAGAGGTTAATAATTATAGTTATTTTTATTGATGATCGCTCTTATAAGTCGTATCGAGATGTTTTATAGCCTAAAGTCTTCCGCGATAAATACGAGTAGGTACGCTATCCAATACAAGGAGAATTTTTCAAATCGGTTTGGTAGTTCCGGAGATTAGCGCGTTCACACAAACAAACTTTTTAGGTTTTTAATAGAATTAGTGTAAATAAGTATATTATTTACTTAACTCTTTTAATAGTTCAGTTAAAATTTATAATGGATTTCCGCAAAGTAACGCCTGATTCTATTAATTATCTTTTAGTTTATGTTTCGTTACGTTAACTACGAGTAAAACGAGCAGTGAATGCAAATGCAAACTGGCGATGTTTATTCTACTTGTGATGCAATAACAAACATAACTTAGAGGAAGTTCTAGACTATAGGAGCGTCGCGAGGCAAGTAAGCGAAGCAGCCGCTGACGAGCTTTATCTGATAGCAAAACAAAACGATCAACTAAGACCCGTAGAGTTTCAAGCGATAACTTCGGCTGGCAGAGCACCTACAGTCTACTGTGGCGAGATTACATATACCTATCGCATTGCAATTGTTAATGACAAAGCTGCGAAGTAAATTACTCGCTCACTCTCGCAATTAACATGTGACAAATTAACTTAAGATCAAAGCACACTGCGACTTTTAGAATTGATGCAGTCGCGCGTTTTGAAAACGCGTTTCAGCTTCGCGACTCACGCAATAAACAGATTTAATTTAGCATCGATGCGGTCGCGCGTTAGTTATGATGCAGAAGCGCGACAGCATCGATTCTAACGCGCGTTAGTATCGATGCAGTCGCCAAAATTCAGTACATAATTTAACAATTTCCAGCCTCTGCATCGTGACTGTATCAATGCTAACGCGCGTTAGCATCGCGACTTGATCGATGCTAAAAGAAGCGCAGTGTGTAAAGGTTGACATTTTGCGACTGCATCGATACTAACGCGCGTTAGCATCGCGACTGCATAGCTGCTAAAAGTAGTAGTCTTTAAAGGGTCTTAAATTTCTCAAAATAACTGGTGAAAGTTCAGCTTCTGCACCGTGACTGTATCGATGACAAAAGTAGCACAGTGTGTAAGGGTTGACATTTTGCGACTGCATCGCTGCTAAATGTCGCAGTGAGTAAGAGGTCAAAATGTTGACATGTTTCTTTCTCTGTCAACACCAAAAACCTTACAGCGTTATTAATAATTAATGATAACCCGGAATAGTGCATAGTGACCTATTGCATAATGAATTTTATTACTAGTCTTTCTTAAACAGGGCTTAACAAAAGTAGGTAACTGCATTCCTTCTGAGTGATGATTCTGTTGCTAAAATACAACATTTTTTTTGTATGGGACCAACATTGCAACAACAAAAAATGCCTACTCCATACAAACTAGCATCTAGCTGATCGGAACTTTAATGTGGGAAAGTGTTTTTTTTTTTTAGTTTATGTTGGTCTCATACAAAAAGTTGTTGTATTTGAGCATTAGAATTAGCCTCAAGAAGGAATGCAGTTAATTTTGATAGATCCTAAAGGTACTAGCATTGACGAGTAATCTCCTTCACTCTTGACAAAGATTTGACAGCGCTCACTTCGGCCATTACGTCTATAGAATGAGTTACGTAATTGTGCTACGGACACTGGATGAGGCAGTACTTACAATAGTCTAAGATAAGTTACAGGAATTCAACTTCTATCTGCTATCTCTTTTCTTGATTTCAATGCAACGATGCGACTTCATGGCATGGGTAGGAAAAACGAAGTGCTGTGGGAATGTTCGCCACAACTTTAATTGTAAGTGATTAGACTAGTACCTACTTGCACGTCATCACGTTTCAGGCGAAATGCTCGAAATGCGCCGCCACAACCACAAACTAGGTTAAAGTTAGTTTTACGGGCAAGTCGGCTCAAGATTAGACATCTGACGATCACGCGAGCATGCTTTGCAGTTGTTAGAACAACTGTTGGAAAATTGCTTTTGTTTTTCGATAAATTACAAATCCTTCTTCTACATTCAGGGTCGTAAAACTTTCTTTTGTTTAGCGGCTCGGCTCGCCGTTTCCTGTTTGCCCGCTTCACCCTGTTTTCCACATGAAACAAAAATAATTATTTAAAATTTCATGAGCTGAATAAGCCTGAAAAGGTACGGCCGTAAAAACATTTTCAATTCCTTTCGTTTGAATTTATGGTCTAAACATAGAACTTGTATTTAGCGTTAATACAATGAAGGTTGAAGGGGCTCAAAATAGGCTTTGTTGAGCCCTCCGTTTCATTGAAATGCTATTAATCATGGCAGTTTGTCGTTATGTTGTATACGACACGTGTAGAAGGTAACGTTAATACTTCAATTAATCAACCGCCTATTGAAAAGTAATTGTTAAAGAACCGGAAGGGTTATTATTATTACAGTTCTTGCAAAAATTTTGTTCTTTACAATATTTCTATAAATAGTCAGAGCTATCTCTATAATATTAAATATAATAATAGCTCGGTCAACGAAAGTTTGAAGAGGGAATTTCAAGGAACACGATTTTTGACTTAATAACTTTGTTTGTTTAACTTTTTTTTTGACTAGTTACATTTTTCGCACATATATATCGGTAACTATGCGTAATAGAGAGATGACACCTTCTACAAAATCAAAGCTAATAAGATTTTTTGCAAGTGTTCAGTCTAAATTCACTAAGTCCGGTTTTAAACCGACTTAAAAAAGGAGGTTATCGATATATATTTTTTCCGTGTATTTCAGCCTTAAAAGTTCGAACATGATATATTTTACTCCATCGTGTTTCTTTTTGCACATATCTCAAAAACAACTTAACCGATTTTAATGAAACTTACACTGTTCCCTTTATTGGAATATGATTAGTAAATAAAAAAGAATAAATCAAATTCACCAATAGTATTCGTTTTATCCCTAACAAAGAATCAAATGATACACATATATGAATATAGAACTAACAAACTTACATACACTAACGAAATTTAGCACACGTTTTTGGAAGCTTGACAGATTATCATAGTCAAATATTATCTTATTCGAAAGACGTCACAGAAATATAATTATGTCCAATTGATAATCTCCTTTTTTCGAAGTCAGTTTAAAACTTGAATACATTTAACTTGTATTATAATTAAGCAAAAACCTAAAAAAACCTTTTAAACCATACCGCACCTCCCGGCTCAAGGAGTAGAGGCTGGGAGTTTTGATATGTTAACCTCCTTATAGTTCAAACAAAGTTACAAAGTCAAAAATTGAGTTCCCTTAAATTCACTCTACAAAGTCTAACGATAGTTATTTGACTGTCCTATAAGTTTATTTCAGACAATTATAGGTCATATTGCTAGGTAAGTCTTAAAATAAGTAAAGTAGCTCTCGTAAAATATGTATTCGATCGCTTTGCTCTTGAAACCATTTCTCATTTATTTTATTTTGCCCACACATCACACTGTTTTCTCATCTACCTTTCAATACCTACCTTTAGCTACCTTTTCGTATTAAACCTGCTGTGTATGTGGTTACGAAAACGTCACAATCCAAACGTGTATACGACGCAAAGCGCCGCAAAAACGTTCCTTGTTACATTGTCCGGCGCACGAAGATTTATCCCGTTCTCCCATTCCCGTCAACGAATGTTCTCGCATAATAACAGCCTGATACTACACAGTTACCATGTAGATTAAGGGATCGGCATCCAGTTGGAAGGAAACAGGCATTTTTATCGGAAATCGGTTCACGCCTCGCTCGTCTGTGCGACTATTACTGAGGCCGTGTGTATGTAAATAGAATCGTAGGGTTACCGAAAGATTCTTTAAAGTGCCGAATTTTGAGCTCTGTGTAATTTAAAGATGCAATCACTGTGATACGAATTCGCAGTCAGCACGAGCATCATTATGATACCTATACCTATTGTTAGCCCAACGAAAAGCAACGTCCTTTTTTGCGTTGTCTATGGCAGTCGATGACGTCTGTCAGAAGAGTACCCTCACTCCCGCGTCTCGTCACGGTTGGTCGTCGCTATTAGACTATGATCTAATATTGCAAATGTTCCCGTAGTGTTTACTAAATTATATTTTTAAGCCTAAACGTATTAGTTTGAATTGTGTTTGAACCTAGCATCCGATTACATTTAATATGAGTATGATTTCGGTATTTCATTTATAACCTTTCCCAGAGTGAGGATTTAATACTATTCGATGAGTGCAGAACGAGAAAAGTTAGCAGGCGATTCAGAACGTTCGATGAGCCATTCGATAAGGCTTGGGTTTCGGCTAGATTTTGTATTCATTTTTAATTAAGGGTCGCGGTTTGATCGGATATTCATATGTCAGTTCGGTAACAAATATAATAAAAGACTAAATTAAATAGTTGCATCGGATAAATCGACGTTATTATAATTTTATTAATAGGTAAAAGTTATCCAATCGTAACCGAATGGTTCTGAATCGGGTGGCAAAAGAGAAATTTTCTTTCAGTTGGAAAACATTACTCTGATTTTAGAATGCTGTTCTATATTTTATTTTGATTCTTCTCTTTCATAGTATGTGTTGATAACCTACTTCTAAAATAACTTTAAAAATTAAGACTGGACGAAAAGGCTGGCTATCTATATTTCGTGCTTAATTTGAACTACTTAGTGTTTGTCTTGTACACTTATGTATTTTACCGACTTAACTTAAAATGTAATGAAATCAATGCGTATGGAATTAATGATACAATAATTGTGATATCGTTGGAAGTGAAAATATCGACTTTCTAATTATAATGATAGTGCCCTATTCCTATGACGTATACATAGACACAGTTAAAATATTATCACTTAAGGGGCTACCCGGATTTTTAGCGCACTTACTAGCGCCACTTTAGTAAAAAAAACATAACTCGTTAAATAAAAGACCAATCAAAAATCTGGTAGATACGATTGTAGTACAGGTTCTATAGTTTATTTAGTACGTTTAAATTGTTTCTAAAGTAGTTAACTGTAGTTAGAGTTAGTAAAACTGCTAAATATGGCCACTTGTAGCATTTTTGCTAACTGTAACTGCAGATAACTGTGTTTAATTGAACTTAAACATTGTGTCTAAACCACATAATCAGAGCTACAATCGTATCTACCAGATTTTTGATTGGTCTTTTATTTAACGAGTTATGATTTTTCTAGTAAAGTGGCGCTAGTGTGCGCGGTAAAAATCCGGGTAGCGCCTTAAAACGATTTGACCTTTTATTTGTATCTTTTTTCGCGGATTTCTTGAAAACCAGAAGAATATTCAATTAGGTATGATTCAACTAAGGGAACAGTGTAAGTTTCATCACAATCAGTCAAGTAGTTTTTTTTAAATATGAGTAATAACTACAATTCATTCTCGAATTGGAGAAATCCTAAGACAAACATACAAACATACTTACATACACTTACGAAATTTGCACGTATTAGGAAGCCTTATCACATACATACAGGTCGAATAGATCACCTCGTTTTTTTAAGACGGTAAAAAGCTTAAAATAACGCATTGCCCTTTAATTTACGAGATAGCAATTCATTTATAAGCGGTGAATAGTTTACGCAAATTAGCACCGACTCCAAATGCATTTGTTTCTCTGTGTATGAAAATATGCGCCAATGCGTTATTTCGAGCTTTCAATAGTCAGTTTTTTAAGGCGTTTTAATTCTGGGTATACCTAAGAGTTAATTGAATGTTTGTGGTTATTGTAAACAACCCGATTATACAGGATGTTGTTTTTTGTCAGCGACGAGCGACTCAGGGGTTGTACAAACGATACTGATGCCAAAAAATGATTTTTTTATGGAAAAGTTCCACAAAATCAATTTCTTGTTCCGATACCAACGAGAAAGTCAAAACTACCAACACTAGGCCGCCACTTCGTAGCTTACTAGCTACGTCGTAGTATTTCGTAGATACGCGCGAGGGTGCGAATTTCCCCATTCGTTTCTTTGAATCTTGTGAAGAGGTTTTCTTTGATAAAACTTGTTTTTTTTCTTATTTTTTTTTTATTAAGGACAACCAACAAATCATACACCATACAATTCCATACTTAAGATTAAAGCACAATTTCACAGTGTTGTCTTACTTATAGGCTGCCACGACATTCACAAAAATTCTGCTGAAATCAGATATATAGCTAAAAATATTTTTTTAAACAGGTAGACATAATGGCTTGACTGTAAATTTTTCCATGATTGAGGACTTAAATTTACGTAGCGAATAAGACATGTCGACACTGGCATCGGACGAACGAGAAACTTTACTAAATTTGGATTGAATCGTATCAATTTTGGAAAAATGTCCTAGGTTAGTCCTAAAAGTATTTGCCTTTAAAGGTAAATATCTGGATAACCGAGCTAATTTACTTGGGACATTGTAATTAATCCTTGACAAAAGGTTAGCACAATCAATTTCATAAAAACATAAAGTCCAGTATTTTTCTGCGATCTTCTAAAGATAAAAGTTTAAAGTGTTCTAATCGGGTCTCATATGTAGACAAACGCTTTGCTAACTTGCACTGGTAAGACAAGTGATACAGAAATTTCCTTTGAATGGATTCCAATCGCTGTTTGTGGACTTCATATAAAGGAGTCCAGACTACACTGCCATACTCCAAGCCTGACCGTACTAGTGAATTGAAAACCGTTATTTTACTAGAATTATGCTTAAAATGTTTACAATTACGCAAAATAAATCCCAAAAGTTTAAAGCCTTTTTAGCAATTTTATCAACATGCACATAGAAACGAAGTTTTCTATCAATGTTTTAGAATAAGCATAACTCATATTATCATACCTGAGTTCGACGTCACTGACCAAAACAACAGATTGTATTTATCGGCAGCCCTGGCTGAAGTAGACATCGCGGCGATAGTTTCAGCATTCAGTATCACGAGTGAGCCGAATCGGCCGGTGGTAGGATTTCAATCTGGCCCGGCATTTATTTCACTTGCTTACTCGCGGGCATAATCGCCGCTCTGAGTGTTGCCCAACTTTTGATCGCAATCGGTTTCTTATTGACCCTCCTTCAGATTCTGTTTAAAGAACTCTATTTTCTGTTGGAGACTCAATTTGCAAATTGTATTTCGTTGCTAACCGTATTGTTTTTATTGAACGTTAAGAAACTTTGAAGTACTTTCTTTATTGATAAACTAGATTTCTGAAATTCATTTTCCGAACTTGGACTCTTGAGTCTTTGAGGAAACTTGATATAAGAGGTATTTATTCACAATATACGGAGTTATCCTAAAAATTTGGAGGTTTGTTCGAATAGTATTCATTGAATGACAAAACAAGACTGCATTAAGTCTTGTATGTGACCACGGAAGCTGTAATGTATTCGACACGTTAGACGTATAGTTTTAAATAAATTTATCAGTATTTTTATTTATTTAATGATATTACAAGATAATAATAAGGTAACATAGTTTCTAAATTAGCGGTCCGAAACCAATGACGACCAGTGACGACCTCCGTGCTGTAGTGACTAAGCATACTAGGTTCCAAGGTGTAGCCTTCACGAGTCACGGGTTCGATTCCCGGTCGGGTCAATGTAGAAATCAAATATATTAACCTGGGTCTGGGTGTTGTGGTACCACCGTTGTACTACTTACTTTGAAATCAAACGACAAAAAAAACGAGATTTCAAGATTAGTAAGTAGAAGAAGATAAGTATGCGCTTTCGCAGTCCCACTTTTTAGGGTTCCGTAGCCGAATGGCAAAAAACGGAACCCTTATAGTTTCGTCAAGTCTGTCTGTCTGTCTGTCCGTCCGTATGTCACAGCCAATTTATTCTGTAACTATAAGCATCACACTGTTGAAATTTGGTAGGGAGATGTATCCTGTTAACCGCTTTACGATTCTTATACAAAAAATAAAAAATAATGATATTTAAGGGGGGGGCTTCCATACATGAAACTAAAACCGAATTTTTTTTTTTTAGTCAAACCTATGCGTGTCTTTGGATAGGTCTTTTAAAATGGCATAGAGGTTCCTAAAACCATTTTCTTTTAAAGTCTAACGTTTATTAGCTAGACGCTTTCAAAGTGGAAAAATGGGCGTCCCCCCCCGAACGTTTCAACGAAAATTGGTTCGGACGGAATCGAACGAGAAGTTTTTGAGATATAGCACATTTTCAACAACCGCAAACATAACTTTGTTCTTCATACAAACACTATGAAAAACAAAGTTATATTTGCAGTCAACAAAATATTGTGGTATTTTACTAAGTGGAAGTAAGTGGATTGCCTAATTCAGTTAACGTTGGCACGGAACCCTCAGTGCGCGAGTCCGACTCGCACTTGGCCGGTTTTTAATCCTACTATCATAGCTTAGTTTCTTCTTCTTCTTCTTCTATGTTACTAGAAGAACAAAAACGTAGAAGAACTAAGATATCGGATATAAGGATGAGAATTGTTAGGCTCAAGTGAGTTTTATAATATGTTCATTCAGCTTTCTTATAATATGTTCGTGATAAGATTACGTAAATATGTCCTACAAGAATGTTTTTATAATCTGAATGAATTTTTGACATGATGAATTCTATAATGATAATAATTTTGACATGGATAAATATTATTGAATTGTATTAATTATGTAAATTAAATAGAAATGTATTATTTTATAGGTCAATAAATGTATAA
The DNA here is from genome assembly GCA_963924145.1 of Pyrausta purpuralis. Classification (NCBI taxonomy): domain Eukaryota; kingdom Metazoa; phylum Arthropoda; class Insecta; order Lepidoptera; family Crambidae; genus Pyrausta; species Pyrausta purpuralis. The sequence continues at coordinate 25,437,527 of OZ001656.1, forward strand.
TACCTGAAATGTTGAAATAGTAAAAATGTGTATAGTAGGTATTAAGTTAAATTAATGAATTGTTTAATTGTAATTTTAATTTTGCATGCCGCCTGTAGCAAAACATGATGGACCGAGATGAAATTCTGTTATCAAATTTACCATGTTTTGAGTAAATAAACATATTCTATTCTGTTTCCACTTGGGCTTACGATTCCAGGCTATGTTAGCTTATTTTAGTAATAGTTCGATAATTCTGGACACCCTTTTTTTTAATAAATTACAGGTAATTCCTATTTTTGTGAAGGATAATAAATATACTTTTTTATTTGTCAATTTAAAAATAACGCTTTTCGCTAGTTAATGCGCCATTTTTTTGATACCGTAAATAAATCTGCAGGCTACTGAAATGAACGTAGGTTGATTGATTTATTTGATCGGCGCAAACGAATAACTGCATGCAAACACAAACAACGCGGCTGCGTAATCCAGTTTAGTTATAGGTTGCGTGTGGCTACTGTGTTAAATATAAGCACTGTTATTATTATTCGCATATTTAAACACTGCAAAACGATCAATATTCAAACGTTCAATCAGATATGAAATGAAAGCCTACGTATTTGCTTATTAGTAAATATTCAAACTTCAATCTAATGTTGAATGAAAGCCTAATTACTGTTTACTTATAAATCGCATGAACTCAATAATCGTCGACCTACCCTATTACACAGCTAGCTTCAGTGTATTATTAACCCTGAGTCTACTCTATGATTACCCAAAATCGTCAACATCGGTTAAGTAATTTTTGAGTTTCACAACGACGAGCAACGATGTAACGAAAAATGAGTGAAAAGCGTTTTACTGGTTTCAGCTATAAATTCAATATTTTGAACACCGTGGTGAAGTTATTTGAAGACCATGTCACCACACCATTCCGTTTTGTATTAACTAAATTTAAACGCTTCTAAACTGATCAGCTATAAAAAAACAGGGGTCCTATTTTTAAATTACTCGCATCCATATGGCGAGTGCAATCCACTTATTTTAGTCGAATTTTTGAATGTAACAGTTGAAATCTACACGGAAGAGATTTGAAAAAAAAGCGAGTACTTACGTCAATCATTTGCGTGGTTCTCATTGATTTTTAATTAGTTTTCGAAGGAACATCACACGCCATATTAAAGCAAGTGGTTCGAAAAAAGGGGCCCTGGCGTGCAACCTATTCTTACAACCGCAAGAATCAGGAGCTCTATTTTTGAATCCCTAGCGACAATATTATTATAATAATAATAATAATAATAATAATAATAATAAGAAATAATAAATATCCTTTGGACATTTCCACACATCGCCATCTAGTCCCAAAGTAAGCTACTCAAAGCTTGTGTTATGGGTGCCAGACAACGGATATAATACTTAAATACTTTTTTGTTTGTAAATACATACATGATATACATAGAAAACACCCAGACCAATACAAACAGACATGTTCATGCACACAAATGTTTGTATTGTGCGGGGATCGAACCCGCACCCGCTGCGTAGTAGGCGATTTCTCGTCCACTACACCAGACGGGTCGTCATCAATATTCCGAAGGATTTTTTTGCGAAAATTAAGCAACCATTAGAACGTGTACTTATAATATTAATCTACTTTTAATAATCACTCTTGTGTCGATTGCAGCAGTTTTTCATTGGGAGATCGATACATTTTTAACGAAAATCACACGCCATATTAAAGCGAGTTATTTAATATGAGACCTCAGGAGTTCTATTTCGAATCACTTGCTTGCATATGGCGTGTAATTTGCGTTAGATATCGAATTAAATTGCAACGAGAATCACGCAAAATATAGACGTAAGTAGTCATAAAATTTACTTATCCTTTTTATAAACAGCACTGTCCTGTGGATTTCAACTGTTTTAATACAAAAATCGTACAATACACCTAATCAAATAATATCACACGTCATCTTGACGAGTGATTCAAAAATAGGGCCCTAGGTTCTCGCGTCACTCGTATAAATAAATTCCGCATAAAAACTACAAATTATTGAATGGCGTGATAGCCAGCCAATATTTGGATTCGTTTCTCAGAACTCTTCATTTATTACAAATGGACGACCAATTAACCATCGTGACGATAGCGAGAAATAATTTCGTTTGAATGAATTGACATTTCTCTGATTTTACTTAAATTACAAGTTCGAAGTTCATATCCAAGAAAATTGTGTTCCTAGAAATCACTTTCAGCTGGTGGTTGCATGAGATTGTATTCTAAACATTAACTGCCTCGGTGGCGAAGCGGTTAGAGGGTCATTTAAAGCGACGGCTGCGCCAGAGGTCCCAGGTTCGATCCCCGGGTCGGGCCAAAAATATGTACCTGGGTATTTATGTTAAAAAATTCTGAGTTTGGAAAATGACGGTGTTTCACCCCCGTTTCTAGGAAAAGCACGTAAAGCCATTGTCCTTGCGCCTGATCTCCCCCCAGTCGTGTCAGATTACTGTCCCATCGGGCTATGAGAGTGAGAGGAATAGAGAGTGCACCTGTGTTTGCGCACACACTTGTGCACTATAATGTCCCGCGCAGTCGGTTAGTCGCTTGTGACTGACCACCGTAGTCGAAATCGGCTAGGGGGACTACTACTACTACTACTATTCTGAAAATTGGGTTGTGCTGAATTATCCGCAGCCAAAACTGTGAGTGAATTTCGGGATATTAGCGTTATACCATGGGAACTTCGAAGTGGTCTGTCAGGTTGTCTGTCGTTTCTGTCATAATTAAGTAAGGTACTAATCGATAGCATGCGGTATTGGAATGGAGGTTTTCATTTCTCATTCACCCCAAGGCATAATTGTATTGTATAAAGAAGCCAAACGGGGCAGTTTCTCTTTTTATATGTTTTTTCTTAATTTCTTATTTATATACCTAGTAAACTCCCTTTAAATGGCACTAAGATACCGTTTTTGGAGAAACAATGTAGTGCTTCTAGTGCTGAAAGTAAAGAATAGGTAAGAACTTATGCTTAATAAACTAATACGATCACTGAAGATTTTGAGGAATTTCAGAAGTAAAGTTTCAAACTCTCTACAAACAAATTTCATGCAAATCGTTTCAGCAAATAAACATGAAAAACAGAAAGTGGGAGTTACTTTTTTAAATAAAAAGCGGAACCAGCGAATTTTGTTTCGCCCCCAGTCCCGTCCCGCCCCGGCCGGGTCCCGCACGGCCCAGTCATTTTAAAAGTAAAGCGGTCCCAGCGAACATTGTTTCGCCCCAGCCCCGGCCCCGTCGAACGGAATAAAAAGTATTCCATGTCCTTCTCCTCTCCACAATTTTTTTGTCAAATCGGTTCAGCTGTTTTCGAGTTATAATAAACGGAGTAACTAAAACGACTTACTTTTATATACGTATGTAGATCTTAACAAACACTTTCAACGAAAATTGGTTTGGACGGAACCTACTTAGTATTTTTTGAGATAGAGCACATTTTCAATAACCGCAAACGTATCTTCGTTCTTCATACAAACGCTACGGAAAACAAAGTTATTTTAGCTGTCAATAAAATATTGTGGTATTTTAGCTAAGTGGAAGTAAGTGGATGATCCCGATTCAGTTAAAGTTGGCACGGCAGCCTCAGTGCGCGAGTCAGACTCGCACTTAGCCGGTTTTTTATTAAATGCCTTTTATCGTATGCAAACTGCCTTCCATACGAGACATAGGCCCAATCTTTATCGATAGTAATGGTCAAATTTCGTTACCAGCGGCTGATTATGTACGATCGTGTGTTTTGATGAAACACTACCTTTACCAAATGTCAGAGAAGTTATTTTAATGACTATTAGTTTTTTTCTACAAAACACACAATCGTAAATATATTACAAAATTTTACTACTACTACTTATGAAGAAATTGGGACACAATGCCTAAGAGTTTTTTTTAGGAGCTTATCAAAGCCTCCCTGACGTCACTACAAATTGCAAAGCAAAAGCGATGCCATACGTAATCACTGGAGTATGAACGGTATCATTCGGATTGCGGACACAGCTGACGAGGCGCGGGCTGTTCCCAGGCGAGCCCAGGGCAAACTCAGATAAGGGCGGAAGTGAGGGCAACGGCCCAACGCTGATAAAATAACACCTGTCTCGGTTTGCGCATAGCACGCGTGGTGCAACTATTACTGAATCGTTAGATTATCACTTTATACCAAAGAGCTTTAATATCAGTACTATTACTATGTAATGCCCCCCCCCCCCCCTCCCCTCTGACTTTTAAATTAAGCGAGTGTAAATTAAAAAAAAAACATGACGTATTTTTTTTTTACTTTCAATGCAAATTGTTTTGAACTTCTTTGCGATCCAGCAAGTAGTTTTTGAGATATAGCATATTTTCAACCACCGCAAACATAACTTTGTTCTTTATACAAACACTATGAAAAACAAAGTTATGTTTGCTGTCAAAAAAATATAATGATATTTTGGCTTAGTGGAAGTAAGTGGATCCCTAATTCAGTTAAAGCTGGCACGGAACCCTCAGTGGGCGAGTCCGACTCGCACTTAGCCGGGTTTATTTTATTTTATTGGGACCGCTTTTGATAAATTTTACAATGAGATAATTGACAAAGTATGCCCGGTAGTCACCATTACAACGCTTCCAAAGATACTCCATCTTGGCCTCAACTTTAGTACAACTTTTTTTTCTGAACAGCCTGTCTAGTGTAACATATAAGAAATTGGTTTAGAATGCTTTTAACACTCAGTGTCATATTTTATGTTCTTAAAGATGAAATAAGAAACCTTTTTTTGTTGCTGTTGCTTAAAAACAGACGGGTAGATGGCGCTACCATCACGCGAAATGACAGATCCATAAGAGACCAGAAATTTCGCACCGTCGGACCGAAACAGCACGGTAGCTCAATTGGTAGAGCGTTTGGCTCGGTTAGCCAAGAAGCTGCTGGTTCGAGTCTCAGCCATGCGCAAAATTTTTGATTTCTTATTTCATCTTTAAGAATATAAGAATTTGTTTAGATCATAAAAACGGACATAACATGGCAGGTAGTTTTGATCCCCGACATCATCCTCTAAAAGGGTGAAAATGAGATGAAATATTAGTAACAAAAAACCTAAATTGACAATACAAGAATTAACTGGTAAAAGAAAGAAAAGTAACGACCTACTAACAAACTGAATCACTAGTCAAAAGAGAATTGCGGCACTTGGCTTGTTATTTGCAGTAAGTCTGACCTCATTACAATCAACGTCTAAGTGAAAAGAATCTGTCTAATTGAAATTAATCAGAAACATGGGTATCTAACCATGTTTCTGATCGATGCCATATAATTATATATGTATAAAAGTATGTTCCGTTACCTATGCTCAGTTTAAGGTTTTATTGAAAGGCGAGCGCTTCGGAAATTGCGACTTAACATCGAGGCATCGGCCGCTTACCTAGGTATGTTTGTTTTTGTCACGACTATGTTCATATGTTAGAGGAAATGAAAGCAAAAAAACAGGATGCAAGATATCGCGCACTACTAACGACTTACATTTTACAACTGTATTTACATGCAATGAAAATTCTAAAACTATTAACACCAACTTAAAAGTAAATAGTTTCAACAATTCAAAAGGGATACAAATTGAATGTAAGTAAGTACTCTGACTGACTGTTAAAACCAATTTGGTCATCATCATTAATGTAATACAAAGCTCTAAAGATTGTATAAGAGCATAGTATATGTTGGTCTTTTATATGAAATGCATTTCGAAGACATGGAATGTTTGAAAATTTCAAACATTCCAACTTCTAATTAACCTCAGTAGGTTCAGACAGGTATAACTACAGTCAGTTGTATAATGACTTGCCAAATATATCAAAACAAAAAACCATTATTTTTGCTGATGATGTATCTATTATAGTTAGCACAGATAAATCATTTTCATTAGAACATCACATAAATGACATTATAAATACGTTGACATCAGTAGTTGAGTGGCTTGACAAAAATAATCTTAAAATAAATATATCTAAAACAAATCTTATTAATTTTAATAATTTTAAAAATAAATCCATTGACATCAATTATCATGGACAAATTCTACGGAACGCTGACAAAGCAACATTTCTAGGTTTAATATTAGATTCAAAACTAAGTTGGAAGGACCAAATAGAAAAGGCTCGCAACAAGATAAATGAGTTTGCTTTTGCTCTTTACAAATTAGCTAAAGTTTCAAATATTAGTACTGCAATTACTGCTTATTATGCCTATGTTGAGTCAGTCTTAAGGTACGGATTAATAATATGGGGAAATGGCTCTGATATAAAAAAAACTATTTACAGCCCAAAAACGTTGTATAAGAGCAATATGCAACATAGCGCCAGATATATCATGCCTACCTTATTTCAAATCACTTCATATACTACCCTTACCATTTCTTTATATATTTGAAGTAGATGTGTTTGTCAAACAAAATATTCGAAAGTTTAAGCAAGCGAAGGATTTGTATACAAGATCAACTCGAAATTGTAATAGATTAGTATTAGATGTAGTCCCAAAAACTGAGAGATTTCAGAATAACTCATACACAATGTGCAAAACTATTTACAATAAAATACCAATGAGAATTAAAGAACTTGAATTAAACGCTTTTAAAACTTTATTACGTAAATGGTTGATAGATAATGCATTTTATACTCGTAGTATTGATGAGTTTTTAAAGCACAAAGGACCATATTGGAACTGTTGACATTGTTGCTATTACTTTTACTTAATTCATATTGATAAATAACATGTAAAACTAGTATTATTATTGCCTGAATATTTGCATGCTGTTTTATATGGCTACGTAGGTCATTGCACTGTTTCTCTGACATAAGACCGCATTTTCATGTATTGTACCCTACTTAATGGCAAATAAATATATTTGTATTTGTATTTGTATTTAGTATTTCCAGTATCTTTGTCGAGAGTGTACCAGTGTAGTAAATATGGTTTGGCCTGGTTAGTTGTAGGTTCGAATCCCGCCCGTGAGCAAATTTTTGGTTTCTTATTTTATCTTTATGAAGACACCCTCGACAGCCATGAATAGGTATGTTAAAATGATATCGAGTTTCCTTAAACCATTTTCTCCAAGACGCTTCCAAAGTGGTAAAATGGACGTCAACCCCACCCCACCCCCCCCCTCACATCTAACTTTTAAACTAAGTGTAAATTTAAAAAAAAACACATGATGAAGATCTTGACAAAGACTTTCAACGACAAACGAGATCGAGCTATAAATAGTTTTTGAGATAGAGTATATTTTCAATAACCGCAAAATAACTCTGTTATTCATACAAATACCATGAAAAACTAAGTTATATTTGCTGTCAACAAAATATTGTAGTATTTTGGCTAAGATCTCTAATTCAGTAAATTGACAAGGAACCCTAGTTCCGTTTAGTGTGCGAGTCCGACTCGCACTTGGTTTCATAAATACATTTCGCCGCTTGGGCTAAGCCCTTACAGACGGTATTATTTTCAAACAAATTTAAGTTTAAAAACATAATCATAACACTACCTACGAGCAGATGTTTTCTTTCTTCCTATTTTTCAATGTAAGTTACCAAAATGTGCATCGCGTATTCAAAGGCTGCAAAAGTACACGCGAAACTTTTAAGTGTACGGCTGTACATACGGTATTCTTGCCGGCACTGGAGAAGTTTCGGATTGAAGCGGCGAACAATCGACGATCGATGTCGACTCGCCGGCAACTCGAACAGATTACTACGCCATTTACATATGAAACGTTTCAGTGAGCGCCGCCGACGCGCTGCACTCCGCTTGTACCATTGCCAGCACAAAACAGCACACAATTTTCGTTGAAAAATAGCCCTTAAAACAACTGCATAAGATGACGCGGTGTTAAACTTCCGTGCTGTTGTCCTACGGGTACAGTATCGATGCTTGTAAAAATACGGCGCACAGATAAACGGCTTACCGCGTAGCAGTGTCTCTCTAATCTGACATTTGGACAACGAAACAAAGCGAATGAGAGATCGAGAACAATTCAGGAAGCCTTAAGTTTGATCGGTAACGCACTCTATTGGAAAACAGATACCGGTTCATAAAAGTTTGGAGCTTACAAACTTTAGAACTTCGTACTTTGGAATTCAAATCTAGAGGTAGTAAAGTATGGTAGTAAAGTCGTGTTAGTTACACTTTTTATAACTCAAGAACGGCTGAACAGATTTGGGGAGGTAGCTTAGAACCAGGGAAAGGACATTACGATACTTTTCATCCCGTTCGACGGGACCGGGGCTGGTGTGGGACGGGGCCGGGGGAAAAAAATATCGCTGGGACCGCTAGAAAGTTTTAAATGTAAATGGTTAGTATGTTTCTAAGAGAAATATCTTGACTGTATCTTTGGCTGTTTCTTCTTTAACATGCTGGTATAACGTAGCAAAGTTTCAAATGACATCTAGTAGTAGGACAAACAGTATACACTTTTCTTGAATGGACATTGATTAACCAAACAATCTTGATGTGCGAGATTTAGCATTTACATCTATCTACATAATTGTCAATATAAAAGATATACATAATAAATATAATTGAAGATGGTGGTAATGTACAAAATATACTTATTTAATCGTCAGCGGAACATTTAGAACCCGGCGGGTGCCGCTCGGTCAGACTTATTAGTCCACATTATGACGGCAATTACCACAATTTAAATGTATTTTTCAGCGATAAATCAGATTTATTTAGTTACAATTTTACCGTGTGATATTATTTATTATATGGTTTTGAACGTTGTTTTAAAACAGAAAAATATATACATTAAAAGGCAAAGACACGTATTACGTTTATCATTTCACACATATTTTGTATTCTATATATCTTACTCAAATCTTCTTAATGACACTCATCAATTCTTCTTAATGACACTCATTCATTACTGAGTATGTCTTTTGCTTCATTAATGAGCTCTTGTCGGTGGAGTTTTTTATTTACTGAGTACGGAACCTCTTGATTTTGTCAACCAAATATGTCGCTCGGTGTAATGCGGGGCTGATCGGTGTTACCAATCTTGGTAACATCTGATCCGACAACCGCTTTGGTCTGCAGCTTCTAAGTCGCGTCCCCTCTACTTCCTGTCACCATCAGACACTAGACATCACATACTAGAACGTATGACCATCTCTCCTCGCGATACGGCCAAAGTACTACACTATACGTTGCAGGGCGGCAGCACCGGCTACGATAGATAGACGGAGCATGAACCTGCAGTGTGTCATGCCTTATTAGACAAACCCAACCACTTCATACGTATTGACTAGCTCAAAGTACTTTTAAAAGAAAGCTGGTTCGTTCTTCGGATGGTACGCAAAGGTTTAGAAATAAGAAAACATCCAAATTCACAAAGATGAAATAAGAAATCACAATCTTTTACTATACAGGCAATCCGTTTATGGCTCTCTGCCCCTTTCAATCAGGAAGTCCAAAACGCTGCCTACTTTTAAACGTAAAGTAAAAGCCTTTTTCCTTTCTCGTTTATAATTTCTATAGTCTTAACAATATCTACTTACTTACTTACTACTCCTTTTTATTCTTCATTGGCTCTCGGATCTGCTGGTTGCAACTGATTATGCATTTATTTTTACCTATTTATTTATATATATTTTTATGTAAATGTGTTTAAATATGTATTAATTTATATATTTTGTATTATGGTGTGTATTTTATGATCATTTATTGACATTTAATTTTTATATAATGTGCACTTATCATCTTCTTTTATGTTTTTTTATAAAAACCTGTCCACTTCAAATTTGTTTAAAATAATTTCATCGCCATGCCTCTTCTTTCATTCTTCATGCTTTTCCTTACCTGAAGGTTGTCTGGAAGAAATTGCTACAAGCAATAAGACCGCCTAAATTGTACTTATAGCGAATATCAAAGATACTATACTATTATTAAGAAACCAAAAATCGTGCGCAAATTTTTGGTTTCTTATTTCATCTTTCTGAATATAAAATATGACACTGTGAGTGTTAAAAACATTCTAAACCATGAAACATCCAAATTTTAACAGATAATATGGTTGGAAAATTCCAAGAGCATGAGACCTTGTACTATCGAAGACCCAAACCTGACCATTCACTTCAAGATCACAAGATACAGTTAGCTCTTTTTGCGTGTATAGATGCGTTAATTAATGATTGATAATATTTTTTTTAAATCTCTGTAAATGTACAACGCAACGTTAATAATGGTTTTAAGCTCAGTAGAATATTAGTCAATTTTAATTCAGTAATGTATTCATAGATAGCGCTGTACCCAAAAAAAACGTGGGTAGTTGAAGTGTAAACACATACCTTGATTTGCTCCATATAATTTTAATTAAAAACATAGTAATTAAGCACTCAATATAATTCAAAATAGCACAAGGTGAAAAAAAACCAAGTGATTAAGTGATATTTATAAACAAAATAACACTACGAGTTATATAGATCACGTACGCGACCGTTGCAGCGTTCACAAATCCACAACTCAAAATGTCTGGCGGCAAATATGGAAACTGCAGCGGATGCATGCAGGCTATACCGGATCGCTGCTTCCTGACCTGCAGCGCGTGCAGTATGCACTATGATTTGGAGTGCGCGGGTGTATCCGAACAGCGCTTCTTCAATACTTTGACCGGTGAGCACAGGGCTGCGTGGAGGTGCGTGACGTGTACCAGCAAGCAGCCAAAAAGGGACAACACAAATACGCCGGTGCGGGCTGCGGAGGGCGGAGTGACCATGCGGCGAGGTGCATCCAGGCCGGTAGAAATGGACGCGTCTTCCCTCGACGACACGGCGCTCAACATGTCTGTCGAGCTGACTGACTTTCAGTTGTTCGTCTTGGAGTTCCGCCAGTTTCGAGAGGAGATGCGGGCCGAGATGAAATCGACCCAGGCCAGGCTCGACGCTCTCAATGATGGCATGCTGGAGCTTTCCGGCCGTGTGATACGCTGCGAGGGGCGCTTAGGCGACGTCGAGGGGCGCGTGCGGGCGCTCGAGATAGCCGCCAGCACCGCCAGCGTCGCCGTCGGGGCGCGCATCGACGCCGTAGAGTACCGACTGGACGCCGCAGATCAACGGCGAGCAGCGACCGAGCCGGGGACCGAGGCGGGCGCCGTCGCGGGGCTGGAGCGGACCGTCGCGGAGCTCAAGCTCGAGCTTAACGACCGGGAACAGGAGGCGCTGCTGGCGGACCTCGAGATCGGCCAGCTCCCGGAGCAGAAGGGCGAGAGCGTCATGCACGCCGTGCTGGTGCTGGCCGGACGCCTGGGCGTGCCGCTGGAGGAGCGCGACGTGGTGTTCGCGGAGCGCGTGGGCGCGCCCCCGGCGGAGGCCGGCGGGGCTCGCGCGCGCCGCGTCGTGGTGCGCCTGGCGCGCCGCCAGCTGCGCGTCGAGCTGCTGCGCGCCGCGCGCGTGCGCCGGGGCCTGGTGGCCGAGGGCGGCGGCCGGGTGTTCGTCAACGAGCGCCTGACGCGCTCCAACCGCCAGCTTTTTCACCGGGTGCGCGAGGAGTGCCGCCGGCTGCAGTAGCGTTATTCTTGGACCAGACGGGGACACATCTATGCTCGCAGGTCTGACGGGGCGCCGGTATGTCATCTTCGGGGCATGGGTGACATCGAAAGAGTGTTCTCTCCCTCTTCTACTGCCTGCCAACCCGGATCCTAAAACAAATTGTGGTTTTGATAATACTGTAATGGATTTTAAAAGAATTTTGCATGTGCATAATGTTTAATGTCTTACCTGTGTTCTTGTTCAACAGTTCAACTGTGTTACTATCGATTTTCTGGCTGTCATGCTGTTCACTTGCCAATGATGTGATTCTATGTCACTGCATCTGTTTGATCCGTTCTGACCCCGCCAAGCTGAAACAAGGTATATTTTTTTATAATCATTTCCAATTTCATAATATTAACAATTATTATTTCTATTTAATGTTACTAATTATTTATATTTTATTATACACAATTTATATTCTTATATTTGACATAATTAAAAATATCAATACAATTTACTCACACAGTTTAATTACACACATTGACATAGATATTCATAAGATAACAATTTTTATAACAAAGAAAACTACAATCATACCATCTGCACACTGGGTTTTGATAAACTTACCTCTGTCCCAGGCCTTGGGCTGAAAAATTTGATAGTTGGTTTATTTAATGCCGGGTCTTTAGGCACTAAACACTAGGAGTTTATAGTGGCGATGGGGGAGGAGAATCCGGACATCATGGCCATAAACGAAACATGGATGGAAAGTGAGGATGACTGCAGAGCACCCAGATTGCCAGGCTACCAGCTGAGACATGTGCCAAGGCCGAACTGCATTTCAAAAGATTGTGGTGGAGGGGTGGGGTTTTACATTCGTCGAGGTCTTAATGCTAGGCTGCGCCAGCATCCTAATCCTGAGTCTGCAATACAGCAGATGTGGGTATCAGTGCGCCTGATGAATCATGAAATCATGGTTGGAACAGCTTACAGACCCCCATGGCAAAACGTGGACTTATTTCTTGACGGTGTTACTGAATCTGTAGCCGCCTTCTCGGGAGTAGATGGCATAGTGCTGGTGGGAGATTTTAACATGGACCAGCTGGACGTAGGCAGTAATAAGCACAGGCTTTTAAATCAATTTACACAATGCCTAAATCTAAAGCAGCTAATTACAGAGCCTACACACTTTACTAGCCACAGCAGCACTTTAATAGATGTGGTCTGTACTGATATACCAGCAGTGCAAGTGAAAGTAAGATATTCACCTGATTTAGGAGCACATGCAATGCTTTTGGCAGAGCTGAAACTAAAAAAGGAAAAGGCCAGCCCTTGCTGGGTATCATATAGGCCACTGAAGAGCATACTGCCCGAGAGACTAGTTGCGGACCTTGATGTTATCCAGTGGGAGGGTCTCAATAGCATTGAGGATGTAAACTGCCTAACAAAAGCTTTTACTCTCTGTGTTCGTGGCCTCATGGACCTGCATGCACCACTCAAGACAAAAAAAATCAAACATCCACCTCACCCATGGATCACAGATACTATTAAAGAAATGATGAGGCTCAGGGATAAGTATCATAAACAATATAGAGTGCAGGGGACTCCATTGCTCAGGGACAGTTACAGGGAAATGAAGCAAGTTGTAATAAGAGCAATCGAACATGAAAAGTCATGCTTCTTTACCTATAATATCAATAATAAACTTAGTGATCCAAAAAGGTTATGGAAAAACCTTAAGGACTCGGTACTTCCAAACAAAAACTCCAACACTGAACTACCGATAATATTCAATGACCCTGATATAATCAATTCATTCTTCCTTAATGTTCCCAGTACTAGTGAGGTCACCATCTCTCAGCTGACTTATTTTGAGTACCATAGAATTGATGGCTCTGCTACCTTCTCTTTGCAAACGGTGGGGCAGGAAACAGTTATGAAGACAATCAAAGGACTGACATCAAATGCTCTGGGGAGTGACGGAGTGTCATTGGATATGTTGCTGCTGACCCTCCCTCACTCACTGGCTACAATCACAGCCATAGTCAATCGCTCTATAATGGAGAGTCAATTCCCCGATGAATGGAAAGTGGCCATTGTCAAGCCTCTGCCTAAGTCCGGCCACCCAACATCCCTGCAGGATCTTCGGCCAATAAGTCTTCTGCCATGTGCCTCTAAAGTGTTGGAGAGAATAGTATGCGAACAGCTGACCAGCTACCTAGAGAAAAATAATTTGCTTCCATCTCTGCAGTCAGGCTTTCGCAGGGGATTTGGGACGGCCACGGCCCTGGCGGATGTTGTGGACGGCCTTCTGTCAGCCCAAGACCAGGGACTGGTCTCAATCCTGCTACTACTTGATTTTTCACGGGCGTTTGACTCCATAAGTATACCCCTACTCCTATCTAAGCTGAGGTACTTTGGCTTGGACACTAGCACAGTAAAATGGTTCCACAGTTACTTGACTGATAGACAACAATGTGTGGAGCTAAGGGGACCTGACGGCACTATACTGCGATCTAAACAGCGAACTGTTAACAGAGGAGTGCCACAAGGATCAATTCTGGGGCCTATCCTGTACATTATCTATAGCGCAGACATCACAAAATGCATCAGATATTGCAGGTACCACATGTACGCTGATGACATACAACTGTACTTGCCATTTGTCCCTGCAGAATGCAAAGACGCTGTTACCAGGATCAATGATGAGCTGCAGCGAATAGTGGACTGGTGCTCTGCAAACTCACTTACATTAAACGCGAGGAAGACAAAGGTTATGGTTGTTGGAACGGCTAAGAATTTGGCTAAACTTGATAATGCTGCAATTCAAATAACAATAAACACTGAACCAATTGAAAGAGTGGATAGGGCCAGGAACCTGGGCTTGATTTTTGACAGCAACCTCAGATTCGAGAGCCATGTTGCAGAATGTGTAAAGAATTGTTTCTACAGACTGAGGCTGCTGTATAAAATCAGACCTTATTTATGCGAAAAACTGAGAATAGCATTGTGCGAATCGCTGATCCTTTCGAAACTCAATTACTGCGACACAGTATATGGTCCATGCTTACTCGCAAGGTCTGCAAAGCTCATCCAGCGGGTGCAAAATGCATGTGCTAGATTCTGCTTTCACATTCCACCACGGACTCATGTGACGCCATATCTTAATGCAGCAAATATATTAAAAATGGAAGCACGCCGAAAACTACACCTAGCAACTTTGCTATTTGGAGTAATAAAAACCCATAAACCTGCATATTTGGAGAAAAAGCTGCTTTGGGCATGGGGTGGGAACGGGCGGGGGAGAAGAGCGTGCACGCCTGTATTTCTGACTCCCCGACATCGCACAGTGACCTTCCGGGGATCTTTCCGATTTGCCGCCACGCGGTGCTGGAACTCCTTGCCCCCTCCGGTGCGCGCCCTGAAAGGGAAAAAAGCCTTTCAGTTACAATGTAAAAAGGCCTTTCTTTCCAGCCAACAAGAAGAGGCGAAAAATCAAATGTGATTCAGTTCCATCAACTTACCAACGTGGTATGCGCGTCGTACGTGGGGGCACGGCAAGATCCACGCACCAAACAGGAGGCTAGATCCCTTTCTGTTTCTTCGTTCAGCCGTGAATCCAATTTCTAAACTCGGCTACAAACTGTATATTGAATTTGAATCTGGGGTGTGGTTTTAACAAAGCGCAACGTGGCGAATTTCCTTAACTCTTTTTTTTTTTTTGGTACCTCCTAGGTGTGGGTTGCAGAACGGGTCTACTTATTTGACAGATGACAGATTGTTAGGGTAGGAACGCGCGCCCACGAGACCGGCACGAGACCGGCGAGATGAGGGCGCTGCAAGCGCTATTACTTTCATAAATATTTAATCTGTAAATGGTTATTATTCATTTATTCTATTCAAATGATTAAGTTATACAATATATAAAATTATCACAATATATACAAAAGCAATAAAATAATGAAATATAATTGTAAATTTATTAATTTATGAATGTTTTAATTCGAATGTAAGGCTAGACGCGGGAGACACAATGAAACCAAGTGATAGCGCGCACTGTAGGTTTATTAAGAGCTAAAATTACAGTAGTAAAACCTTATATACTATCTTACATAACTAATATGGGGTGAGGCAGCGCACACACTACACCTCCCCCGTTTTTAAAAACAAAAAAAAAGAAATTAATAATTTTGAAGAAAAACCATCAATTTGACATTTAAATGTTTAAGTGAAAGTAATTTTGAATAGTTACAAAACTAACCAAGACATCCAACTGATATAAAAATAAAACTGATTGTAAATAAAGTTGAATCACAAACATTTTTATTAAACTTTTCCAAAGAATACATTATATAAAATTCTGCAAAAAATATTTATTATAACAATACAAATGCGAGAGTTTATAATGCATAAATTATTATATTTTACCAATAATTCTATTTTCTATTACATACAAAAAAACTGTAGTATTGAAAATGTAAATGCAATATTGAGCATCATATAAATCGAGACAATAAATTCAAAATGAATTTCACATGAAATTTTGTTATTTTAGTTACTACACATAATTGAAAATTCGTTACATTATTATGTTCAAAAATATTATTTGATACTTTTAATCATTAAAATGTTTTTTATGGATAGGTTTTGTATACCGACACTACTAAGACTATAATTTATATTTCCAAATATCGTATTAAATTTTAAAGTAAAATTAAACATTATATATGTTTTTTAAGAGGTTACCATATGCTTAACATAACACAAGTATAAAAATAGAGTTAAGGACGGGCACTGTTAGCAATCAGAATCTCCAATCATAATAATGTTTGGGATATATTTTATTTTAGTTATTAATCATACTTCAAATTCACAAGTCAAAAAGGTTGAACATCATCTTTAAAAAAATATGTTAATATTAGTCATAACATCTTATTTCGAACAACATTAATAATAAAAAGTGCTAATTACCTTTTCATGGTAACATTGAGATGATATCTCGCATTTTTGTCATGTCCTATTTAACAATAATGACCACCTCGTCAGGTGTTCTTACTGTTAAGAAATTCTCCTCATCTTCACTCTTTAATCATCAAAATCATTGTCATCGCTGGTAGTTACAGCTTATTGTCATTTTCGTACGTACCGTATATTAATATTATATTATCGATCGATATTTTAATTTATATTTATTAAACAACATCTGGCCGGCCCTATTTATTTATTTATTTTATTGGTACATTATACATTTTATTTTATAGTCGACTTTTAAGTTATTTATTTATTTATAACATGGGTCGTGCACGCCCTAATATTAATATGAAGGTCACGATTTAAGTCTCCACTGGACTCCAACTTATCTCACGGAGGAAAACTCGTTCACACCATGATCGAATGGAAGGAACTGACACTTCTTGTACCTATTTTGTACCTTTTTTTCATTATTAAATCACATAAAAATCACAGAGAATCACGAATTAAGACCTTATACTTAGTCTCCAACAGGCTTCAGCGATGAAGCTTGTTCACGTTGCGTTTACCCTGAAGGAACTGATCTCTAACTCATCTTTTCTACCTCAACTTGTATCAATAATACTTAATAACAAGTTACTACTCTCATATTTTCCATATTGGGATTACTCAAATCGATTTACTTATCTTTGCATTAAACTAAACATTTACTTCCGAGAATAATTTAGCTTACAAAATATTGTACTGCTTTCGGATGATCAGCCCAATTGAACTACTTTACTTTGTTGACCAAATTACTCGCACATCTTTACAACTAGCCAACATACATAAACCCCAATTATGTACTAATAAACATTGTCATTTATCAGTGTTTATGGCATTACTTACAAACTTAAGTATGCCTATATCCTTAGCCGTAATTAATCGCAAAATTCTGCAGCATTTGCGTCGTAATGATAAGTCTTATATTTGTTACGTCTTCTTAGTAACTTGTGTCAATCCATGTAAAAATATAGGTATTTTTTATAATAGTTACGCAAAACCTATTGATAGCTACTTGATACTCGCTAAGTACATAAATAGAAATCAATTACAAATATTTTATTCATAACCTGACATAAAAATAGATTTGTATAAATCGAACTCTACCTGGGTGGCATTGTATAGAATAATGTTACCGATATTTTGCTGTATATGCGTACTAATAAGGGATGCATCTGTTACCTTCTACTAACAAATGCACACGAATTAATAAGTCACAGTGTATGACGCCTTATTTGATAAAACATTTCAAAACATTCTTATTACTGACCTTTTAATAGCTAAAAATATTAAATAAAATTTAAAATTATGTTTTTTTTCTATCATGTAATTTTTAGAGAACCATTAATGAAAACTAAATTTTTGTTATAATAACCTCTAATTCCATAACTACTATAGGGCTGGATTGTAACGTCATCATTGCAATTTAAAAAATAATGCTAGTAATTTTTAAGATGTAAATTATGTAAGAAAGTCATCTTGAGTGAAAAATAATAATTGCATGCCTACCTTAAGTAAAGTAACTATATTATCAGATCAGTGAATCAAACATAGTGGAAACTCAACCTGTTTTTATTGAATGTAATACTTATTAAAATTGGAAATAAATCTGCCACTAGGCATAGTACGGACACAGAATTTTAATACAGTGTGTATTAAATATGTAAACAAATAAAATGTATTTGATTGGTCAATAGGTTCAAAATTCTTATTGCATAAAATATTGTAATCTAGACAGCTCTGTATAAGTGCGATTTGAGAAAGGGTTTATTTGTCAAGGTAACTAAGAGAAGCGAATAACTGTTGGGAAATTCTCAAAAAATATATATAATTTTAAAAGTATGGGTGTAGAATATGCATGCGACAAAACATTAAACATTTAAAACTTCCCAAATAGTTTTAGGGTTCAGTGAATCGTATCAAAATATAAATGAACGTAAATTTAATACCTACTTTGCACAAAACTCGCATCGTTGATAAGTACGCTGAATAAATACGAGTATATGAATCGCATATTACAAAATAGTATGAATATTATACCTTACCTTAGTAAGTACCGGTAGTTACATGTGTACCTGTCATTATAAAATTATAAAAGACAATAGATAATATCCAATGATTTGGTTTAGACTCGCCAAAAATATTTCTATTACATCATAAACTTATTACATTCGAAACCAATTCATGAAATAAAAACATTACCTTTTCGACGCAGTCGGGTACGGAGCACATCGCAACTCGCAAAAGCGCATCAAGTTTCAAGACGAAACTACACGCGTCTCAACGTCAGCAAATTTTTCTATAGTCACTCGTCATTGTGCATGATTTAATGAAATTAGGTCAAACATGATTTTAAACCATCAAAGTGTGTAATTATCAAACATATAATTTATATTGGTTTTGAAATAAATCTAGTTTTATACTGATTATAAGAAAACTTTATGAAACTAATGGCTCTAAAATATTTGTTACAAAGAATGATTGCAATTATTAACTTATTATACTAGTATGAATTTGATTAGAATTCACTTGTATGTACAACTGAATTTTTTTAAAAAAAATGAACATGAAATAAATAACTTTACTTACTCTGAAAAAAAATAGAACAAAAAAAATCTGACCTGATTGACGTCTATATAAGAGTAAATCCTGTAATTTTAAAATAAATTAACATTGAACAACGGATGAAATAAAATGTGCTTCGATTTGTTTTTCTAAAAAAAAATAACACTAAATCTATCTTAAGAGATGCGTAACTACTTAGGGAATTTGAACTTTTTAATTTGTTTTACTTACAAAATTGGTAACAGTGCCCTTGAAAAGTTTAGATTTTAAAAGTATATCCTATATATCTATTCGATTATATATTTTTATATATTATGAGCCGCTATATCTATTCTAGGACACTTCCTAACTATACACACACAAAATCACTTTTTTCACTCTGAGGTCGTCGTTCGCGACTCGCCGACCTCCCGGCAGCAGCCTCCTCCATGGACACCGACGACTCCCGGCGCCCAGCATCATTCTCAGTCACACATCCGACTCCAACAGACTCCCTGCGCCCAGCATATAATCACCATAACACCACCATCTGGCGCCATCGCACGCCCGGCAGCCAGGAAATCACTCCTCCGGCTCCATTTTCTTCAGCACCTTTCATGATTCATTTTAAGTACTCGTATTATTATAGTCCATTTTTACAATCCGGAAAAAATACTAAAACACTGTTTTATCAAGTCTGTTATAATCCATTGTCACTACAATAAGAATTTAAACGTGATGTTCGCCAATAATTCTCGATTATGTTCCCGTGCTCAGTACTGCCTGAGGCAGCACTGGCAGGGTCGCCATGTAAGGCTAGACGCGGGAGACACAATGAAACCAAGTGATAGCGCGCACTGTAGGTTTATTAAGAGCTAAAATTACAGTAGTAAAACCTTATATACTATCTTACATAACTAATATGGGGTGAGGCAGCGCACACACTACACGAATGTATGTAGTATGATAGTAATGTAATCTTCTTCTTTTTTTTATTTGTTGTTGTTGTTTTTTTTTATATTATTATTATTGTTTTTTTTCTCCAAGTGTGTGTTTACACCCAGTGCCTAGCAGGGGTTCCCGCTGAAAATCAGTGTCGTGGCATGCTTACCATCTGCTGTCACGATATACACTGAGCGGGGACCTTTTTGGCACACATGGGCGCTTTGTTTTTGTTTTTTTTAATTTAATTTTAGTTGTTTTGATTTGTTTTAATTTATTTAATGTAATGTATCTTGTGTGTCAAATAAATGACATTCTATTCTATTCTATTCTATTCTACCCTGTTATACCGCAATGAACTTATTTTTAACTGTTTACTTATAAGTCTAAAGGTTTGTTGTGATAGATAACTATCCTATTGCGGTTACTGACATTGTCGTGGCGTAATAAACCCGTTGTGTACTACGTTGGACTTTTATTTATACGCTAGTACACCCTCGATTCAGACCTCAACTCATAGGGAGTTACACAATGATGTTCTAAAGGATAGACATGTTATACACCAACAATAAAGCATTTTAAAGTGGCGCAAGGACTACTCTACGACACTAAGCGCTAATAGAGACAAATTATGGGGCATGCCTGTTGATAGAAAAAGATAAATATATAACATTCGTTACGTACTGATTGCTACTGAGCGCTCATTGGCGCGAGCGCGTGACATCTCGCTTATGTCAGCTCAATGGCTGTAACACGTATTTATGCTTTACCATAATTTAGCACGTAAGGAACGTCAGGGAGCTTGACCAAGACCAATAAGGTCCAAGCCAACCTCACCTTCACGTGGTGCATCCTGTTTATACAGACGAGGCTCTGGCGACCGACCGATGGCGGTATAACCATCCAATATAAAGCGCAGCTAAATGTTAAACTGTGACGGGCAGCAACGTCACAGCTGCAAGAGGCTGCGCCTCTGCGCTCGCCAACCCGCCTGCCAAGCGTGGCGAGTATTGGCAATATCCCCTCATATGGTAATACACAATAAAACCAGGCCCCCAGTCTCCGGCAGCCCCACTATTCCTGACTTTGGTAGCGGTCACGGTAACGGCGGGGCAGGGGGTGCTAAGAATCCCCGGAGGCGATCGCGCGGCCACCCCCGACGACAACAGGCCCTGGTAACGTACAACACGTGTACACTGAGGACAGATGAGAAGTTGTTCGAGCTGGAGGAAGAAATGAGCAGGTTACACTGGGACATAATGGGTTTGTCAGAAGTCCGTAGAGAGGGCGAGGACACGGTAACTCAACAGTCCGGCAACCTGCTCTACTACCGGGAAGGCAACCAACGAAAGTCCCAAGGTGGTGTCGGGTTCCTCGTTCACAAGTCGAGTGTGTCGAGCAGGGTAAAATACCTTATACTCAGAATATCCAAGAGGTATTCGCTGAAGGACATACAGGTATATGCACCGACCTCGAAACACCCGGATGAAGAGGTGGAGGAAATGTATGAGGACGTAAGTAGAGCCATACATACTTCCAAAACCTATTTTACTGTTGTAATGGGGGACTTCAACGCAAAACTGGGCAAGCGAGGCGAGAATGAGTTGAAGGTGGGACCCTTTGGATACGGGCAAAGGAACGCCAGGGGACAGAGGCTAGCCGACTTTCTGGAGAAGGAGGGACTCTTTGCGATGAACTCTTTCTTCCAGAAGCCGCCTCAAAGGAAGTGGACCTGGTTGAGTCCCGATGGCTTCACGAGAAACGAAATTGACTTCTTCATGACCTCCAAGAGACGGTTATACAATGATGTCTCCGTGATCAACAGGGTGAAAACCGGTAGCGATCACCGAATGGTTTGAAGCACATTGAAAATAAATGTCAAATTGGAAAGATCCCGCCTGATGAAGTCCATGCTCCGACCGACTCGTGCTCATATCCAAAATCCCGAAAGCTTTCAACTCGAGTTGTCAAACCGCTTTGATTGTCTAGAAAATTGCGTTACAGTGGACGAAATTAACAACGGGTTTGTGGAAACTGTTCAAACGGTGGGATCTAAGTATTTTAGGCCTGGCCGTAAAAAAGACCTCAAAATCTAACGGTCTACACTCTCGAGCTTATGTCAAAGAAACGATAGAGCGGAACCAAGGCTCCAAAGTATTTGCAAGGGACATTGGGTCTATTGGGCAAAGCCTGTTGACGAAGCTTAAGACGGAGGATGGCCCTTAAACAGCTCAAAAACAACAAGGCACCTGGTGAGGACGGAATCACAGCAGAGCTTCTGAAGGCGTCTGGAACACCGGTACTTAAAGTCCTTCAGAGACTCTTTAATCCCGTGTTCCTGGAGGGCATCACGCCCGAGGCGTGGAACAGGAGTGTGGTGGTGTTGTTCTTCAAAAAAGGAGACAAAACCTTATTGAAGAACTATAGATCCATCTCAATCCTAAGCCATGTCTACAAGCTGTTTTCAAGGGTCATCACGAATCGTCTCGCACGTAGGTTTGATGACTTCCAGCCTCCCGAACAAGCCGGTTTCCGAAAAGGCTACAGTACCATAGACCACATCCATACGCTTAGGAAAATTATACAGAAGTCCGAGGAGTATAATATGCCTCTATGCTTAGCGTTTGTGGACTATGAGAAGGCCATTGATTCGATCGATACTTGTGTGGTGCTTCAGTCTCTGCAGCGGTGCCACATAGACTATAGGTATATAGAGGTGTTAAAGTGCCTTTACAATAACGCCACCATGTCGGTCCGAGTACAGGAGCAGAACAGGAGGGCGATTCCACTGCGGAGAGGTGTAAGACAGGGAGATGTTATATCTCTGAAACTGTTCACAGCGGCATTGGAAGACGCCTTCAAACTTCTGGAATGGGCAGGAATCGGCATCAATATTAATGGCGAATACATCACACACCTCCGATTTGCCGATGATATAGTCGTTGTGGCAAAGACGCTGGACGATCTTGGCACTATGCTCGAAGACCTTCACCGAGTCTCCCAACAAGTGGGTCTTAAAATGAACATGGAGAAGACGAAAATTATGTCGAGTTCCCTTGTTGTACCCACTCCAGTATCCATTGGGAACTCAACGACAGACGACCTTTTAAAGATTGCAGGATCAAACTGAATGCAGACCGCTAGTGATCGGTCGCTGTGGAAAGTCGTGGGGGAGGCCTATGTTCAGCAGTGGACGGCCTTTGGCTGATAATGATGATAATGATGATAATTTAGCAATCTAAATTATGGTAAAGCATAAATACATGTTATATAAGGTTACCTCGTTTTAAGTGATAATATTTTAACAGAGCATCAAACAATAACATAGAAAGAGGACCCAATAATTATTTTTTTTGAAAACTGGCCCGTTTACGTTTTTATTTTTCCTAACAAAAAAAATATTATTTTTTAAGAGCACCCTGTTCCGCGACATCGCCTTTCGTCTCTTACATAAGTACTACATTGAGCGAAAACTAGACAGACGTATGGGCCTGAGTGTGACGGAAGATGGACTAGCTAAGCGAGAACGAGACAGACGCGTGGGCGTGAGCGTGACAGAAGATGCCTATCTCATTCATGCGGCGTGCCGATGCGCGGTACTCGGGCGGTAGGGGGCGCCGCTGCGCGCCTATTTATTTGGTCCTACATAATAATAATAATAAAGGTAACTACCTACTGCATTCGATTACCTATTATAACTAGGGCATCGAGCCCGGGTTTACCCGGACCGAAAAACCCGGGTTTTTTCGAGCTCTTGAGTTTTTGATAAATCCGGGTTTGCGAAAGCAAAACCCGAGTTTTTCGAGCTTTTCGGGTTTTTATACTCGACGCGTTAGTATACGCGACTTACTCAAGCAGCAACACTGCGGTACTTGACTAACCCACAAAAATATTTTGAAAACTTTCAAAATGAAGATGCTACAATTTTTTCTCGGCCTACAAGTGATGAAATGCTTCACGAGAT
The DNA here is from genome assembly GCA_963924145.1 of Pyrausta purpuralis. Lineage (NCBI taxonomy): Eukaryota > Metazoa > Arthropoda > Insecta > Lepidoptera > Crambidae > Pyrausta > Pyrausta purpuralis. Next base: position 25,461,511 of record OZ001656.1, read on the forward strand.
GGTAAATCTGATTAAGCGTACAAGCAAGGAACAAACCCTAACTGTAGATGAAGACCTGCAGAGTTATGGTAATACTGGCTTCCAATTATTAACAAATGAAGAGGAACTTAACCAAGAGTTAAACCAAGCTGTTGTTTCTGCTCCCCAAAGACCACGGTGCCCATTACACGATTTACTTAGGCTGGTATCGTTTGCAATAGACTGCGCTCATCTTTAAGTGACAAATCTTTAAATGCTTTAATTTTTTTACGCTCCTATTATAATAGTAAGAAGAAAACTAAATAAATAATCTGTTTGACTTTTTTGAATAATGCTATGAATATGTGTGCCATTGCAAAAGTTCCTAGTTGATTTTAGTTGTTTTCATTTGTTATTATGGTATAAAAAATATAATTTGTCGTTAATATTATAGTTATTTAGTGCAAGGACTGATTATTACCTTGATCTGACTGAATTAAAAGCTTATTGTGATTTTAGTAATGAGATGAGTGAGACTGCAGGTAGCATTCTCAGTTATTTACGAGTAAGTTAGCTATTAAGAAAAACTGATTGTTGAAGTTACTTACAGAGTTTAGTTAACCTTAATATGATTACAGAGTAGTTTGTTGTCATTAAAAAATATATCACAAAGCTCGAAAGCTCGGGTTACCCGGGTTTTCATTATCCAAAACCCGAAAACCCGGGTTTTTTAAATCAGCTCGGATTTTCGATGCCCTAATTATAACGAAACACTAATATGAAAAAAACATTATCAACGTGTATCAGTACCTAATAAATCAAACAGATAGATCAGTTAGATAAACGCTAAACAAACAAAACAGCTGGGTATGAAAACAAAGACAAAAACTTAAGAAGGTATGTGCCCATTTATCTGAGGCCTAAAACAGCTGGGTAGGTATGATTCTCTGAAACAGAAACTCAACTTAGGTAGGTATGTGTTCATTAATCGAAGGCCTAAAACCCTAACATCTGGGTATGTATGATAAACTAAGACAGAAACTCAACTTCACCCGTCAGCCGCCTGAAAGAGATAACAATGCAAGAAGCACGCCTTACAAGAAGTGCGGTGGCCAAAGCAAAAGGCAATCAAAACGCCGCCAAAATCAAAATCTCAGACTACCGCAAACTCCAGGCGATAAGACTAAACAGAGATGAAGGAGAGTCAGACTCTTCAGCGACCACAATGGTTAGTGAGTCAGGGCATTCCCAAGTACCAGGACAGAAATTCTGGAGAAACAAGAGAAGGAAGGACGATAACGCTTCTGACGCAGACTCCGACGAGTCTTGTAGGTCGGCGAAAATACTCAAAGCCCAAATCACCCGAAAAACAAGAGGCAGATCTGTCGTTACGAGTGATTTCAAGGAGCAAATCCTGAAGAAGAAAGAGTTCCTCAAGGAACAGCGTGAAGAACTCCAGCTAGAGGCTGAGCGAGATATCGCTTTAAAGACGGCCGAAGCCAAAAACATCAGGGCTAGCACGCAAACACTACTAGCTGCTGCCACACCAGAGCAGACAGCTGATAAGGCGACAGCGATAGCACTCAGGGAGCAGGTAAAAACTGGCCTTGAACTTATAACGACGGTCAAGAATAAATCGAGTCGTCTGAGTGGTAAGATGCAGAGCGCCCTCATTATGGCGCATGATATGGTACGAGAAGCAGCAGACGCATTGGTTTCCCGCACCACGACTGATGAGGTGCGTGACCTGCGGGCTGAAAACGAGCGCCTTAGGGCGGAAATGGTAGAGTTACAAAGAGAGATGGCAGAACTCAAAGCCTGCTGCAATACCACCACCACCGAGGCAGCGACAGTTTGCTCCGTCGAACAGGTCCAGCCTGAGTCATCAACTTCGAAACGAAAGGGCAAAGCCCAGTCTAAAATGTCCCAAAAGAACAAGGTGGGTGTTCAACGTCATGCCATGGACGCAGTGGACCGGTCGAAGGAGCCTAATACCAAAGAGATGGCTAAAGCTCCGTCTAAAACGACAACCGCAACCGCAATCGCAACGAATAACACACAAGAAGGCCCTAATACAAAACGGAAGCGGAAAGAAAGAAAAACGAAGAACAATGAGGTCATATTTGCACCAAGCAGTACAACTCTTGTGACTGCGGTTAATACAGTTCCTGAAGCTGCAACGCCACTGCCACCCCCACCAACATCTGCAAATGAGGAATGGACTACAGTGTTGAAGCGTGGCAAAACAAATGGGGTGGCAAGACAAGCGCACTCCAATCCGAAATCAGAGGCGGAACGGCGACCTATGCCGAAAACCAAGGTGCCCAGATCTACCGCAGTTGTCCTTACACTGCAAGCACGGGCAATGGATCGTGGAATGACCTATGCAAAAGCTATCGCAGAAGCTAAACAGCGAATTGATATTGCGGAGCTAGGCATCGATGGCGTTCGTTTTCGAAGGGCGGTCACGGGTGCTACGATTATTGAAGTTCCGGGTGCAACCAGCGAGGAAAAAGCTAACGGTTTAGCCAACGAGCTTAAACACATTTTCCACGAAGGTGACATCAAAGTGACAAGGCCGACCAAGTGCTCTGAGCTTCGAATATCAGGTCTGGATGACTCTGTCACAACCGAGGAGATAGCTACAGCGGTGGCTGAGGTGGGTGGCTGCCCAGTTGATCAAGTTCGCGCTGGAATGCCGAGGCGCGACCACAAAGGCCTCTTTGCTGCGTGGGTCAAATGTCCTGTCACTGCAGCCAAGAAGATAGTTGAAGGGCGCCTTCGAATCGGATGGGCGGTGGCCAAAGTTAGCTTGCTACCTAATAGAGAGCTGAGGTGCTTCCGCTGCCTTGAAGCGGGACACGTTCAGGCTGTTTGCCCTTCAGAAGTCGATAGAAGCCGACAATGTTACAGATGCGGACAGGTTGGCCATTTGGCGGCTGCTTGCTATAACAAACCGCATTGTACTCTATGCGCTTCTGGTGGAAATTATGCAGATCACCGCGTAGGAACTAAAGCCTGCAAGGCTCCGCACACCAGCATTGGAAGAAGAGCGGCGGCAAGAGCTACAAGTCAGCCAAAGCCATCTGAACCCCCGCAGGGGTCCGAGGAGATTGCAATGGCCGGCGTTTAAGATGGTCAATAGTTTTTTAATGGCGAATATCAACCACTGTGCTAGGGCTCAAGATCTGCTATACCAGACCATAGCACAACTAAAGACGCAAATATGTATAGTGTCGGAACCGTATGTGGTTCTCGAAAGAGATAACTGGGCAAGTGACCTTGATGGAATGGTTGCCGTCATCACCAATACGACAGCAAACGCTGCACCCTTTAGTTGTGTACGAAGAGGCCATGGCTGCGTTGCAGCGCTGATCGAAGACGTAGTAGTGATTGGAGTATACTTCTCACCAAACCGATCAATCGCCCAATGCGAAGTTTTCCTGGCTGAACTAGGCACTCTCCTAAGGGGTTGGAATCGTCCCTATAATTTCATAGTAGCCGGGGACCTCAACGCAAAGTCGTTAGCATGGGGATCTCGAACCACTGATCCACGAGGGGAATTAGTTGAGGACTGGCTGCTTGCCAACGGACTTGTAATTGTTAACCGAGGAACAGTTGAGACATGTGTGCGGATGCAGGGTGGTTCCGTAGTGGATATCACATTCGCCAGCCCCGCCTTGGCAAATCGTGTCCTAAGCTGGGAAGTGCTGCAGGGAGTCGAGACTCTATCGGACCACAGATATGTGCGCTTCGAAATCTCCTCCCCTCTAGCTACCCCGCGAAGATCAGATGAACCTCCGAGTGAGATAGGTACCAGATGGGCCATAAAGCGACTTGACCGGGAAACGGCAACAGTGGCTTCTCTAATTGAAAGCTGGTCACCCCGTCCGGAGCACGTCGACCCGGAGGCTGAAGTTAACTGGTTTCGGGAGTCCATGTCGCGCATATGCGATTCCGCGATGCCCAGGATAAGGGCTTCGCCACCACGAACAGCTGTGCATTGGTGGACTCCAGAACTGGCTCGACTTCGTGAGCTTTGCGTTGTAGCAAGACGTCGGTATTCAAGACATCGAAGGCGCCGAAATCGTGACGAGAGCCAAGACGCCCCACTGTACGCCATATACCAAGACGCTAAGAAGGTGCTAAGAGTAGCGATAGGGGAAGCCAAGAATGCGGCCTGGGAAGAATTACTTGCCACTCTGGAACAGGATCCATGGGGGCGACCTTACAAGCTGGTCATGAACAAGCTACGCCCGTGGGAACCACCATTGACTGCTACAATGGATCTCAGTCTACTACATAGAGTGGCAGACGCTTTATTCCCTGCATCGTTGGATATAATGCCGCCTGAGACCTTTTCTGAAGACGGGATAGATAGGGATGAACCCCAGGAAGTGACAGAGGGAGAACTGGGAGCAGCTATTCTACGACTCAAAACTAAGAAAACAGCGCCCGGGCCAGATGGGTTGCCAGGTCGAATGTGGGTTCTAGCACTAAAAAACGGAATGGAACCACGCTTTAGAGCCTTACTAACGATGTGTCTCAAACAGAGCCACTTTCCGGACAGGTGGAAATTAGGTAAACTCGTTTTACTAAAAAAAAGCGGCCGGCCAGTGGATTCGCCATCTGCGTACAGGCCAATAGTTCTGCTGGACGAAGGCGCAAAATTGCTGGAGAGAATTATCGCTGGACGCCTCAACAGGCATCTCGCAGAGACCGGTCCAGACTTAGCCGATAACCAATATGGCTTTCGTCGAAATAGGTCTACCATTGACGCGATCGAAAGGGTCAAGGCTCTTGCTGAAGAGGTAGTGACGCATCGGGGAGTGGTTGTGGCGGTGTCTCTGGACATTGCCAATGCGTTTAATTCACTCCCTCATGCCTGGATAAAGGAAGCACTTAAATACCATAGGGTGCCTCTCTATCTCCAGCGGATTGTAGCCAGCTACCTGACGGACCGCGAGATTGTATTCCCAACTACAGACGGATGGGGAAGGAAGCCTGTTTCATGTGGTGTTCCACAGGGTTCGGTCCTCGGGCCGCTCTTGTGGAACATCGGATATGACTGGGCCATTCGGGAGGCGATGCCCCTAGGAGTAAACGTTGTCTGTTACGCAGACGACACCCTGATCATGGCAAGGGGTACAGACTACAGGCAAGCGGCATTATTAGCCACATCTGCTGTTGCGCAGGCCGTAGATCGAATACAGCGTCTTGGCTTAAAAGTGGCTCTCAACAAATCTGAAGCCTTGTGCTTTCACGGGCCACGGAAAGCGCCGCCAGTGGGCTCACAAATTGTCGTGAGTGGCGTCTCCATCGGTGTCGGGTCTACCATGAAGTACCTGGGATTGGTTCTAGACAGCCGATGGAATTTTAACGCCCACTTTGCATATCTATCCCCTAAATTGAAGAAAGTGACTGGGGCACTGAGTCGAATTATGCCCAACCTAGGCGGACCGAATGCTGGGTGCCGGCGCCTTTTTGCAGGAGTTGTCCGTTCCATTGCCTTATACGGGGCCCCTGTTTGGATTACAGCATTAGGGCGGAAAAATATTTCTGCACTGAGACGGCCGCAGCGCGCTCTTGCGATCCGGATATCGCGGGCATATTGTACAGTCTCTGGAGAGGCGGCATGTGCGCTAGCAGGAACTGCCCCGTGGGAGCTTGAAGCCTGGATCCTGGCTGAAGTGTATCACCACGTTGCTTCAGTAAGGAGCACTGGCACTTTCCCGGAAAAAGAGGAGATAGAAAGATGGCGCAAAGAGGCTAGAGATATTGTGATGGATGAGTGGTTCGAACGGCTTCAAGAGCCGAGCGCGGGCCACCAAACCGTTGCCGCTCTGCAACCAGTCTTAAGCGACTGGGTGGATAGACGCAGGGGTTCTCTCTCGTACCGAATGACACAGATGCTAACCGGACATGGTTGCTTCGGTAAGTATCTGTGCAGGATTGGTAGGGAGAGGACTGCTGAATGTCACCACTGCGGTTCGGCAGAGGATACAGCGCTGCACACACTGGAAGAATGTCCTGCCTGGTCAAGAGAGAGGGCTACTCTAGTCGCCCAAATAGGAGCAGACCTTTCACTGCCAGTGGTGGTTAGATCTATCGTGAATGATGAAGATTTGTGGAGATACTTTAGAACGTTCTGCGAAGAGGTTCTTACCCAAAAAGAGGCAGCGGAGCGGGAGCGCGAGAACCATCCTCTGGCTGATCCCATGCGCCGCAAAAGACTTGGACGGAGACGGCGAGCTTTTGCTCGTCAACCCCACACCTACTAGCACCTAGTCATAGAGTTAGTGATAGGGCGCCAGCGGGCAGGTCCTATACACCTGCAAGCTGGCGCCTAGTGTAAATATATGAGAGAGATTTTATTTATTTATTATTTATACACATGAGCATCTTTTATGCCATAAATAAAATCAATTAAGAAGAAAGGTCGCTTTTAAAGACCCTATAGGTGGTGACGCATGGCCCGAGACGAGTTCGTTGATCGAACAAAACTGTGTGCAGGGGATGATTGGGGAAGGCCTAGCTACACCAGGTCCCCCACACACAGCGAGATGGCACGGTGGTTATTTTAGTGGGTAGGCCTCTACCTTCTGGAGAGGAGAGCCCCACATAACCCTCCATCCGGCCATGTGGAGGGTATGCAATTCAATGCATTTTTTCCACCTTAAAAAAAAAAAAAAAGGTACCTATGTGTTTATCGCAGGCTTAAAACATGAACAGCTGGGCAGGTATGATAAACTAAAACTACCTAATTGTGTTGTGTTCCTTCTGTTTATTTAATATCTAATAATAAGGAGACAAAGCTTATGTGAAAGTAAACTTCCTAATTGTGTTGTGTTACCTCTGTTTATTTAATAATAATAAGACAAATCTTATGTGAAAGTAAACTTTAAAAAGAATACCTATTAAAATTCTCAATCTTACTAAATTTAACTTAGACAGATGTTGTAGTTACCTACCTACCTACCTTCCTAATGAGTACCTATTGATTCCATTTGATTCAGAAGATGGATATGCACTTAAAATTGCGTGAGTAAATTTAACACAGTTTTGTTTTAAATTTCGTTTATTAGGTACCGTAAATTAACATAACACATAAAACGCGAACACATCTTTGAAAATTACGTACATTTTTATTATTTTTTACTTTTAATTATCACACTTGCTCAGTTTTTGTACAGATATGTGGATACAAGTCTTATTTCACAATAAAATAAATTAAAACTAGGATTTCTGCATTGGTTTACAAATACGTTTTCTTTATTAGCAGCGATAAGTTAACATTTGAAAACAATGACGTCAAAGATTTGAAGTAAAACAGGTTACTATTTTTACGGTACCATCTTATTTTACAATTGCCAATTGAGGCGATACCTCCTAACCTTATTATTATGCAAACTGGGCCTCTATTTTTGAATCACTCGCTTGAACATGGCGTGTGAGTTTTGTTTGAAAACAAATTAAAAATCAATAAAAATCACGCAAAATATTCGCGTTGGTACTCAAAAAATTCATTAATCATTTTTGCAAATCACTTCCACGTGAGATTATACTAATTTTCATAGGAAAATCGGACATTAAACAATGAATATCACACACCATCTTGACGCGAGTGATTCAAAAATAAGGGCCCTGAAGCGAGCACTAGACAATCTAGCTATCACGAGCACTGCTTTTTTTTCACTAATCATCACGGCATTCACTGTTCATTCACACACGTATGCACTGAACCTTTGCTGGAATTGGTGGCGAATAACTGCAGCATTGTGTTGTGCATGCACGTTATCCCAACAACGTGCAATTGCGCAGTAGTCAACGGGAGGACTCGAGCTCGTGCTGTTCGATCTTCGTCGCATAGTCCGCACTAGCAGCAAAACTTGGACCCTCAAGTGATAAAGGCGTAATCCCCGCCAACAGCAAATCTTGGACCCTTTTTTTTCCTACAAAATATATTTCATTTATTTTTCTGAATCTGCCTTTAAAATATTATCACTTAAAACGAGGTAGCCTTATATATTGTAATACTTATAAATGAAAAACTATACTTATAAATGTAATGACACGTTATTCTTGTCTCTCACAGTTGCAGTGTAATTGGTACTACTCCTAAACACACTGGAAGGCATTTTTACTAGAAAACGAGAAATAATTTAAGGCACTGTCGGGACGTATAGCCATGAAGAGAAAGCGTGCCCAACTGAATGCACTACGGGCAATTACCTGTCCTTCGTGTAGCCATTTTCGAGCGCATACGACGTATCTGTATAATTTAAAAACATCCTCGGAGTAATACCGTAAATGATAAGTAATATCTTAGTCTACCCATGCCCACGAATGCAAAAGTGTTCGAAACGTCATGTAAAATCAATAAATATTCGCTATGATTTCCGTAAAATACTGATTCATTCAAGGAGTAGTATTCGCGTTAACATAAGAATCAAGTAAAATAATATGAATTTTGTGAAATATAAGTAAATATCGAGCAACTTCAGCCTAAGAGTCTCCATTTTCTTTGAGTTATAACCCACATTTCATACAAATCGTGCCCATTTTCGGGGTTGAATATATCAATCTGGGATCCCTACATCTCACTTGAGTTTTTTTTTTCTAGAAACTGGTGGAAATCTGTACAAATTGTAAATAATATGACACAGTGGTTTAAAATGTTTTTTACACTCACATTGTTATTTATGTATTCTTATAAGATGAAATAAGAAACCAAAAATCAATCATATAACGTTAAACATTTTTAAGTTTCACTGTAAATTAATTAGAATTATAAAGGTTTAGAAAATACATGCAAAAACTAAAACCGTGTCCACAAGGCAAAGAGGCGAGGATGCTGGCTGCGTTACCGCGTTGGATAGCTATACTTATCCGGTGAGCGAGAAACGAGCCAGCTTTATTATTGGACAAAAGGAAATTTAGTTTAGGGGCAATTTTTCTAAAAAGTAATTTAGCGGAAAGTAGAAGTATTTTTTTAAGTTGAATCTATTCTGTAAGGAATAACTACTTGGCTCACTGTTGAAAAGCAGACGGTTAGATGGCGCTGATGTCACACTTAATGACGAATCCATAAGAGACCAAAAAAAAATTCGCGCGGTCGGACCGACAGCACGGTATGTCTCTCAAGATAGAGCTTCGGTCGGTCCGGTTAGCCAGAAAGATGAAGATTCGAGTCCTGCCCGTGCGCAAGTTTTGGTTACTTATTTCATCTTATAAGAATATTACATCATGGATTAAAATTCAATGTGTTGTTAAATCTACAGCTTAAAGGAGAACTTCAAAAATCGATTTATTTTAGCAAAACGGTATTAGAAAATTGGCTTTCGTGTAAACCATTGTAATCTTAATTAATTTTATAATTAACTAAATTAGGACCGAAGAAACAAACCACAAATTGACTAATAGCGTAATGCACACAGGACGTGCACGAATCGCGTCGCGGTATAAAAACCTATGCACACGTGTGCATATACCGCGAGACTGGTTAAAAAACCTAAAGATCTAAAAACCGGGAATCTCAGACTTAAATTTGAATAGGTGCGTGCTTAATTTTCTTATTTATCTTCTTCTATTATGATACCAGCTGTACTGTTGTACATGTATTATATGTAATAAATTGAGTACCTTAATATGTTTAGTATTCATCGGATCCACATTAACATTTTCATCACATTATCTTTGTTTTTCCATGCTTTCATTTCCTTTTTCCATCCAAAGATTGCTGGTTCATTTGCTGTAAACACGAACTTAGAGTTAATCATAGATTCTATCTACCTTAACGCAGTTCGTATTTTCTCCTTAAAAAGTCGTACTGTAGACATTAAACTATAGGCATTACCTGCCTTTCTACTCGTCTTATACTATTACTCTGTATTTTTGGATTATTGATGTTTTCTAATCCTTTTTGAACAATATTTATTGTGAATCTAAAAATGTCAAACTTTCAAAGCTCTGTTATTCTACTTTTCTGTACATAATACTGTAAAAATAGCTGTGTTTTACCTTTGTTTGCAATTTTCCTTTAATTTGCATTGGGTGATAATTCTTTTACCTGATTATTTTTATAAATTGCTTGATTTTTGACATATTTTTATCTTTATTGACATGGTTGTTATGACAATATCTTTCAAAGTCTGACAACTTCTATCAAAGTTTATTACTTTTTCGGGTTTAATCCTCTGTAAACCACCAGTATTCATGTTCTATTTTTGAACCTATCTCGATCTAAATTTGAACGGCCTAGGTCCCCTATATAAGTTTTTAACCGACTTCAAAAAAGGAGGAGGTTATCAATTCGACTGTATGTTTTTTTTTATCATTATTTTTTTTTTGTATGTATGTTACCTCATATCTCAGTCGTTTGTCGACCGAATCGAAAAATTATTTCGTCTACTTAGAGGGTGTACTTTCTAGTTGGTCCCATTTTTTCCATTTTTGGATCTGATGATGGGATCTTGGTGTAATCGAGGGAAACCCTCGAATTTTAAAGGCACGTATAGTGTTTCTTTACTAGAATCTTAATGTTGACGTGTTGTTACGTCTGATAGTCAACATCTTGTGGGGCTGAGCTGATGGTGGAACTCCTTAACGCTTAGGAGCTCAGTTATTGTAATGACGAAACTTATGATAGGTAATTTGTAGCTTCTTAAAATATAGAATCATAAGGTGCAACTCCCCCCCCCCCCCCACTCTTATGTAATCACTAAAAATGAAGAAATAAAATTAACAATTTCTTTTTGGAGTCGGTGCTGTGATAGTTGATGCTTGATGGTCAAAGTGATGGCACCGACTCCAAAAAGAAATTGTTTGCCTAAAACGGATTCCTTTCCTTTCAATGGTGAAGAGTTTATTTAAGACTTTTTAGTGCATTTTGGTTTTGAAGTCGGTTTTTACTTTTTTTAAAGTTTTTATTTTTTTCATTCAATTCATTCGATTCCGAGTTCTAAGCTCGAACAGTTCTATTATACTTCAAGAAATAAACACTCTACATCTTCCCTCAAGAAGTCTTGAAGAACCGCCGGTGACTACTGAAACACCTCCTCACGCTAGGGGAGGGACCGGACACCGGAGGAGTATCCGAGTCCATTGACTGCAGTAACACCTCCTCGCTCTAGGGGAGGGACCTGTCTCCTTCTCGGAAGAGGACCCGAGACCAAGTACTTCTGGCACTCCAACTGATCATAACATTTTCTACATAGTTCCCGTTACCCTCATCACTGCTGTGAGTCACTCCTTCACGGCGCCTGTCACCGCTGCACATCGGCGTCGCTGCTCTTCACGGCGCCTGTCACCGCTGCACATCGGCGTCGCTGCTACCTCCGCTGTGTCGGCTCTGCACTCCGACGCCGCCCTTTGCTGCCTCCAGGACAATACTTATTGAAGATTTGAAGATACTTACTCACGCCCACTGCACTTTACTTACATTCATACAGACATCACCTCATCTCATATTTCGGTACTGTATTTTTTTGTTTTAATATAAATTCTATTCCCTCTTTTACCTTTTTCTTTTACCTTCTTCTACTTCTCCACATTTGTCGCTTCACGACACAGCTTAGTCTAAAAAAATGCAATATATAAATTGCACTAGTAAAAAACAACTTTGGATGTGTGACAGACGAGATCGAACCCCGGCTATCCGGGCGTATGCCTATACCACTCGGCCACCGTCACATAAGCAAGCCGATTGAATTTTGCAAGCGCGTACTTTAACGCGTAGGCTGCGTGACGTCACGCAAATCGTCAAATGTTGCGATATTGCTCTCATATCCGAAGCAGTCTGTCACACAGCCAAAGTTGCTTTTTACAAGTGCAATTTATATAATTAAATTTGTATAGTGACAAAACACTATAGAAACAAAAATGTAATTATGCTTATTAATATTGTTTTTTATGTTACAAGCGTAGTCTAACTAACTATGCTGTTTGACGACATTCTTCAAAAATGTGTCCCTAATAGTTGTTTTAATGCGCTTAAGCCGTAGTTCAAAAAGCCATCAAACATTTTAGATAACCCTAAAAGTTTTTGCTGGGCTAGTTTCCTGAACATCAATTTTGAACTTGCTCTATACGTGGGCTAATTGTGTAACGTGTAGGTAAGTTAACCTACACGTTACACAATGAAGAGAAGTATCGATTTAGTTATAAGTGTCGAAATTTTAATGGTGTTAAAAGCACTAATTTTGAACATAAATTTTATGTAAAATACAAGAAGACATGATTCAAAAGGCCTCTAAATACACGAAAACACTAATTTTGTTACGGCATTTTTCGAGCGCCACCTGGTGGTTTTACAGGGAACGATGTCGAGACTTCCGACACTGGAGGCCAATTCTCACGGCAATCGAACTTTTTTCGTGTGGTAATTCGATTGCGAGTTTAACCATTTACCTCAAAATTCAAGTAATACATCTGCATGAAAAAAAACTACCGCACGAACCAAATCTAAAAACATAGATATTGTGACCCTGAGAAATCAAAAACTATTTTTATTCTACAAAGAAAATTCGATAGGTGAACTTTTTTCGTGTACGAATTGCACGAGAATTGCCTTCCAGTACTTTTCTTTTATTTCAAATTTAAATAAGTAGGTCAATTGTTGATAAATACAAGACTATGACGTTAGAGCGTGAATTGTTCAACTTATAACTTTTGTATTTTTTATAGTACAGCCATCATAATTCTAACTGATCAATAATGTATGTTTCATTTTATCAAAACAAAGTTTCATTCAACCAGTTAGATCTTGATTATTGACGACTAACTACGTAATTTGAAGAACGAATGGTAAAGTAAATTCAGATTCAGGAGTACATAAAATCATGTAAAACATGGGAACACAAAAAGCTCGCTTTGAGGCAAGAACAAAATGCATGTCGCTCTTATACAGCTCTCGAGCAAAAAGCAATCGAAATATACGACACACACAGGGGCCCTATTTTTGAATCACTCGCATCAATAAAGCGTGTAATTTTCTTTGATTAAAGTACGGTTTAAAAAAAAATACAGCACTAATTTATAAATAGATAACTCCTTTTTGGGACAGCTCACGTCTGCATTAAGTGTTATTTTCGATGACATTAAATTGATTTGAGAGAGAAAATAATTATATATATATTGGACACCAATTACATACATTGCTCTGATCCCAAAGTAAGTAGCTAATGCACTTGTGTTATGGAAATCAGACACAACGGTGGTACAACAATACCAAGACAAGAGACAATTTGAAAATTGTCTGGAAATTGACCCCACCGGAAATCGAATCCAAGATCTCGGAGTGGCGACACCTTGGAACTCAATGTGCTTAGCCACTACACCACGTAGGTCGTCGTGAATTCGGAATATTGACTCGAGTGATTTAAAAATAAGGCTTCAGGCCACACCTAAGGGAGCTGCGATCCTTTTGCTCCATTACTTGAAGGGAGGACAAATATGACGTTCTTCAACATCGATTTGAATTCACACGCATGAGTAGTAATTTGACAATTAAATCTCCTTTATGGTTGCGTGCGCTGTATAAATTTACATTATTATAACTAATACCTCTATAATTTCCAAAAGTTCCGAAACACTACATGCTATTAATATTTTCAATGTGAAATTGTTCATGCATGCATGTATTTTCGAACAAAAGCAGCTGAATCGATTTCGATGAATTTCCTATGCTCCTGGAGAATGGAAAATTATTTCGTGTAAGGGGTGAAGATTGGAATGAAAGTTAGTACTGAAAAAAAAAACTTAATTACGCGGGCGAAGACGGAAAACCACTAGATAAAAAACCGGTCCAGTGCGCTTTTTACTCGGATACTGCGGGTTTCGTACCAACTTTAACTAAATTAGATTAGAAATATTTTTGTTTTTCATAATCTATACTAATATTATAAAGCTGAAGAGTTTGTTTGTTTGTTTGTTTGTTTGAACGCGCTAATCTCAAAAACTACTGGCCCGACTTGAAAAATTATTTTTACGTTGGATAGTCCATTTATCGAGGAAGGCTTTAGGTTATATAACATAAAGATACGACTCATAAGACCACAGCAGAAATGAAAAATGTTGCGAAATCGGGAGAAAGATATTCCTTTTGAGAGCTTCCACTGCATACGCTGCGGAAACCGCTTAAGTTACACAAAAATCATGTATGACAGGATTGTTCAGCATCAAGAGTTCTATAATAAAGTCTGCCACAGCATATGTCTATCTTTTATGGTTGACTTACTACAACCTTTTTTATGTTAATAAATTTGTAAAAAAATAATGCATTATTTTTAGAGGTGTATTATACACACAGGTATTTATTCTTATCAAAATAAATACATTCATCATCACGAGCATTTCATTTAGAACAAAGTTGCCCTTTATATCATTTGATTCCAATAAATATCTTAGGAGCTATCACAGTTTTAACATAACTCCGCACCAAAATAATGTTCGCAGCTTAAGTACAACGTGCGCTTGCGCTAATTATATTATAAAGCTGAAGAGTTTGTTGGTTTGAACGCGCTTATCTCAGGAACTGCTGGACCGATTTTAAAAAAAAAAACTGTGTTGGATAGCTTATTTATTGAGAAAGGCTTTAGGATATGAAACATGACGCTGCGACGGGAGGGGAGGGAGCGAACTCAAAACCCGCGGACGAAGTCGCGGGGGACCGCTAGTATTGGTATAAAGGGCAAAGTTATTTTTCAGTTGTTGAAAATGTGCTTTAACCCAAAAACTACCCGTTCGATCTCGTTCAAACCAATTTTCATTGATTTTTTTTATTAAGATCTACGTCACGTTTTTTTATTAAAATCTTTACTTGATTTGTTCAAAAGTTAGTGGGGGAACGCCCATTTTACCACTTTGGCAACGTCTATCTTTTAAATGTTATACTTTTGAAAAAAATGTTCCATGGAACCACTAAGTTATTTATTTTATTAGTTCTATGTACGGGAATCCCCCCTTAAATATTATAATTTTTGATTTTTGTAAAAGAATCGTAAAGCGGTCAACGGAATTCACCTTCCTACCAAGTTTCAACTGTGTAATGATAATAGTTTAGGACCTGGTAACCTGAGTCACAGGTTTCTATGAAACCTATATCCTATCCTAAACCTATCCTATCTATATAACCAATCTCTCGCAAAATTAGGTATTAGTACTTTTAAGTTCATTAAATGTACCTACTTTATGTAACCTAACTTGTGTAGAGAAAATCAAAAATATTATTATTATCTTCAGAATAAAGTGGCTGTGACATGCGAATGGACAGACTTTGTTTTTTGAATTTTTTATGAGCCATACTTATAATAACGTCTCTTGTTTGTTTTACTTACGTAAAAGTGAATTCAATGTTGCGTTCATCTTTTAATGCTTTTTACACCTGTTTGAGAATGTCAAAAACCGCAGCTTTGGCCATTTACGTACGTTTGCTAGGATACGAGTGTTGCATTCATTGATTAATGCTTCTCACACATGTTTTAGAAAGTCAAAAACCGCAGCTTTTGCCATTTACGTTTGATAGGAAACGCGTCTGTATTGGAAACCTACGATATCCGATTGGATACTGGAAGAGCTGGCGGTGGCTATCAAAGCTGTCACAAGTCGTGCGAAGCTAAACTGGGTTAGAAACGAACTTTGTTGGGACAAACTACAGAAGAGCCCGGGCGTCGAGCGCTTTTCGATACAATTAACTGTTTGCTTATGCTGTAAGTAGGTATGCAAACGATTTTCACAGTACATTTAATATTGCAATCATTGCTATTTTCACAGTACATTTAATATTGCAAACATTGCTATTTCCTGAGAAAGTTGTACTGCAAGCTACAATGGACAGTACAACTGTTTAAAACAGAGATGTCACTGTCCTCAGTTGACTCGCAATATGGGAATGTTTTTTCTATTTCTCTTAAACTTTCCCGTCCAATTTAGTTCCCTCATCAAAACAGAAAGCGCTTCAAATCAAATGAGGGTGTGCTTATTAGGGCGTAGTGTGAGTTTTTCACAAAAAGCAAGTCACTTGCAAGTTTTTTGATTTAGCCATGAATTTAGCAAGGTAATTTTATTAAGTGTCAGATTTAAATGGCACATCATGCCATTTATATAAACCAGTAAATGTTTTAAATGTCTCAGTAAAATAATTCAATGAAAATTTAAGTATGTACATAGTGAGTTTTGGAAATGAAAACCAATCGAAAAATCGGCGAAAAACTAAGGTAGAAACGAGAAAAGGTAGGTAATGTGGTCTTTTGCTTCGCTTGGCTCGGTTTTTTTTTTTTTTTATTCAAAATGGGTTTGCTCTTGACTCTAGCCTACACCTAATTGGGCTTAGACAGAGTCGACGATGGAGCGAGCTCACCCAGAAGAAGCCTGGATCAGCTAAGTACCAACTAGCTGCACTTGAAACGTTGGAAAGCAGAGCTAGAAGGCTCATTAGCGATAAAAATATATGCGCCAAACTCCATAGCCTGGCTCATCGACGCAAAGTTGCCTGTCTGTCGGTCTTTTACAGGCTCTATTTTGGGGAGTGTGCACAGGAACTCTATGAGCTCTTTTCCTCCATCCCCTTTTTACCACCGCACGTCTAGACGCACCGCGGGCTACCACCCATACCGTGTAGATATTCCACTGTTGCGAACTAAGCGCTTCGCATCATCTTTTATAATGCGCACAGCCAAAGAGTGGAACTCTTTGCCCGCATCGGTGTTTCCAAGAGAATATAACCCGAAAACTTTTAAAAACAGAGTGAACAGGCTTTTGGCCTGCGCCACTCCCATGGGCCCAGATATGTGGTTGATAAGGCTCGATTTTACCAATGTCAGATAAGGAATATTCGTTGAATTTAATACAAAACTATTTAACCAATTATTTATTTAAATATAATTCTAAAATCAGGCATTTTATACTCATTCAGTCGGATAAATCTTATCTGAGGTTGGTAAAAGCCGCTCTCGGTAGATTAAATTATTCTCAAAGGCAATATTCTTTTAGTAAAAGCTTTGTTTTCGCATTCGCGGTTAGAGAAACCGCTGCCTGGATTAGGCACTGTGAAGGGTATTTGCAAGAGATAAGTACAAAGATACAAACAATGGTAGCTCGTTATACTCCCTTAAAACAACAATGCACAGACTTATGGGCAGTGAGACTGATACAAAATAATAGTTACAAAAGTATTGATTAAGCATGTTAAACTGGTTAGAATACTTCAGATACTCAATTACTTTTTCTTTTCCCCTATTTAACTCATGGTACAATATAAACTCGCACTGCTATTAGAAAACCGTGTTAACACGAAATCAAGAATCAAGTAGATTTCTGAAAGAGTGAATGATTGCATAATATTATTACTATATGTATGTATTTATGCTTTATGTATGTTTATAGATAGTTTATTTATATATTAGTATAGTTAGTTATTTATTTTATTTATTTTAGCAATATATTTAATTTTTAACCGCTTTACGATTCTTATACAAAAATAAAAAATAATGATATTTTTAAGAGGAGGCATACATACATACATGAAACTAAAACCCCATTTTTTTTATTAAACCTATGCGTGTACGGTGTTTACGGATAGGTCTTTTAAAATGTCATCGAGGTTTTTAAAACCATTTTTTCTAAAAGTATAACGTTTGAGAGATAGGCGCTTTTAAAATGGTAAAATGGGCTAAGTGCAAGTCGGACTCGCGCACTGAGGGTTCCGTGCCAACTTTAACTAAATTAGAGAATCCACTTCCACTTAGCTAAAATACCGCAATATTTTGATGACAGCAAATATAACTTTGTTTTTCATAGTGTTTGTATGTAGAACAAAGTTTTGTTTGCGGTTGTTGAAAATGTGCTATATCACAAAAACTACTTGTTCGATCTCGTCCAAACCAATTTTCGTTGAAAGTGTTCTATGTATCTACATTATTTTATTTTTTTCAAAATTTACACTTGCTTAGTTTAGAAATTAGATGAGGGGGACGCCTATTTTTATACTTTGGGAGCGTCCATCTATCAAAAGTTATAATTTAAAAGGAAATGGTTTAAGAAACCTCTAAAAACCTATCCAAAGACACACGCATAGGTTTGACAAAAAAAATTTTTTTTTTCGGTTTTAGATTTTATGTATGGGAGCTCCCCCCCCTTAAATATTTTTTTTTCTATTTTGTATGAGAATCGTAAAGTGGTTAACAGGATACAACTTCCTACCAAATTTCAACAGTGTGATGCTTATAGTTACAGAATAAAGTGGCTGTAACATACGGACGGACAGACAGACAGGCTGACAAACTTAACGAAACTATAAAGGTTCCGTTTTTTGCCATTCGGCTACGGAACCCAAAAAATTGGTTATTTCAAAATGCTCCAATTTTGAGTTAACACTGTCTTCGAATAGCAGTGCGTTATAATGACGGAAGCTCATATTTTTCCCCAAAAAGCTCATCATTTAAACGTGATAAAATAACAATTACTTATTAACATTAAAGTTCTGAGCTACTAGGGTGTCTTCCCTTGCATCATTCCGGGATTAAAATAATATCCAATGTTGGTTGCTATAGTCCAAGTCACCGAAGTTCCAGCAGTTTTATCATGAAAATGGTACTCTTTAGCAAGTGTGCCAGTATGTAGTGTAGACGTGGAGTGTCAATAGCTTCCGTTCGCTGCCTTCAGCCTAGTTCTGGCACAAGTGCGCACAACGGCGAAATTGAGCTCAACTTTTGCATATGATAACTTGGTCTGTCAAATGTAGAGTGCGTTAGAATTCAATAAGGAGCTGATATGCTTTCTCGGTCATCGGAAAATAGACGAAAATAAGCGGTGAATATCTTCGTTTTTAAGATTTCGAATAATGGCCGTTAACGTCTCTACCATGCGGTTTATGAAAGGCATGTTATGAATCTGCTCTTTTTCTGTTTATCATTCTACTAGCAGTCCCCTGTGACTTCGTCCACACGTTTTGAGTCGCTATCTACATCTTCTTGTCGCCGCGCGATGTTTTATAGCCAAAAGCCTTCTTCGATAAATAAACTATCCAACACAAAAATACTTTTTCAAATCGGTCTAGTAGTTTCTGAGATTAGCGCGTTCAAACAAACAAATTCTTCAGCTTTATAATATTAAATAGATTAGCGCTCTTTTCCACAGGAATGTACAGATATATCGAACTGTTTGCAATAAGTAATACCTTAAGCAGAAACTATGGCGCGATCGATTGCTTAATGTGAAAAAATATATAAATTCGAATATTTTGTACTAATGGATTAATGATATAAAATCAAAGAATATGCTATCGAATCCAATACACACACACTAATAAATTTATAGATTCGTAGAGGTAACATTGACATTGGTGACTTAAAGAGCATGGATACAATCGACCTATTAATATATTTTACTTACTTAAATAAGATTACTTAAATCTTATTAGTTTTTCTTGGAAATGCACATCGTAGCAACGAATTTTACAACACAACAGCGTTATTATATTACCAAGGAACGCGACAGGCACTACGCCCCTTCACAATGCATGGCAGACGCTTGTTTTAGACCGGTAAGCGAAAATAAATCTAATAATACTCCGCTCAAGGTATAAAATCCTTAATAAATCCAACCCCTGACACGTCGCCAAGTGAAGTTAGGATTAATATTTTATAACATTCAATATTATCAAATGATTGCAAGCGTTGCTATTTCCTAAGATAAAACCGATGCCACGTAAAACACATGGCGTTTCACAAGACGCTTCGTCATTTATCGATGAGAAAACTTGGGCCATTGTCTTGAGAGCACAATAAGTCGTTCTTTTGTTTTTATAGCCAGTCCATTTCATGTGAATTCTTGCCTTGTTTATTGGTACAAGGAATTGATACATTCGTTAGGATCATATTTATATGTGTCTGGCTGCTTAACTTCCGTTTGAATAAAACTTGATACATAAGACCATAAGACCACTGCGACTTTTAGCATTGAAGCAGTCGCGCTTTTTGAAACGCGCTTCAGCATTGCGACTCACGCAATGAACAGATTTAATTTAACATTTATGCAGTCGCGCGTTAGCATCGATGCAGAAGCGCGACTGCATCGATTCTAACGTGCATTGTAATCGATGCAATCGCCAAAATACAGTATATAATTTGATAATTTCCATCTTCTGCAATTAACTACATCGATGCTAAAAGTCGCAGTATGTAACTGTTACTTTATTCGATTCTTAATAAAGTATTTCTTAATACTTACCTACGTAGGGTTATAAGATGAAATAATTTTATACTAGTACTAAAACACATAACTCGGTGTGGTTAAGAGTATTCTTATATCACACGCACGTTGAAGTAATAAATAAAATGTACACAATAATTAATGCAATAAGAGTCGATTTTATCAAAGTCAAATAAGACTAATCGGACTGAATATGTATAAAACGACCGATTTTTATGATTGCTGACAAATCGGTGACGTTTTCGAATTAGGCGTTTTGTATTATGTTCGAAGAATATTCCTGTTTGACGAAATCGGGCCTAAAATTGCGCGGGCCAATATCATAACCATCAATCTAATGTCAAATACGATCTATCTGACAACTTTAGTGCTGTCCCTAATCTAGTGTTCTCTACCATAGTATAATCGCTTGTCCGTCTAACACTACTTACTTATAAGATAAAACAGGTCTCTGACATCAGAAATCTTATATCCAGAAGTCGCTTATACCCTAAAAGCATAGAAAGCGAATAAGAGTAAGTCACAAGTTTATGAAACCATTTCACCAATGAAACCACGCTAGATTTAGCATTCAAAATGATTTCTGAGGAGCCGACGGTTTTTCAACGCATGCAGAGAGGAATGGGCTCATATTTTAGCCGTCCGTACTCCATTAGCGAGGAACCCCAACCAATATAGCGGGGTGAATCTGCAGTGACAGGGGCGTCGACCTCGTGCACCAACCCTCGTTTTTGTTATAAAATCAATATATTTGGAGCACGGCTTCCTAGTTGCAACAGAATACGGGAACACACGCCGAGAATGCGTTCGATGACGTCACTCGGTAATCCTCGTTGAAGAAGGAAACCTTAGAGTTCACGCCGCGTTGGAAATCGATGAAATAGGTTACTCACTGCCTACAACGTATTGGTTAACTGAGGCCTGATTTTTCAAACGAGAGCTAACAAATATTCATCACCTATTTGTCATTTTGTTTCATACTTATTAATGACTGAAAGTATAGAAAGTAAGACAATGTATGGAATGTCCAGCATGCATCAAACTGATGTACCTACCTGTTTATTTTGATTTGTATCATTTTTGTGGCAGCTGGTGGTGACTGGATTTGTTCCGGCGTTTCTTCTCAGCACTTGCCAGATTGTCTGTCTTGTCTCGAAGCGCTAGTAGGGCCCAAAAGATAAGAAGGCATGTTCTAGCTCCATATGGGCCATAGTTGATTGATATTAAACTAATTATTGACGTTTATAAGTGGCATTTTGTGTCCTAAATTGAATAAATTATTTTTGACTTTGGCTTTGACATTAATTGACTTCGATAAGTCTTCTCTGACGACGCCGAATGTCCGGCAGTCATCAACTTAGGTTAAGATAAAAGACAATTCGCTGGATACTATTGACTCCACAATTCTTAGGAATCACTTTAGACTCCAAACTACAATAGGGTCCTTATATAGAGGCCTTGTAAGGGAAAATAAGATCTGCTGCTTTTGCTGTAAGGAAGGTTAGACGTTTGAATGTTGTGACAACAGCTAGATTCGTTTATTTTAGTTATTTCCATAGCTTGATGTCCTACGACATTTTACTATGCGGCGCAGCTGCTGATATAAAATTAAATTTGGTATCACAAAAAAGATCCGTGCGAGCTTATACTTATAACTTAAAATCTCAAGATTTCTTACAAGAAGTTTTTTAAGAAATTAAAATATTAACTGTAGCCTCAGTATATTTATGAAAATGTAATCTATGTACGCAAAAAATATATTCATTTAAGAAAAAACAACACACAAATATAATAATAGGAATAAGGATAGGCTTGCTATTTCTCAATTCGGGCTTCGCAAGGTTGGTAATTCTCTCATGGAGAAATGTGCCTATAAACATTTTCAATAAACTACCAGAACACATTATAAACTTACCGGTTAAAAAATTCAAAAATGTCATTATAGAAACTTTTATGACGAAAGGGTATTATATAAAGTAGATGATTATTTGAAAGATAATAATTTATGGACTTGCATGACCACTACAAACATTGTAAACCTTTTGAAAAGAGGCATTGACAATAGTGACTGAGGTTGTTGCGCAGCTTCTTCTCAGCAATAGCCCACAATAGTCCCAGAGCTGTGGTAGGGTTAATATTGGGACGTGTAATTGTGCCCTTAATGTGCCGGACCTGTTTGCATAATTAAATGACTTTTTACTTTCTGACGATGGTAAAATCGGCCATAAGACTCATTCAATAAATGGATTGCTAACAAAGTTAGTTTTGTGAGATTTCGTAGTTTTACTCAGATGGATCAGATGTCTTCTTAAAATGTCTCTCAGAAGTAACAACCCTCCTGATAGTGTTCACTTTATCGTAATTAACAAAACCTTATTAAAATGCATTCCTAAATCAAAAATTTGTCCAATATTTGAGAGCGGTTCATATTTGAGGCGAAAACAACAAATATTAAGAAAAATGTGTCAAATACGTTCTTTTTGAAATCCAAATTCTTGGCATCATTTTGCGACGACCGATCGTGAACTAAACAATCGAACCACTGTACATTTTCATTGTGGATAGGTTTTGTATTTCGTTTTCAAACAGAATATTTTATGATTTACTTTCAAACGAAAGAACCTAAAAAAATAGTTTTATTAATAATCCAAGGTATTCACTGACGGTTTTACTGAGCTGTTGCTCTAAATTACAGTGAAGGAAAGTGGCTTAATTTATTTCTAGCCATGGGCCAGGCCACGCGCGGATCGTTAAAATTGCCGCTATAATAACAATTTGACCCTTATAAATCAAATAAAAATCGGAGTTAGTAACAACGTACCTATCAGATGAATTGTTTATTAAATGTTTTGAGCACCTTTATCTGAGTTCAAGGACGCGCTTTTGTTTGGCCATGTTTTTTTGTGAACAGTCTCTTCATTTCCAGTTCAAGAGGCATTATTCTACTTAACTGAAGGTATTGTTTTGTTTCGAACGATTTCCGATTTGTAAAAGATGAATACATAAATAGTAGAGTTATACAAAATGTAATGTATAACACATAAGTTCCTAAAACCATGCCATGCCATTTGATCATTGTTGTGTTGTAACGTTACTATCAGAGTTACTATTTTACGTTCACATTCGATATCTCCCGTAACCTCTGTTTGTATCCGTTACCTTTCAGCGTATTCGACTAATGTTCCATTTTAGCACTTCAATATCGGGGGATCAGTACAAAGCTAGCTCTTTCCTGACGTAAGCAACACACGGTGTTATTGACTCCGCGATACAATGACGCCGCCCACGCCACACTGGCTGGACCGTGGGTTTTAACATAAATGCTGTAGAACCAGTAGGCTTTCAGGATGTAGTCTGTTGCCTATATCAGCCTCCTGATTTCACCTACTCTACCTAATCTCTTACTGTCATATATCTTATTCTTCATTTTAATCGATCACACTTCAAGCTTTATGTTTAAAACCAAGTTCAGAGTCATTCCATTTTATTAATAATGGTTATTTAGTGTCTTTCTGTCTCACAGATATCAAACAAACCGTTTCCTTCACTTTCTTTATTGCAGGTGTATAATGCGACAATAATATCCTTTAATGTGTCAGTCAGGCAACTTTTTCGTATGGAATAAATGGATTTTTAATAACAAATATAAGAAATCTACACGCAAGTAATATAAAACCATACCCGTGTAAGTATACCAGTATTTATAATTTGTATCGACCAATATTCAATTTAAACCTTTTGACTATATCATTTACTTTATTTAATCACATGCTGTCCAAAGTGCATTTTTAGACACATTTCATTTTCATTTTTAAATATTGAATAGTCATCATCATCCAATTCTTAAATTGGACAAGAGCTTAACTTTTAAGTTAAGCTCTTGGTGGTGTAGTTTTTGTTTCATTAATTACGCCTTTCCGCCATTCTCTTGACCTCTTGACATGACGCAACATTTAACATTAACCATTGATATAAGACTAGTAAAACAGGTTAAAAACTTTGAATACCCTGGCAGCCTAATTACCGACAACTCCAAATGTACACCAGAATTAAAAGCAAAGATCGCGATGGCAAGCTTTTAATAAAAAATAAAAAAAAACACTAAAGGCCAGGATAACCAGCAGTGTTCGCAAAAAACTTGTGAAAGTGTACATCTAGCTATCAAGCAATCAAAATCTATCACTATTTTCAAATAGTACATTATGATACAAGTGTGCTAAGTTGACCATTATATACAAGGCGATATTGTGTGCGCACGAGCGAAAGCGAGTGCGCCATAAGAAGCCGCGTATATAATAGGTCACGGCACACGTGTTTCATACGACGTTTTTCAACACACTTGCCATTATTCAAAACTTCATCACACCACAGCCGACAATTATTTACGAAAAATGCACTTACTAATCTGTGGAAAAATGGCGCGTCGCTTTTTTTCTTGCCGCGAAACAGATGCGCGCGCAAGGCTAAGGCGCGAACTAGATCGGCCAACAGCCAAGATTAAAAATGTAACAATTCGTGTTTAAAACACAAATTACAGAAAATTTTAAATGAATTTGAGTTATTTTTAGTAATAAAGCTGTATTTACCATTTCTTGAAATGAATTTATACATCCTGTAATTTTTCGAATATATATACATTTTGTTCCAAAAATAAAAGTTATAACCCGACTAAATTATATCGCTTCATCTCTGTACTTACTACTTGGTACTAGGGTACAAATGTGAATTGGTTGGGTTAATAAACAAAAGGCACTAGTGCAATAATGTACAGAAAAAGCACGCGTGTTTAATATCTATGATTATGTGCCAAAAATCGGTGGAATAAAAACGTCATTTTGAGCAAGTGTGTTGAAAAAACTGTTTAAAGAACATCTACCTACTCCCTTCAAAATAATTCTATCTACTCTTATGTCTCAGTTTATTTCCTTTCATTTCATATTGGTATGTGTATATACATATTATTATGTATGATTATTACTGTGTTGGTATATATATATTAATCTGTTATATTTTATAAAGATGTATAATATTTATTAATATTATTCTTGATTTGTTTTTATTTTTATATAATTATTTTTATTATACAGATATATTTCTATTCCACTTATTCAGCTCTTCATTTTCTTTTTCTTTTCTTTTTATGCACAAAATACCCCTTCCTATAAAACTCATATTTTCTTTACCTAAAGGTTGTATGAAAGAGATCGCTTATAGCGATAAGACCGCCTAAATTGTAAATTTCCCTAAAACGAATTTGTAAATCAATTTATGTAATGTGCAATAAAGAGTTATCTATCTATCTATCTATCTGGAGTATAGCACTCTAGGGGTGTAAAACCTGGACCTGACCAGGAGAGATAGGGAGAGTCTGGTAGCATTTGAAATGTGGTGAAGAGATTCAACAAGAAGTCTTGAACATGGTTAAGGAAAAGAGAAGACTAATAGAAACAATAGGGAGTAAAAGAGAGCAAAATTAAATGTTGGGACACTTGATCCGACATGACAATTTCATCAGAAGTATAACAAAGGTAAGAATAGAAAGAAGAAGAAAGAGGGGAAGACCTAGAATAAGCTGCGGATGAATAATTTTTATTTATTAATTTAACCTACTCCTTTCTGCGCTGTTATAACCTGACCATAATGGTTCTGAACTCATCCATTATAGCGCTCTCAAACCATTATACTTCTATTTCAAATTTGATATGTTTCTAAATTGCCGATGCTAAATTTAGACACCAAGTGGTTTTGTTTGTGTAGACAATGAGTTTATCAGGTAGCGAAACATACTTTAGTATGAAAATTTGAAAATTCGCATTGAGGTTACCAAGCTAGTGCAAGCGGAAGGATGATTTTATTAGGTATAGCATCACACAACAAATAAAAGAAAATAAAGTTATTTAGACAAAATCTGAACTAAACGTAGTCGACGACGCGTTTGGTGTAGTGATTAGAGCTACTGACTACTATAGTGGCTGTCGCGGGTTTGAATCCCGGAAGGGGAAAATGTATGTGTGATGGTGTTTACATGTATTTTTGGGAGACGCCCCCGTCATAATCGTTGTCTGGTATTCGTAACACAAGTAAGAAAAAGAATTACTACGAAACCACGACTATTGGTGTGTGGTCTGGCGCATTTTTTTTTTTTTAGATAAATAGATAGTCATTCTCCGCAGTAAGCAGTTAGGTACTAACATTTGACAGCGCTAACAAAACATCTTATCAGATTGGTACTTAACTAGACAGTGGTTACCAGCGCCCGTTCCTACCGAAGATTTTGTAGGTACTCATAAGATAAGTTAACTCTTTATTGCACATCGGATAGGTTAATCACAAATTTATTTCAAGGAAATGTACAATTTATGCGATCTTATCCCTATAAGCTTCTCTTCTTGTCAACTTTTGGGTAAAGAAATAAATAATGAGCTAATATATTTTTCATAGGCATAAAAAACACATATATACATACGTCGGGTCTTAGTCTTGTTATGATATCTAGTATACGGCTAACCTGCACATATTATATCTGCGATTTTTCTTTAAAATTCGAAGTCCACTATTGCTCCGGCCATGCCACACAAGGATTGTTTTCGCGACGCAATTGCTTGCGAGTTATTTAATAGCTTGTATTTGTTTATAGTTCAAGGAGTAGTTCAATTATCCGAATTATTGATAGGCAAGAAGATAAGCACAAAAAGATAATAAGAGTTCATGCAATTATTATGAATAGATCGTGAAGATCAAAGAAGGGGATTAAGCAATACGGACTACGGCATAAATGAACAATAAATACTGTTCATTTCAAAATCATTACTAATATTATAAAGCTGATGAGTTTATTTGTTTGAACGCGCTAATCTCAGAAATTATTATTACGACTTGAAATATACTTTTTAACCGACTTCAAAAAAGGAGGAGGTTATCAATTCGACTGTATGTTTTTTTTTGTATGTATGTTACCTCATATCTCAGTCGTTTGTCAACCGAATCGAAATTTTTTTCACCTACTCAGAGGGTGTACTTTCTAGTTGGTCCCATTTTTTCCATTTTGGGATCTGATGATGGAATCTTTTAAATTTTAAAGGCACGTATAGTGTTGCTTAACTAGAATCTTAATGTTGACGTGTTGTTACGTCTGATAGTCAACATCAACTCCCCCCCCCCCCCACCTCTTATCTAATCACTAAAAATGAAGAAATAAAATAAACTTTAAAAAAAGTAAAAACCGACTTCAAAACCAAAATGCACTAAAAAGTCTTAAATTAACTCTTCACCATTGAAAGGAAAGGAATCCGTTTACCATCACTTTGACCATCAAGCATCAACTATCACAGCACCGACTCCAAAAAGAAATTGTTTGCCTAAAACGGGTTCCTTTCCTTTCAATGGTGAAGAGTTAATTTAAGACTTTTTAGTGCATTTTGGTTTTTTGTGTTAGATAGCTTATTTATCGAGAAAGGCTTTAGGCTGTAAAACATCACGCTGCGACCGGGGGGAGGGGGCAAACTCAAAACGTGCGGACAAAGTCGCGGAGGACCTCTAAATTTAAATAAAATTATAAAAGTGAAAACACGAGGAAAATATATATCCTTCATTATATTAATATTATAAATACGAAAGTGTGAACTCTAGGGTCGTTTGAATCGTTATTTTGCTGAAAATCTACATGATTATTCTTAATAAGGTTAGATCATTTATATTATAAAGCTAAGAATATACCTTAAGATTTTATTTGAACGCGACAATGAACGAAAGTGAATTGAAAAAATATTTTTTGTTTGAAAGCTTATTTATTGAAGTAATATTTAAAACAACACGCTGCGACGTGATGTAAGGGGCTCAACCCGCGCGGACGCAGTCGCGAGGGAACGCTAGTAAATAAATATAGCTTTTACTTACTGAGAGCTTTAATGCTAGAACTTCCTTAACACTGTTGTCAACGGATAATCAGCTTTGACTTAATTACCACGAAACAGCAGCTTTATACATAAAATGTTATGTATTCTTTACTAATATAGGTACTTATTTTCATTTCATATCGGCCGGCGGTATGGCGTGCGGAAGTACGTTGCATGCATAATCGCCCTTGTACCTTTTAAATACTCTTGTTCATTATTGAGGTCGTTTATAGTTACAAACAACCTCTGTCAAGTACACATCACTACGTTCACACGTACTTTTAACGTTTTCAGCAATGTTTATCATAGACCTATATGCTTTAGAATGTTTTTAATCACAGTGTTATATTTTATATTCATAAAGATGAAATAAAAAACCAAAAATTTGCGCACGGGCGGGACTTGATCCAGCAACCTTTTGGCTGACCGGGCCAAACGCTCTTACTAATTGAGCTACCGTGCTGTCAGTCTGACCCTGCGAAATGCCAATGTTGCATATCTGAATGCCATCTGTTTCATAAACAGACGGCTAGATGGCGCTAAGCGTCACGCAATTGACGTTTTCATAAGAAACCACAAATTTCGCCGGGTCGGACTGACAGCACAGTAGCTCAATTAGTAAGAACGTGTGGCCCGGTCAGCCAAAAGGTTGCTGGTTCAAGTCCCGCCCGTGCGCAAATTTTTGGTTTCTTATTTCATCTTTATGAATAGACCTATATTTCAGATACAGGTTGTTTTTTTCTGAAGACAAAAAAGTAAGCCTGTAACATCCCACAACTGGGCAAAGGCCTTACCTCAACTATGAGGTAGTTTGAGCCATACTCCACCAGGCGGGCTCAGCACGGATTGGTGGAGGGGTGTTTGCAAGGCAAACGACTAACCCTGCAGTCAGATGTTATCAAGCCGCCCATAAGGCCTCTGACTAGGCTTAACGACTAATATCAACCGATATTAGCCGGGACCAACGGCTTGACGTGCATTCCGAAGCACGGAGATGCTTGTGATATACGTCACTTATTTGGTCGGAACGGTCACCCATCCAAACACGACCGCACCGTAGGTTGCTTCACTTTGGTATCACTACCAAAGCGCTGCTACCACTGCGCTACGAGCACCTGAAGACAAAGGTATAAGTTTATTTAGATATATTCATTCAGTTTGTATCTCTTTCAGGCATTCTGGCATATAAATACTCTTCCGAAAATCTAACATCCAACTAAATATTCACGTTTCATGTCCGTAAAACAACATTTATATAGTAACAAGTTTAGTATTTGTTTCATCCATTGTGAAACTTAGAAACTTCCTCATCCGTAAACACAATCTCATAGAAATTTCCTACGGATCCTTGGAAAGAATGAAAGCTATAATTACCTGTAATCACTTATAGCCACACGTGTCCATTCGAGAATCTTGAACGCTCCGTTGAACACAGAGGAAATGAACTACGAAATTGTAATGCGTATTACTTCATTTATTTCCTCAAATACGAAGTAGAAAACATTCATCATACTAACCTTGCGAAGTATTATTATTATTAAAGCATTTTTGAAAGGTATGGGACCTTTCAAAAATTCAAATAAAAAACCGGCCCAGTGCGAGTAGGACTCGCGCACTAAGGGTTCCGTGCCAACTTTAACTGAATTAGGGAAATCACTTACTTCCACTGAGCTAAAATATCAATGTTTTGTTGACAGCAAAGATAACTTTGTTTTTCATAGTGTTTGTATGAAGAACAAAGTTATGTTTGCGTTTGTTGAAAATGTGCTAAACTCAAAAACTACTAGTTCGATCCCGTCCAAACCAATTTTTGTTGAAAGTATTTGTGAGGGGGGGGGCGCCCATTTTACCACTTTGGAAGCGTGTATCTATCAAACATTAGATTTTAAATGAAAATGAGTATAGGAACCTCTATGCCATTTTAAAAGACCTATCCATAGACATAGACCCCGCATAGGTTTGACTAAAAAAAAGCTTAAAAAATTGTTAGTAGCCCCCCTTTAAATATTATCATTTTTATTTCTTTGTATAAGGATCGTAAAGCGGTTAACAGTTTACAACTTCCAACCAAATTTCAGCAGTGTGATGTTTATAACTACAGAATTAAGTGGCTGTGACATACGGACGGACAGACAGACAGTCAGACTTGACAAAACTATAAAGGTTATGTTTTTTGCCATTCGGCTACGGAACCCTAAAAAAGAGTATTCAATTTTATTAAATAGTATCTACCTTCATATTTCCTACGAAATGGGTTTACCTTTGTCTTCAGATTAGTTTATGTGACAAACATAGAGTGAAAGATTAACAAGCTCATTTCAAACCTGTTCACTCTGACTTTAGAGATTTTCGGGTCCATCGTTACGGGGTTACCATCTATCTACTCTGTACTCGTAGCGCAGTGGTAGCAGCGTTTTGGTAGTGATACCTAAGTGAAGCAACCCACGGCGTGGTCGTCTTTGGATGGGTGACCATTACGACTATGTAGGTGACGTCAGTCAAGAGCATCTCCGTGCTTCGGATGGCACGTTAAGCCGTTGTTCCCGGCTGATATCGGTTGATATTAGTCGTTAAGCCTAGTCAGAGGCCTTATGGGCGGCTCGATAACATCTGACAGCAGGGTTAGTCGCTTGCCTTGCAAACACCCCTCCACCAACCTGCACTGAGCCCGCTTGGTGGAGTATGGCTCAAAACTTCCTTATAGTTGAGGTTAAGACCTTTGCCCAGCAGTGGGATGTTACAGGCTAACTTTACCTTTTTTACTACTCTGTAGAGATGAAAAAGGTAAAAATAACGTGTACTATTTGACCTAATTCGTTAACGCCATCTTTCTTTATTACCAGCTATCAGAAAAAGTAAACCCCTAAGCTTGCGAAAGTGAAAAGATTTAATATCTCAGCTCTAATCTGTCCGTCCGATCTGCTAGTGGCTACCAAGTGTCTCGAACTAAGCAAGCTCATGTAGGTTACTACGTGAAGCACAGTGATAATTGGTGTTACGGTGTCAGAGAACTGACCGGCGAGGATAAAGTAATCCCAGCTGCCCTCGTGTTTAGCCTTTGGACTTTGCGGTAAACAACCAGGCGAGGGTCCTACTGCGTCGATTGGAGATAAGAATATACGTACTATTGGTTCCCCCGCAACTTCTTTCGCCGATTTCAGGACTCGTTCTTAATATGACGAATCTATCAAGGTCATCGGGTATGCGTTTTCAATACGCTTTTCCTTCGTTGATGCTCCGATCTGCGTGATGTGAGACACAAAATAATATTTTCAATTTAATACAGTTACAGTATTCCATAATATAAGCGATTACTTCAGAGAACTATTCAGGTTCATTATACATGGTGTTTTTAGGTCGGTGGCATCCAACTCAGGGCTGATAATATGAGTTAAGCTTATTCTAAAAAAAACTTTTAATTATACAAGTTTTATAAAAGACTCTTCAAAACATTCTAAAAAAATCAAAACGAATGTGGAAACTCGCACTCTCATGCGTAGCTCGTATCTACGATTTACTACGCCGTAGCTAGTAAGCTACGAAGGCCTCTTTGTAGTTTTAACCAGCTCGCTTGATTGTAGTATTGCAATAATATTTCGATATTGTGGACTTTTTCAACTTTTTTTTTTCTTCAGTGTCGTTTATACAACCACCCCTTAGTCGCTTGTCGCTGAACAAAACAACATCCTGCATAAGTATTTATAGGTTTGTGCTCATTCCATATTCCTCACTCAAACCAAGATCGCAGTGTGAGTAAGAAAAACACCAGAGTCAAAAAATCGGAAAATCTTCCAGAGTACGGACAGGTCCCAACGAGCGCCCGATAATGCGGTTAGAAGTCTCGCCGGTTGATAGCCTTTGCCTGTCCTATTTCTTTGCTTTTATAGATGTAAGACAGAAAATGCCTGCTTTGTGAACATTTATTTGGAATTTATCAAAATTAAAACCACTTAAAAGATCAATCGATATAAGATATATATAATAAGATAAGATTTTCTCCTGTTCTCGATTACAATTAACGCAGGTTCAGTTCAAAAATATACTAAAGTATGTGTGTTTTTTGTTTATCAGCAAGATGAAATTAACTCACCTAACGACGCCCTAACTAATAAAAGTGAAGGTATATACAAACGCCTTTCTTTGTAAAATTTGGATAGTCTCAAATCTAAAAAACAAATCTAATCTCATTTCAAAACATTAATTCTTACTATATTTTGTAATTATTTAAATATAATGAAACCGTACGAAAACAAAGAACGAATTTACTCGTAAGTTGTGTCTGATGGCCTATAGGTGCTACTCAACTAATTGTTATTCGTGGAAATCTAAAACTGCCTCTTCTAGAAGTGCCTTTGAAAATAATGTTTTCTTATCTATGGATTCACATCACAAAACGACTTATGTAAAAGAATCGCTACTTTTTATTATTATTTTTAGAAACAAGACTAGTTGTAGCTGATGATTTGTGATGATGCAGCTGATGATGAATCAAAATCATTGAAACACTATTATTAGCGAATGAAACTGACACCACGAACAAATCTAGTGCGCCATGAATTGAGACCACTTGTCATCAACTTGGCGCCAAAACATTTTATAATATTTTGCGATATTAAAGTGGAGTGGGGTGATAAAGAGAACCGAATCGCTGTGATTGCATTACACAAAGATAGTATGGAGCCAAATGCAATTTTTAAAACTCTCTATACGCTTGGTATTAGTCAAATGTTTGTGTATCGGGCTATCAATAGGTACAATGAGACCTCCTCTGTTTGTGACAGAAAAAAATCTGGCCGTCCACGTAGTTTTCGTACGAAAAAGGTGGTCAAAGCATTAAGAGAAATAATTCGCAGAAATCCTGTCCGAAAGCAAAAGATCCAAGAGAAAAGAAAATTATCTCGGGAGATGAAGATAGTACCCAGAACCATGTCACGTATTTTAAAAGATGACTTAGGACTTGCAGCCTATAAGAGGCGCACTGGTCAGTTTTTAATTGATAGTTTAAAAAAGTATAGGGTGGTAAAATCGAAAAAACTACTAAAGCGGTACGCAAAGGGAGGTCACAGAAATATTTTCTTTACGGATGAGAAAATCTTTACAATTGAGCAACATTTTAACAAACAAAAGGACCGAATTTATGCTCAAACCTCTAAGGAAGCTTCCCAATTAGTCGGCAGAGTGCAACGTGGGCATTACCTGACTTCAGTAATGGTTTGGTGGGGTGTTAGCTATGAAGGAGTGACTGAGACATATTTTTGTGAAAAAGGTATTAAAACATCGGCATAAGTGTATCAAGATACCATTCTTGAGAAGGTAGTTAAGCCCCTTAACAACACCATGTTCAATAACCAAGCATGGTCTTTCCAACAAGACTCGACGCCGGGTCATAAAGCTCGGTCCACGCGGTCTTGGTTAGGAGCGAATGTTTTGGACTTCATCAGAGCTGAAGACTGGGCGTCGTCTAGTCCTGATCTTAATCCGCTGGATTATAATTTATTATCAGTTTAAGAGAGTACGGCTTGCTATAAACGCCATGATAATTTGGAGTCCCTAAAACAATCCATACGATTGGCAGTGAAGAATTTTCCCATGGAAAGAGTGCGTGCCTCAACGTTTAAAGGACTGTATTGCAGCCAATGGAGACCACCTCGAAAAGAATTTTTATATTTTAAATTGTTTTATATTTATGTATAAAACTAACATACTGTAAAAGTAATAAATATTATTTGCATAAACATTTTTTTTTCTTTGTGACAATATTTATGGCAAAACTAGGTATACATTATCTGACACTCACCATCAGTAAGATTTTTATAACAGCTTACAAAGGATAATGCTTCAAAATTCGAGAGACTTCTAAAAGTTTAAGATACTATTGCCCTGCACGAACAATAGGCTATGTTTTAATGTAAAAAATCGTAAAATAAAAGCATGAATTAATATGAGATAGGAAATTTAAAATAAAGCAGTGTTGCTAGCTAAACGGATTGTGTTTCATTGCATATGTAATTTGTGCCACTGACCTGATTTGCTTTGTGCTATACATGATACTATAAGGCAAATAAATGCAAAATGTATAGTCCGATTTGCTTAATTCTCATATAAGCAAAAGCCGATAATAACGTGTAGCCTGTGGACAAATTACACCCAACGAGCGTATAGAGCCCTGCGCACTCAATATAATAACGAATTCAGGGGACTGATGGGGCTGCCGCGTCACTGCAGTGCGTCGGGGATGCTAGCTGCAGTCGTGGTAAACAGTCTCTCGGCTATCATTAGGAATCGCATTGCGTCCCTGGTGCGACGGGTACGGGGCAGCTCCAACAGCGTCCTGAGGGTGGTCGCGGCGAGGCAGGACACGGACAGTGTCATTATGCGGACTCGGTTCCAACTGGCCAAAGACACCAACATTAATTTTACCCAGTATTTACTAATAATATAGTTATTTAAGAGCGGTTTCACAATTAGGCGACTTTAGCAGCGCGACGGCGCTGCTGATAACTTCATACATAAATGACAGCAGTAAGCCCTTCACATTAAAGCGACGGTGCTGCTGTAGCTCTAATGTAAAGGCGCACTAAGAGTAATAGTTATTAACACCTATGGACATGTTTCCGAAATAAATACATTTTATTTTATTTTACTAAATGCTACGCATTTAGGTGCTGCCACTACAGAACCACTATGTTATATTCTACTAGTAACTTAGCCAATGCTACAGCTTTATAGGCTTGTGTAAGAATGTTCCTGGTCGGTTTTCAAGTTCCATCGAAGTGCTAACAGTAATTTGAACTTTCATAATGGTATCAGTCACTAATAACGCAATAACCAAGCCATTGCCAGAACTCAAATCGGCTTGTATGAGGCGGGGTTCTTGAGCTGAAATCGTTACACACTGGCTGACCAGGCCACAAAGCGAAATATACGAGTGTGCAATAACGCTCATCAACCGGCCCCACGGCCGATTTACCAAATTGCTTCGGCAGCCGATTGATGTGCCCGAATTAACTAATAATTCAAATTTGACGACCCGTCTGGTGTAGTGGTCGAGAAATCGCCTACTACGCAGCGGGTGCGGGTTCGATCCCCGCACAATACAAACATTTGTGTGCATGAACATGTCTGTTTGTATTGGTCTGGGTGTTTTCTATGTATATCATGTATGTATTTACAAACAAAAAGTATTTAAGTATTATATCCGTTGTCTGGCACCCATAACACAAGCTTTGAGTAGCTTACTTTGGGGCTAGATGTCGATGTGTGGGAATGTCCAAAGGATATTTATATTTATATTTAATTATCAATCACTCCCGCCGCACCAGACACGTGTTTGATTCATATCATGTAGTGATTTCGCCCTCGACACCTCCATGTATCAACATCAATTACTAATTTCAACTGTTTTTTTTTTAAACTTTCATGGTAACTAACATTAGAATAGTTAGTAAGTTAGCAGTTAGTTACTATACCAGTAACTCCGTGATCATGGCGCTTGCAACAGTGCCGAAATATCGGAAACTCATAAATAATAAGGTACATGGTAGCAATCCCGTATCTAACTATTCTAATATTTTCAACTGGCCAAATCTACACGCACTGACAACCTAAATTGAGAATTTATCCACCGTATTGATTTTATTCATTATCTACGTACATTTTTGATGAAAGCATTCATGTTTTATTTCCACTGTGCATCAAACAATCACTGGATGGATTTTGAATTAATTAACTGTTATGGAGTTAGATAACGTTTCCATTAGTAATTGTTTTTTTTTTGTTTTTATAGTGTTTTGTAACGTGTTCACGTTACAACTGCAACTGTGTCAGTCAAGTTCACCCAGTCTACGCGTTGAAAAAAGCGATTGCAAATTCGGTGTGGCCGAGTGGTATAGGCATGCGCCCGGATTACGTTCGACACAGGGTTCGATTCATTGTTTGACACAGTTGTTTTTTAGGATGGCAATTAATGTTTGCATTAGTGTCATTTTATTTTCAATGGCATTTAGTAAATGGCTCGCATTAAGCGAAATTGTCCAGGATAGGAATAGAGGTAAAATGATCAGATAAATATAATTCTAACATAGATACACCCACAATTAAGAAACCGACTTTATTCGTAGATTTGTAAATAAATTCAACAGAGAAGATCTTCCAAAGTTTTCTTTTATTTTTATATCCCTTTATTGATTCTGTCTGATTTTAAACGTCATGCTTCCTGTTTCATATAAAAGGGTGCTGATCAAGGCTGATTATATTTCATGTCTTTTTGGTAAATACTTTCAAAATAAAACCAAAACAAGCTTTCGCAGTCACCAACCAACGTTGTTCCAAACACAGCACACAGGCGGCGCTTGGCCGATTACTTAGTTTGTCCGCAGTTTGCAGCTTTGTTTATTAAAATTTTACGCAGACATTATGAAAATATCCCAGCACACTACGCAAATATTACACTCTAGTGAGAACAAACTTACTTCAGCGCGCCGGACAAAAGTTTAAAGCTCCTAAGCGATTTAGCAGCATAATTAGGTCCTACTTATGGACACTATTATCTACTGGCCTTGGCAGCCACTTTGCTATAATATTTCCTACACCCATTTATTAAAGTAAAACAGGTATTTTCCTTTTACGAAGCACAAGAGACACATGTGGATCTTCCAAACTAAAGGTATGTTGACAAAATACCTAAGCTAAAGTTAAATTGAGGTCATCTGCCTGACACTTAAAAAAAACACCGTAACTTACTATAGACTTTAGCAGCGCGACTGTCGCGTGGCAGTTGCGTTGCTGTCAATTTCATACATAAATGACAGCAAGACGCCTTCAAATTAGAGCAAGAGCGCTGCTATCGCGCTCCTGTCGCTCTAATGTGAACGCGCACTTAACTTCTTCATGAAATAGTTTGAAGGCGACGTATCTTATAGAACTCCTATTCTAATAACGTTCTGAATACTAGGTGATGCACTCATACTATAATTATAATATCTCATCATTATTGTTCCCATCAAAAATGTAACCTTAATCAAATTAATGCCCTGACATCGGCTGTTATGTTTTCATTGTTAACAAAACCTATTAAAAATTCCATTTCCAATTAATATCGGACGGTAAAAATAAAGAGTAACAGTACCACTGAACGTTCATGGTTGCGTTTAATTATGGCCGAAGTTGACAATAAAGTAAAAAATCCGGTGGACACAGACAACTCGCCAATGGAGTCGCCGTCGACGATTCACATGGCAAAAGCTTTTTAGAGTCCCGCGAGTAGAAAGGAGGAGCCGGTGTCTACGTTTTAGAGAATTATAGGTTGTTTGCTGCTTATTTTTTTAATGTAGCGCATTTGAAAAGTCAATAAACTTACGTCAAAGAATATTAGGCAAGCGATTATAGTAGAGGAGCCGTGTCAGATAGACCTTTACTGATCTGATAACTCGATGAGACATATTTTGATCAAATTTAATTTATATTTAAATTTGCTTATGGTATCTAGCTTATCGAAAAGTGTTTATAACTATTTCAATTTAATTAATTTTTATTAAATTTTCTTTCATATTTTTCACTCTTGTCTTAACTGAATGAAATATATCTCAATTGATAAATTAACACACAAAATATGCCTTAGTAGATTAGCCTAATTATTTTTGTACCCGACTACTTGGCAGGTAAATAAGGCTAAGTCAATATAGATAACTACATCAATCTACCTTACCTACCTAGATATATTCTGTGTGTTAAAAACTATCAATGGAGAGAGTTTTAAACTCATTCGATTACCACAGGAGTGAGCGTGATGGAGAAAACTAAAATAAATTGATTTTAGAATGTTTTTAACACTCACAGTGTCATATTTTATATTCATAAAGATGAAATAAGAAACCAAAAATTTTTTTTTTGCGCACGGGCGGGACTTGAACCAATTTTCAATTGGTAAGAGCGTTTGGCCCGGTTTGCCAAAAGGTTGCTGGTTCAAGTCCCGCCCGTGCGCAAAATTTTTGGTTTCTTATTTCATCTTTATGAATATAAAATATGACACTGTGAGTGTTAAAAACATTCTAAAACATTAGATAGCGAAGCGACATCAATTTCCAAGTTGAATTTATTCTGTAAAGAATAACTGCTTGGGCCATCTGTTTCATAAACAGACGGCTAGATGGCGCTAAGCGTCACGTAATTGACGTTTTCATAAGAAACCACAAATTTCGCCGGGTCGGACTGACAGCACAGTAGCTCAATTGGTAAGAGCGTTTGGCCCGGTTTGCCAAAAGGTTGCTGGTTCAAGTCCCGCCCGTGCGCCAATTTTTGGTTTCTTATTTCATCTTTATGAATATAAAATATATCACTGTGAGTGTTAAAAACATTCTAAAACATTAGATAGCGAAGCGACATCAATTTCCAAGTTGAATTTATTCTGTAAAGAATAACTGCTTGGGCCATCTGTTTTATAAACAGACGGCTAGATGGCGCTAAGCGTCACGCAATTGACGTTTTCATAAGAAACCACAAATTTCGCCGGGTCGGACTGACAGCACAGTAGCTCAATTGGTAAGAGCGTTTGGCCCGGTTTGCCAAAAGGTTGCTGGTTCAAGTCCCGCCCGTGCGCAAATTTTTGGTTTCTTATTTCATCTTTATAAAATAAATTGAATTGAAATAGCTCTGAACACTTATAGATTGACAAGTTACCACAAGCATATTCGTTTACTAATTATTTGTAGTAAAAATAAACTTTAAAAAAAAGCAAAAACCGACTTCAAAACCAAAATGCACTAAAAAGTCTTAAATAAGCTCTTCACCATTGAAAGGAAAGGAATCAGTTTTAGGCAAACAATTTCTTTTTGGAGTCGGTGCTGTGATAGTTGATGCTTGATGGTCAAAGTGATGGCACCGACTCCAAAAAGAAATTGTTTGCCTAAAACGGATTCCTTTCCTTTCAATGGTGAAGAGTTTATTTAAGACTTTTTAGTGCATTTTGGTTTTGAAGTCGGTTTTTACTTTTTTTAAAAGTTTATTTTATTTCTTCATTTTTAGTGATTACCTAAGAGGGAGGGGGGGGGGGGGGAGTTGCACCTTATAATTCTATTTTTTTTAAAAGCTACAAATTACCTATCATAAGCTCCGTCAATATAATTACTGAACTCCTAAGCGTTAAGGAGTTCCACCATCAGCTCAGCCCCACAAGATGTTGACTATCAGACGTAACAACACGTCAACATTAAGATTCTAGTTAAGAAACTCTATACGTGCCTTTAAAATTTGAGGGTTTCCCTCGATTACACCAAGATCCCATCATCAGATCCCAAAATGGAAAAAATGGGACCAACTAGAAGGTACACCCTCTAAGTAGGCGAAAAAATTTTTAGATTCGGTCTACAAACGACTGAGATATGAGGTAACAAACATACAAAAAAAACATACAGTCGAATTGATAACCTCCTCCTTTTTTGAAGTCGGTTAAAAAATACGGTCAAATAATTTTATCAATGCCGCTTATAACTTAGCAATTTCAATTTGTCATTTCAATTTCCGTATTTACAATAAAAAACCATTAACAGTTTTCTATAGCATCCGTTTTTGTCAGAGTCTATTTTCCTCTACCAAGTACGAGTGGTCAACTATAGAGCTTTTGTTTTTACTAACATCTCTCCTTTGTCGAGAGCTTTACGAATTGATGGATAACAGTTGGATCAAAGAGTTGCGTACGGAATCCTATGGTGCGTGTGACCTGACACGAACTCAGTTTTATTTTATTTCTTTTAACAATATATTCAAGTCGTCAAAAAATATTTTCACGTAAAGCGTGCCTAAAGCCCGACTTTAACCCAGGCATTGTTTATTACATACCTACCTAAGTATTATCGTCACTTTATGAAACGGAGGAAAGGTAATTTAATATGAAATATCATCATCGATGTGAGCTATCGGACGTCGACTGCTGAACTAATCCCCCACGGTTTTCCACAGCGACCTCTGTGAGTGGTTTGCATCCAGTGTGATCCTGCAATCTTTACAAGGTCATCTGACCATCTTGTCGATGGATGCGGTGCGCCTGTAGTCGAATGGTCTCCAATCTAGAACTTTTCTGCCCCAACGGCCATGAGTTCTTCGCGCTATGTCCCTAGCCCACTGCCACTTGAGCATACTGATTCGCAGGGCTGTCTGATACCTTAGTTATGAAATCGGACAAAGTCAATTATTTTCTAATAAACTCATTTACGAATTAGGAAAACCCAAAATTAAAGTAACTTGAAGTATCATGAATTTTGAATTTAACGCAAAGTAATGTTTTAGAACACAACTAAACAACTTGTGAACGTGAAGGATAGGAGGATTTATTATTTAAGATTTCTCGTAAAATTTTTCAACGATAAACAGATGATTAGTATGGTCGAGGTCTTACCGTCTGCCGCCTTACCACTTGCGCGACGATAATAGCTTTGCCCACCCCACACAAAAACGGGCGTCACTTCAGGCAAAAGACGATGCGTGGTACAAGCAATTTTGGTTCATGCGATGGTCAGGCGAAAGTGACCTCGAGAGTACCCGCTACCATAGCGGCTGGCGCAAACGCGCGTCGTACGTAACTACTAGAGCTATCAGATCAATTGTATAGAGGTAAGCGTGTTCAAACAAACAAAAAATTTACAGCTTTATACTATACAAATCAAAATACAGGATGTTTTTTGGGCGGTAACGAGCTACTCAGGGGTGGTTGCTCAAACGATACTAATGGCAAAAAATATATACTTAAAATATATTTTTTACTGAAAAATACCCAAAAAATCAATTCATTATTGCGGACTAGCGAGCGAGTCAAAACTTCCAACATCAGGTAGCCCCTTCGTGGCGTACTAGCTACGGCGTAGTATTTAGTAGATACGCACTAGCTTCCTGCGAGGGTGCAAGTTACCCCATCCGTTTATATTTTTTTTCAGAATGTTGTGTAGACGTTTTCTTTTATAAAACTTGCATATAATTTAACGTTTTTTTTTAATAAGCGTAACTCATATTATCCGCCCTGGGTTGGATGTCACTGACCAAAACCACACCCGGTATAATACCTAATGCCTAATCGGCGTTTTATCAACTATCTGCTTGCACTTTCTATTTACATAAGGACCCCCACCAAGACTCTCTCTTTCTCAAGAAACAAACAAACAATTAAATCTTACCTCGTAATATTAGCCTATAGATTCAGCGATATGATAATACCCACCAATTACGAAACATTTATACCTGCCAGAGAAAAATATAATGTTTTATTTCTTGCAATGTCACTTTCGTAAAGAAAGGCAGTTAATCATTGTGGGCTGTGACAATATCCTCTGATTCAATCTGTAGTCTGATTAATTGGCAACGTCGAATTGAGACGATCCTCAGTGATGACTGTGAGATAGCACTAAATAGGTTGTGACAGCGAGCTAGCGTGTGTAATTTGAAAATACGTTATGTCTGTCGACGCGTACTGTCTATTGCGCAAATGCGAAGAAATACTATAGGTACTTAATTATGTCCTACCAGCCATACTACTGTAATCAATCTCAACTAAGATTAACTATCTGAGCTCTCTCTATTGACTCTTATAATGTTTTAATGAGAAATGGACAAAACCGGGAAAAGGGCAGACTCAAAAGCCTTACGCGCTATCCAAGGTAAACATCACACCCTACTTCAACTTGCAAAATAAGAAAACGGTAAGCATTAATTATTACAACAATATTGCAAATTTGGAAGTATAGTTCTAAACGTATGAACATGTTAATAAATTGTGAAAGTTGTCTTTTCCTACTCTTTTCTAAAGTAGTTTATAAGATCTGTAATTGTATGACCGTATAATTAAGTTATGCATTGTATTTACTGTTATTGATAAATAAAGGATTTTGAAATGAAATGAATGACACCCCAACTTCATGTCATGACTCCAAAAAGCTTGTGAGAAATATCAAGACCGAAAAACCCCGGATCAGTTTTCTGTATGACTTCAGTGAGATAAACGCACTGAAAACTGTTGAATACCCACGAAAATATTATCAAGTATTTCATCTTACGTTACGGGAGTAAGTGATCAGCGCACCATCAAGCGTGGTCTAGTCTGCCTTCAGCTCTGCAACGTGCTATAAAACGTGTTAATTTAATTCAAAATTCTGTGATGAATTTGACCATAGAAACATACTTTGGACTCAAAAAATTGTTTCCTAAGCAGAGAAAATTAGTATGAAAGTTTTTACGTGGACAAAACCGCAGAGACGCTAGTAGCACACCTACAGGGAAGCCCAAACAGTGACATCCAATTTATTTTTGTTTCATTACGTCCAGGCCTATCCAAATATAACCTTTGAATGTTAGCCAAATTTTCGTAGCTTTAGTTTTTTTTTTCATAAATTAGAGGATTTTCAAAAAGTTAATTCCTCCACCTTCTGGTGTCACGTAACGGTTTTTTTAATTACATAATGATCGTTATCACCTAACCTTCTTTTTAGATAAATATTTTAGCTAGCTAAAACTAAGATATTTAAAAAAGCCTTGAAATATATAAATATAATTTTGGTCATCACACATATTTGGATGACACTGGATGTAAAGAATCCAAATATTATTGGATTGAACAAACAGACTTATAACACTTGACTATAACGTAGACGCTCACGGATCAAAAACAAAATGCCGGCGGTCGCATAAACAAAAGCTTATAAAAGACTGTATAAACACACCTGTGAGGAATACGCAACTAGACGCGGATGACTGAACCGTGGCACCGATAATATGATACTAGTCTGTGGTGATGTGTCTCCTAATTAGGAAATCTAATTAACTAACGGGCTTTCACGAATTTCATGCCTACCAACTTAGTAGAGCATTAACTCCAGTAGGAGTTAATCTAACTCCAGTAGGAGTTAATGCTCTTCAGTCATCGGAAATCTTT
This sequence comes from Pyrausta purpuralis, assembly GCA_963924145.1. Classification (NCBI taxonomy): domain Eukaryota; kingdom Metazoa; phylum Arthropoda; class Insecta; order Lepidoptera; family Crambidae; genus Pyrausta; species Pyrausta purpuralis. Next base: position 25,504,486 of record OZ001656.1, read on the forward strand.
ACTTTTTAAACTCGTTTCTTATGACGCGGTATCGGTATGACTTGGTAGAGAATTCCATATGGCGTTAAGTTCACCTTTAGTACAAATTTGGGTTGTGCAATAAATTAGCATAAATAAGTTGTATTTTGAGAGATTGTAGAGGACTGTAAATTTTTATTTTACATGTGACTTGACTGATGCTTACACTTTCCTTTCCTTTTCCTTTCTTTTCCTATCCTTTTTCAATCTTTACGGGCAAGGTTCTAGTCTAATCTTTGAGTACAATATTTATTGTGCTTGAATATGTCGGTGTGTCGTTTTTCAGCGCTGACTTGATTTGAGAGTGTACGCAAGACTCTCCAGAGTGGTCGCAACTTCGAACGCTTGTGTGCTCAAGGAGACAGAAGCGGTCATAATGTCAGAAGGAAGATCAGGAGCTCTATTTTTGAATCACTCGCTTGAATATGGCGTGTGATTTTTGTTCGAAATCAAATTAAAATAAAACGATATCACGCAATATATAGAAGTAAGTAGTCACAAAATTGACAAAAAAGGAAAAAAAAATTTTACGCACTGTCCGTTAGATTTCAACCGTTTTCAATACAAAAAATTGACAACAATCAATAAATATCACACGTCATCTTGACGCGAGAAATTCAAAGGCCGTGCTTGAGATTTGTGTGCGCTACGCGATGGGTGGAGTGTCGTTATTAATTTAGATATTTTGATTATGATATTATCTTGATTATAGCACGTTACTAATTGCCAACCTGAGGTGTTGTCATTTTCCTTGCCCGACAATCTACGCCCTACAGCGCGCTCAGCCATAAAATCCCCGGTAGAACCCCCGAAGATCTGATAACGGCACCAGGGTGCCATCCCGGTAGAATATATATACTTTATACTTAGGTCCACTTGCGCAGTACAAAGTTGAAGATTAACTAGAGGTCAACACGTCTTTCTGACTTTGTAAATAACAGAAAAAAGAAACAATAAAAAATCTAATAGGTAATCAAAGTATAAAAGGAGCGTGTTACTTGGCGGTATGGTAAAAAAAAACACAAAATTGCACTCCGGGAGTGCCGGCAGAAGTGAAAACTTGAATATCAACGTTGTGCATTTTTGATTCTTTGGAATAGTTAGGGAATAATTTTGAATGAATTGCTCTTATTATCAATATAAAAGTACTATCATTTTTGTGATAGAATACAATAATAATAATAATAATAATATAATATTTTATAGAATACAATATTTATTTATTGCGCTATCGTACACAAACATTACAATTTATATTATATTAAATTACATTAAAAAGTTTATCTCTCAGAAAAATCAACTTACATCCATAATTTCGCCAACCGTCTTACGGTTTTTCGATCAGCCCACGTGTCCTGACTAGAGTTGGGCAGGTAAAAAAACAAAATGGTAAGTAATGAAAAATACGGTAATTTATGGTAAAAATGGTAAAATACTCGTAATTTACCAAAAAGACCGTAAAATATTCAGTTGCTATATTTATTTCTTTTATAATTTGTGAATGATTAAAGCTTTAATCCAAACGGTTGTTGGCGGTGTTGTTGGTAGAAAACACTTCAAAAATTGATTATTTTTTACGTTACTTGGGTCACCATATAAAACAGAAAACAAATATTCGTGCGCGTTGCGTAAATTATTAAATGGCATTTAACATTTGCGCTCGCTTCTCGTCTGGTTATTGACGAAACGTTCGAGGAAATATTCGTGCACGAGAGCTGACGCGAGCTTGCTGTTCACATTGATGTTCACACATCATCATCATCATTATCAGCCAAAAGACGTCCACTGCTGAACATATGCCACCCCCACGACTTTCCACAGCGACCGGTTGTGAGCGGTCTGCATCCAGTTTGATTCTGCGATCTTTACAAGGTCGTCTGTCCATCTTGTCGGTGGACATCCCACGCTGCGCTTTTGGTCGATGGGTTTCCAATCTAGAACTTTTCTGCCCCAGCGGCCATCAGTTCCCTGCTATGTGCCCTGCCAAAGTGCCCACTGCCACTAGAGCTTACTGATTCGTAGGGATATGTCCGTTACCTTAGTTCTTCTACGTATCTCCTCGCTTCTGATTCGATCACCGAGCATAGCCCACTCCATTGCTCGTTGTGTGACTTTAAGCTTCTTTATGAGGCCCATAGTTAGAGACCACGTAACGGATTCGTATGTCTTCACTGGTGACATACACTGGTTGAAAACTTTCGTCTTCAGACACTGAGGTAATTGACACGAGAGGACACTCTTATGCAGTTTCCCGAACGCTGCCTAGATTGTTTGGATTCGTCAATTGACCTCTTTCCCAAGTTGGACCTATCTAATTGGATCTTTCATCTAAGGTAGACGTACTCGTCGACAACTTCAGGAGTTGAGTTTCCAACGGATACTGGAGTAGGTATAACACGGGAACTTGACGTAATTTTCGTCTTTTCCATGTTTTTTTCAAAAACGGGGTACTTGGTCGAGCATAGTGCCAAGATCATTCAGCGTCTTTGCCACAACGACTATATCATCGGCAAACCGGAGGCGTGTTATGTATTCGCTATTGACGCAGATGCCGAATCCTTCTCATTCCAGGAGCTTAAAGGCGTCTTCCAATGCCGCTGTAAACAGTTTCGGAGATATAACGTCACCCTGTCTTACACCTCTCCGCAATGGAATCGCCCTCGTATTTTGTTCCTGTACTCGGACCGACCATGGTGGCGTTGTTATACAGACGCTCTAACACCTATCGTCTATGTGACACCACTGAAGAGGCCTAAGCATCGCCCAAGTTTTGATCGAATCAAAAGCCTTCTCATAGTCCACAAACGCTAAACATGGGAGCATATTATACTCGTACTTCTCGGACTTCTGTATAATTTGCCTTAATAGATGTGGTCTATGGTACTGTAGCCTTTTCAGAATTCGGCTTGTTCGGGAGGCTGGAAGTCATCAAACCTACGTGCGAGACGCTTCGTGATTCACACATGCGCGAGATTAATCATAGCATTTGTTGTACATGAAGATGCCGAAGGTTGAATTAGTTGTGGCTTGCGCTCTGCAACTCGTTAGTTTGTTTAAATACTTGAATATCTCGAGTAAGAAAGTGAAAAGAAACCGGCGACGCAGACGATGGTGAGGTGAATGATAAGCTTAGCTTTTAGGTCAGTTTGATAAGGAAGCATTTTTTTCAAAAATTGTACCCTTTTTCGTGATTTTCAGTTATTAAATTAATGACCTATAAAACGAAAACTACTGGTTTTGATGGAACTTACACTGGTACCCTAAGTAGCAATATATCTGATTGAACAAAAAATAATCATCTCGCTATGACTTCTCTTTTTCAAGAAATCCGTGGTGAAAAAAACATCAAAACACACATACACTTACGAAATTTTGAACACGTGTTTGGAACTTTGGAAGCCTTAATAGATTACCCCACTCGAACAACAAAATTCTAACAATATCACATACCTTATAGGTCGAATTGATAACCTCCTTTTTTAAAATAAACATTAATATGTTTATATTACAAACACAATATCACTCATAAATTACGAAGTACAAAACAAAAAAAAACCTAATAAATATATTTTTGTGTGATGTGAATCCAGCTCAAAAGTTCGTGTTCGTATTGACATGTAAAGAAGTATCATCATGCTAAGACAGTACAAACTGAGTGAAATGTTATTCATGGTAATTTGGTAAAGGGTTTAAGTATATTTATACATTAAGTTTTGTTAATTAAAATCATTTGAATATTTTCCCAGTCATCGGTAATTTTACCGAGTAAATTACATGTTTTTGGTAATTTACTCGAAATTGGGTAAATTACCGGTCACAAACCCAACGCTAGTCCTGACGCGAGTTTCACATTTTTCCCCCATCCCACAAAAGTGCTCAACGCCGCTAAAGAAGTTTTCACTTCAAAAATATGTCACGGTAAATGTACTTGATGAAATAACTTGAAATCTTCATTGGTATTTAATCTAGTAAGGTCTAATTAATGTTGTCTAGACCGACTTATTGGCAATATTTGCCTATGAAGAATGCTGTGAATGTTGAAGCAGGTGTTATAACATAGTTACTAAGTGTTACTAATAGCAATAAGTTACTTTCGTGCATAAAAATCATTTAATCATTAATTCAGTTGCTACATCTCCTTATTGAGTTTGTTAGCACTTATCCTTACACTATCACATAAATTT